>BLBF01000003.1:70059769-70083285 GCA_015471245.1 Laticauda colubrina
TATCCTTATCCTTATCCTTATCCTTATCCTTATCCTTATCCTTATCCTTATCCTTATCCTTATCCTATCCTATCATTTTCTCTCCTTTCCTACCAGGCAATACTGCTGAGTGATGAGGGCAGTATCTGTGCTTAATGAATGAACAAATGTTTCATTACAATCCAAGCTAGATCATAAAAATTAAAACAATCAACTACAATCTGAGAATACACCCTCTCATTCATTAAGTAAATAATCTACTTCTATTCCATGCTCAATATGTTGGCTTCTCAAAAAAGAACCAAGGGAGGAAATAAGCACAATCTCTCTCTCTCTTTTTAAAGTTTGCCATTGAATGTAGGGTGTTTCTGGGCTTTTGGGCTCTGAACTCACACCATTCCCAATGATTCGGTGTTACTCTGAATTGGGAAGGAAAAAACATACGCTCTAAAAGCTATTGTGTTCTTTTCCCTTGGCGGTTAGCAGCGGATAAAAAAAATGGAACTGTTTGTCTCCCAGTATTGTACTCTGTGAATATAATCTGCCCTGTATATAATTGCAACAAAGTACATCACAATATGACATTGAAACTAAAAATGAGTTGATTGTTCATCAGAATAATGTGTTTTGGCATCATGGATTCTCTTGTAGCTACAGAAAGATTTTCTCCTTAAAGAATTTAAAATGCCAAGGCTGAGTTTTGCATTGGAAATAAGGCACAGGTAAACGAAGAGAGGTCTGTAATCATTACAATACGAGAGTTTACCATGGAAATAGCATCCATGAACAATGCAATATAAACTGCCCAGGAGAGAAAGAACCCTCACAAATGATTGTGCCAGATCTAATGACTTAGACAGTCCATTACTGGTGTTACAAAAGGCATCTGTTTCCATTTATACACTAAACCAACGAGAGGCTGGAGTTACAAATTGTTTGACAATCAAAGTTCTGACCAGGAGCAACCTATGCTAAGTAGCAAGATTAGATATGTAGCTTGCATTAGGATTCAAGAACAAAAAGTTAGATACTTCTACTGCCAGAGTTGTTCGACAGAAAAAAAATGAAACCCTCTTAAAGTAGGGTTGAATCACTACTCAACCTACTCAACCTAAGATACTTGTTCAGATGTAACAAAAAAGAAAAGTTGTTTTCTTGTTAACTATCTTCCAATTCCCTGAAATCTACCTGGCTATTAACATTTTCCAATCTAAAAGAAATGCATCATGGAATGATTTTTTTCTTCTCTGGAAATTAAATTGAAGTGTGGAAAATTAGGGAGATCACAAACTCTTGGAGAGATAACTGTAGCAGGAAAAAGACAATTATCCATATGATGAACATCACTAAATAAAAGCAACCTATTCCACCTATGAGAATGTCATGCAACTCTCTTCATTAGAGGAAATTTCAGAAGAATATTGTCTTCCATGAAACTGAAGGAGAACTAGAAGGGGAAAAATAGCAGTTCATGCATAGCACTAATTCCATATTGGCTTTTCTAATAACTCTTTGATCTGGGAAGATCATTTTATGACATTTTCAAATGTATCTCCTTTATGGCTGCAAAAAGGAAACTTAATTTATATTTTGGACTTGACTGTAGCAGCCTTATTAATTTCTATGTGTACAATAGATGCATATATTATGGGGAAATAATTGTCCACAAAATAGACCACAAAAATATTTCATGCAATGAATGGCTCTTATATGTAGCACCTTCTGAAGTGGAGGTTTCTATAAATCTGAACTGGTTCCATGAGTTTCTCCTTTTGTGTAGATACATTTTAAACCACACTAATGGTTGATGTCACCATATCTGCCGCAAGATGGCCCTCAACCTATGACCACAATTGAGCCCAAAATTTCTGTTACTAAGTGAGATATTTGTTAACTTAGTTTTGCCCATTTTACCACTTTTCCTACCACATTTATTAAGTGAAGCATTGTAGTTGTTAATAAGACAATTGTTAAGTGAATATGATTTCCCCATTGATTCTGCTTGTCAGAAGGTCACAAATATGATCACATGACCCCAGGACAACCATCATAAATATGAGTCAGTTGCCAAGATTCAAAATTTTGATCATATGAGCATTGGGATCATGAAATGGTCATAAGCCATTTCTCTCGTTGCTGTTATAACTTCAAACAGTCAATAAATGAACTGTTTTAAGTCAAAGATTACCTGTACAAGTTCTCATTGTTGTCAAGATCCCAATTTTGTTTTAAATGGAAGAATTAAAGCCCATGTCACACTGAACCAACGGATGCAAAGAGGATGTAAAACGGACAAAAAACCTTACCATCCGTTCGAAAATGCGATGTACTCACTGCCTCCATTTGGCTTCTTCTCTATCCATCCAGCATCCGTTTATGGACGTTTCATCCGCTCCAAAAGTTTTGGGCTGCCCAAAACTTTTGCGTGGAAAATTTATCCAGTTCGTCCATTCTGCATCCGCTACGCATCCGCTAGGCATTTGTTACGTATCCGTTACGCATCTGCTATATCCGCTAGGCATCCGCAGAACTCCATCCACCCGGACACAGGGAGGAAGCGGAACGGATGCAGAATGGATGCAGAACAGATGCCTAGGGGATGCAGCACAGAAACAAAGCGTTTAAAACAGAAAAAACGTTCGCAGAGGGGACCTGTCTCAGATATTAAGGATGTCTAGAGGATGCCTAGAGGATGCCTAGAGGATGCCTAGCGGAAAACCTATACTGCCTATAAAAAGGGGGAGCAACTTGCCTGCATCTCACTTTCAGAACAGCAGCCCAGCGGTACAGACCTCTGCAGCCTTCATCTGGCTCTTCCTCTTCCACAGCATCCAGTCATGTCCACTGTGGATTGTAACAACAAGCTGATGGTGGAGCTCAGGAACGAAGACACTCGGGCGTTCCAAAACTTCATGAGGATGCCTCCAGCCATGTTTGACGAAGTTGTGCAGCGGCTGACACCCAGGTTGACCAAGCAGAGCACCAACTTCCGGCCCAGCCTGGAACCTGGCTCAAGGTGGCACTCACTCTGCACCACCTGGGCTCAGGGACCTCCTACAGGAGCATGCAGTATGGCTGGAGGGTGACACACAACACCATCAGCATTGTGGTCAGAGAAGTGGTGCAGGCCATCATCGAAGAATACAAGGAGGAGCTCCTCCAGTACCCCTCCACTGAAAAAAGTTGCAGAGCAGTGGTATCAGAAGTGGAACTTCCCCCACACCTGGAGCCATAGATGGGAAGCACGTGGCCTGCAAAGATCCAGCCAAGTCGGGGTCCACTTATTTCAACTCCAAGGGCTTCTTCAGCATCATCCTCTTCGCCATGGTCGATGCTGACTAAAAGTTCATGTAAATCGATGCTTCAGGCAATGGTTCATCTTCAGATGCCCAGGTATACAATGCCAGTCACCTCAAGGGTAAGCTGGAACGCAACCTCATCGTGGGCTTCCCAGATCCAGACCCCCTGCCCAATGACACACAAGATGTGCCCTACTTCATCGTGGGGGATGACGTCTTCTCCCTCACAACCTACCTCATGAAGCCCTACACTTCCAGACTCCTCACCTGTGAAGAGAGGATCTTCAACTACAGGCTGTCCAGGGCAAGGCGGGTGGTGGAGAACGCCTTTGGCATCCTGGCCAACAGCTTCCAGGTACTTCTCACCACCATGCAGCATCGCCCAGAGACCGTGAGGAGGATCATGGAAGCTTGCTGCATCCTGCACAATCTCATGCGCACCCGCTACCCAGTCTTGCAGAACAGGCTTGTGGACCTCCAACAAGGCAATGGGGACATGGAGCCTGGGGAGTGGAGGCAAGGGCGAAACCTGATAGACACTGAGGATGTGCAAGGCCCCAACAGAGCCTCATGTGAAGCGAAGAAGCAGCGCAACGTCCTGAGACAATGGTGCAACTCCCCAGCTGGAGCAGTGGAGTGGCAAGACAGGATGGTAGATGCTTAATGCATGCTTCCTTCAGCCTGTCTCATCACACGGATGAGATTGGGCCATGTATGTTTGGTTGGACTACAATGAACAGGGCATTTAATAAAGAGTTGTGTTTATGTTGACGTGTGGATAATTATTACATTATTATTGATAATAAAGAACCGTAGGTGTGGCACCTGGGAGGGTGGACCATACAGTCCCACTATGCTTGCACTGGAGGTTTATCTATCCTACTGCTATCCTAACCCATCCCACAACTATTAACCATCCCACAGGTATCCTAACCCATCCCAAAGCTACCCTTACCCATCCCACAAGCATGCAAAGGCTTAAACCATTTCTAAAAGTTTCCAGCAAGACTTTATAAAAAAAAAGAAATGAAGCAAGTGTGTGAATCATAAATAGACTTTATTAACAACAGGCTATAAAACAAAAATGAGTCTCTGGCACTCTTCTTGGTCGCTCAGTCTCAGGGGTGAAGGGTGCAGGTGCTGTGGAGGTGGCTGGTGCTGGAGTGCTTGTCATCAGCTCCTCCAGAAGCAGAAGCAGCAGAAGCCCCAGCCCCAGAAGAGCGAGCCCATGGTGCAGAAGCCCCAGCAGAACCAGAGTGAGGGTCAGGGGGCGGGATGGTAGCCCTGTCCCTCTTGCCAGGGCTGGCAGCAGATGGCTGAGGCTTGCTGTGCTTTCGCATGGTTGTGGGGTTGCTGGCTGGCAGGGAGGCTGGCAGGAACCAAGGCTGGCAGGAAGGCTGACAGGGAGGCTGGCAGGAAGGCTGGCAGGAAGGCTGGCAGGAAGGCAGGCAGGCACCAAGGCTGGCAGGGAGGCAGGCACCCAGGCTGGCAGGAAGGCTGGCACCAAGGCAGGCACCAAGGCTGGCAGCAAGGCTTGCAGGCAGGCTGGCAGCAAGGCTTGCAGGCACGCTGGCAGCAAGGCTTGCAGGGAGGCAGGCACCAAGGCTGGCAGGAAGGCTGGCAGGTAGGTAGGCACCAAGGCTGGCAGGCAGACATGAACCAAGGCTGGCAGGCAGACTGGCTGGCAGCAAGGCTTGCAGGCAGGCTGGGAGCAAGGCTGGCAGGGAGGCTGGCAGCAAGGCTGGTAGCAAGGCTGGCAGCAAGGCTGGCAGGCAGACATGCAGGCAGGGCAGGCAAGGCAGCCAATCCGTCCGGCAGCAGGTCTTTCCTCTGAATGCCGACCTGCTTCCGAGCTGCTTCCGTTATATCCGTGGGGCTGATGCAATGCATCCTCCCCGCATGCGCAATTAATGCCAGGCATCCATTAGGCTTCTGCTGTGCATCCGCTGTGCATCCGCTTCATCTGTTCCGCTGTGCATCTGCTGTATCCGTTCCGCGTCCACTTTGCTGAGGTCCCCCGGAAGCCTCGCGGACGTGCCATCTACTCCCATCCACTTCCATCCGCTAGGCTTCCGTTCCGCATCCGCTTTGCATCCGCCCTGCATCCTCCCCGCGTCCGTGTTATCCGCTCCGGTTATGCAAATTTTTGCCCCTTTTGAGAGCAGATAACAACAGATGGAACATTTTGCTCGTCCGCTGTGTCCTTTTTGCATCCGTTGGGCAGTGTGACATGGGCTTTAGCACCTCCAGAAACATGTTCAACATTCATAGAGTTTAAAAATTACAGTTTATGTCAGGGGTCTCTCTTCATCATCTTGAGAATCAGACATGTTCCTTGCCTGTAATACAAGGGAGTAAAATAATTTCATTTTGTCTTCAGCAATTGCTCATTTCACTTAGCAAACTATCTTCATAGATGTTTAAAGAGAGGCCACTGAATTGTCTGTTTTTTCTTTGAAGAGGTTTCACTTCTCATCCAAAAAACTTCTTCAGCTCTGACTGGATGGTGGGGAATGCAAGGAGTTATACTCATTGCAGACAGCTAGTCCTTTGCATTCTTTTAGTGAGTAATCAAGGCCACCTGGAGGTTTATCTGTGTCATCAGGGTTAGCTGAGTGATGCAAAAGGGTGTGGAGCCTTCTTGGAACTGTTGAAAGAACTGTGTTGTAGATTGGAAATAGATAATATTGTATCATTCCCTCTCTGTTGAGAGAAGGCTGTTCAATTTTGACATAGATGATCTCTTTGACCCCTCTTTCAAACCAGCGGTCCTCTCTGTCCAAAATGTGGACATTGTTGTCTTTAAAATAATGGCCTTTGTTTTTTAAATGCAGATGGACTGCTGATTCTAGTCATGATGGGTAATAAATCATCAAATGAGTTTGCAACAAATTTTCCAAAGGCCAACTAATCAGTTTCAAAGGTTTAATTTTTTATGTAGTCAAAGTAATCAAACAACGGTTTAGATTTGTCTGAAAATTGAATGAATTCAGCTAAAACAAAACTGAAACTGATTTTTCAAACAGTTACATTATGTAATTTTGAAAACATGAGCATGTTAGGACATACACATCTGTGTAGGCAAAATAAAAGTTTAGATATGAAACTCAGGTCTGAAATAGGTTTTAAACCCATTTCTCATCTTTCAAGTTATGTTTTGATTTATACAATATTTTAATCTTGCATAACCTTTTCTCTAAATCATTTTATCACTAATTTTAATCCCCATAACTCTTCATAAACACCTTTTCATTATCATCCTATGAATTCTTGTCCTCAGTTTTCTAATGGGTGTTAATATTCCCTCTAGGTATTATTGTACATATATCTAAATTAAATTTCTTCCCAGCACTATTTTCCCATTCCTCCACCTTCTTTCCTCAATGATACCTGCAGATCCTGATTTGATATCAGATGTGGATTTAATAAACATCTACTTTAAATTCTCATGTTAGTGCAATGATGAATGCCCCCTTTTTCTGTTACTGATGTCCATAGAGTTCTCAGCCAAGGTCTAATCTTCCAGTCAATGAATTTCTAGTTCCAGAATCTCTGGGAATCTTTTCAGATGAATGGCCTTGATGAATTCAGATACCAAGCATCTTGTCCAAGGTGACACATGCTGTGTATCACCAAAGGAACAGGGATTAGCATTTAAAATCCTTCTGGTTCTTGGCTGATAAATGCAGGGCACTAGACATACAACAAGCAACAGTCATTTTTTTCTGACAACTTATCGTAACTATGGAATCGCCAAAGAATAATACAATGTACTGAAGTATTACTCACCAGATGATTCTGTTTGAAAATGAAACTGGTATTAATCTACCAAAATATAGCATTTCATGAAATATAGCACAAGAGAATTACAGTCAGGAAAACAATCAAAGGGATTGTCGAACAAATCAATCCAGAATTTTCAATTGAGGAACAAATAAATTTGATGGAATGGTTATTTGAGAAATATATACAAAGCCTCATCAAGATAAGGTGTTTAAAAATGATTACGAAGAACATGAAATAAAACAAGCAAACAAAAAATATACAAAGAACATTATGTCAGTAAAATGATTGAGCCAAGTATAAAACAGATACAACTGATCCTGGGATGATTTGCAAAGTTAGATATTTATCAAATTATTAAAGGACAAAAAATGATTAACTCCTGGGCTTAACTTAATATATCATCTGAGACCAATAATTTGAGCATGCATACTAGAGATATGGAAATTTTTTGATGTAGAAATTAAAAACAGAGTGATTTCATTAAATCACTGAATTGAACAAGAAAGTTGACTCATCACATTGAATGCTTCCAAATTATTGAGTCTTCCAAACAGAAAAATGCCCTTTTTTAAATCTGTTCAGGGACCTGAACTGAACCAATTCAACTATTTGATTTGAATGTTTGCATCAATGAATTGATTAAAAGTGAATCCAATTCTGAATCAGCAATTTCTGCTGATGGAATATAGGAAACTGAGAAGAAAAGGTCTGCATATGCTGTAAGATGTAAACATTAAGCAAAAATTTTTTCTTGAATTTCCAGTTCTCAAAAGAAATATGGACTCACTGCCACATATAGGAATTTTAGATGCTTGACAAGGGGAAGTAATTTTCCACTACATTTCTACATCTTAGGTCAAAAGTAAATTCATGCAGTCCTCTGCAGCTAAGCTTGTTCCTAATGGTTTTGCTGTGGTCACAATGGTGTAATTTTAATTATAAATGTGCCTCCTGGAATTACCCTGTTTCTCTTGATTTGCAATGACTGCCTTAAAAAAAAAAAAAACATTCCCTGTTCAAAGCATTGGAAGCCTTGAAGTTTTATGACTTAGACTTATGGATTTGATGAACTGATGACATCCTTCTCTTGATTAAGGACCAAACCTCTTCTATCAACATTTTATAGGCTAAAATAATATTCTCTGTCAAACAACCTTAAATTTTGGTACATGTGAAATTTTGAGATATATTATAAGGAATCTCACAAAATAACTGCCAGACTACATGCATTCTACCACAAAGTACCTGTTTGCAAGAATCATTTTAATGAAGAAAATTCAAGTCTCTCCTTTTCTATTAGCACATTCTTTACTTTTGCCTTTTTTTCTGAACAAGCAAACACTTACAACAACATCAATGATTGCAGTAACCATCATCTCCATTGGATGCAAATGCCCTTCAAACCAGGGAAAAGAAATAAAATGAAAATAGCAGTTGTGATCACATAATTGCTGATCCTCTTCATGGTAGTCCTGGCTACCAGTTGCATTTTTAAAACAATTCACCTGTGGAGCCCTAATGAAGCTTATTTTCCGATGTGTTATGAACTCTCTGAAGATCATTATCTCTCATTCCCAACCAGTGATAATCTTGAGCCAATAAAGTATCACACATTTCATCCATATACTACTAAAACACTTGTCGTCATAACTGGACAAGACAGTGCATCATAGATAAATAATTTTTTTGAACCAAAATTTCAAATGGGCTAATTTCAGTGACGGGATTCATTTTTTTTTACTACCGCTTCTGTGGGTGTGGTTTGGTGGATGTGGCAGACGAAGGATATTATAAAATCTCCAGTCAGAGGTGGTATTTGCCAGTTCTCTGAGCTACTCAAAATTTTCGCTACCAGTTCTCCAGAACCTGCTGAATACCACCTCTGGCTAATTTGCATGATATTTCCACATCTTGGCAATCCATGATGCTAAACTGGGTGAAGTTGTGGCTGTTTCAATGCTACTTTACTGCTACTGTGGTCACATGATCTTCATTTTCAATGTTCCATGACAATTTTGAAGCCAGCCGCACATGCCCTGGCTTCCTCTCCCCACCCAGCAGCAGTGATGGAATTTCTGACAAAAAGGGAATGGAATGGATATTTCTGATGCTCCCTGCCAGCTTCCACAGGGAAATTTAATTGTGATACCAGCAGGAAGTCAGACAATTGTACAGTTTGTGTCATCTTTTTATCTCTTTAAAAAAATCCATTTCGACTCTGACATTTAAGGCTTTCATACTTAGGCATTATTAACAATGGTTAATAATGGTGCATATTTTATTATTGATCTGAGATACTTCACTGGTTATCTATATCTATCTCATTTCTTTGCATGCTATGGATCTCTTAGGCTGCTAAATATTAATTTTGTTTTAAAATACATAAAACAGAGATGAACATAATTAGTACATCAACTTGCCATGTTGCTCCATATACCTTCCAGGTCATGCAAACTTGAGAGTCAGACAAACTTCTTGAAAACCTTGTGCTTAAATCTTTGCCAACCTTGTTGTATGAAATCAGCTAGAACTAAGCTTAGTGTTTGGATTTGTGTTGTAGCAGATGTGTATTTGAGATGACTAGCCAAAAAAGATAGAAGAGACTTCTCTTCATCCTTTTATAATTTATTACCACGACTTAGGTATGATCTGATAAATTTTTCTATGAATTTTGAATTTTAAAAAAAATAACCCAGCAATTTAATGCATGAGAAATCTGTTCAATTTATCATCGACATCTTCTTTTAATGATCCCATAATCTCTTATGGGATGGAGGGGTCGAGTCTGGGCAACTGAATGGAGCTAGCAGAGTGTTTTAATGACTGGATGCCTTTCCTGTCACCAATGTGGAGTTTTGTTCAGCAAATATATTCTTAGTGTGCCCAAAGAGAGAAATATCTGCCTCGACTTAGATCAAACTCACAGCCTCATGTTTGTGAGGTGAGAGCCCCACCTCTAGGCCACCACACCACTAGAAATCTGCCTCCAAATGAAGACATAAAAATGGATGAGTCTATCCTGCCTGTTAATAACTAGTTCAGAGGCTGCTTTAGTCAATGTAATATAGAAAAGACAGGTATAATCAGGGAAACCAACTGCTGGTTGGTTATGCCAATATTATATATATAATCTTAAAGATCAAATATCTTCCTCAATACTTGGCAAGCTCAGATGCCTCTACAACAGGGTTCTTCAAACTGAATAGCTTTAAGACTTGTGGACTTCAACTCCCAGAATTCCTCTTCTAGTCATGTTAGCTCAGGAATCCTGGGAGCTGAAGTCCACAAGTTTTAAATTTGCCAAGTTTGAAGACCCTTGCAAGATGCAGAGAGAAGCCTTGCCATATTGTGGTTACCTTGACTGCCGTGCTGGCTTGTTTCATGGGGCTCTTTTGAAAATGGTTTGGAAATGTTAGCTGGTACAAGATCTCCATATTGGTGAGAGCAAGTTCTATTAAACCACACCCAGTTTAATCAGGGGTGGGATTCAACCAGTGTTACTACCGGTTTGGTTCACGCACATGTAATATACCTAAAGTTGTGCTGCTTGGACAGCTGATAAGCACTGCGCGCAGGTGTGCACCATTTAAAAAAGCACATTTTTCCTCCTTTTTCAACCACAGCTGTACTACACAAAGCAGCTGAGGTTGAAAAAGCAAAAAATAAAGGTCAAGTAAGAGCATGGGTGAGCATGTGGGCCAAAGAGCAGCAGAGAACCAGTTCTGTGTCTGCTGCTCTTCAGAGGTACCAGTTCTATAGAGCTGGGCAGAACTGGTAGCATCCCATCCCTGGGTTTAATGAAAGGGGGAAAAGTCCTAATATGCCATGTGATGTCATGACGGTGCAAGTGTTACACGCCTGTATTAGAAGATACAGTACCTGTCCTGCACAGTTTGTCACAGTTTTCTAAGCCCAATTCAGTTTCCTCGTTTTACTCTTTAACATATCAAATAGGACCAAATTACTTGGAAAAAAAACAGCTCTAACCTCCTAAGATCTTAAAACATTGCTAGTTTTCTTCTGAGGACTGTTTTAGTTAATACAAATGTAACCTTCCCAGGAATGGCCTTACACCTGATTGCCATTTTAAGTTCTCCTTTCCCACCCATCTTTAAAAAGAGACCAATTTAAGATCACAAGCCTTCCTTTGATTGTGTAGAGAGGAGTGAGATCCTTTTTATTACTAGTAGTTGTTGGTTTTATTAGTCTTTTATTATCATGCTTTCCTAGCCTAGAATGTTTTCAGTTTTTAAAGGTTGAAATGTTTGAACTTAACCCCCTGTCACACTGAACCAACGGATGCAAAGAGGATGTAAAACGGACAAAAAAGCTTGCCATCTGTTGGTTAACGTGATGTACTCACTGCCTCCGTTTTGCTTCCTCTCTATCCGTCCAGCATCCGTTTATGGAGGTTTCAACCGCTCAGAAAGTTTTGAGCTGCTCAAAACTTTTGCGCGGAAAATGTATCCAATTCATCCATTCTGCATCCGCTACGCATCCGCTACGCATCCGTTCTGCATCCATTACGCATCCGCTATATCCGCTAGGCATCCGCTAGGCATCCGCGCAACTCGCATCCGCTCGAATGCAGGGAGGAAGTAGAACGGATGCGGAACTGATGCAGAACGGATGCCTACCGGATGCAGCATGGAAACAAAGCATGTAAAATGGAAAAAACATCTGCAGAGGGGACCTATCTCGGATATTAATGATGTCTACAGGATGCCTAGAGGATGCCTAGAGGATGCAAAGGAACACCTATACTGCCTATAAAAAGGGGGAGCAACACATCTGGATCTCACTTTTAGACCAGCAGCCCTGCTGCAGACCTCTGCAGCCTTCATCTGCCTCTTCCTCTTTCACAGCATCCAGTCATGTCCAACGTGGATCGTAACACACTCCTTTTGGCAGCCACCATCCTTCTGCAACAGTGCGAAGCCATCTACAGGCTCTGTGAACTCTACTACGGGAAGAAAAAGGGGCGGCCAAGAAGCATCTGGGTACGAAGATGGTTCGCCAGAAGAGCAGAGGATGGACTAAACAACAAGCTGATGGTGGAGCTCAGGAACGAAGACACTTGTGCATTCCAAAACTTCATGAGGATGCCTCCAGCCATGTTTGATGAAGTTGTGCAGCGGCTGACACCCAGGTTGACCAAGGCAAACACCAACTTCTGGTCCAGCCTGGAACCTGGGCTCAAGGTGGCACTCACTCTGCGCCACCTGGCCTCAGGGACCACCTACAGGAGGATGCAGTATGGCTGGAGGGTGCCACACAACACCATCAGCATTGTGGTCAGAGAAGTGGTGCAGGCCATCATCGAAGAATAAAAGGAGGAGTTCCTCCAGTGCCCCTCCACTGAAGAAGGATGGAAGAAAGTTGCAGAGCAATGGCATCAGAAGTGGAACTTCCCCCACACCGTTGGAGCCATAGATGGGAAGCATGTGGCCTGCAAAGATCCAGCCAAGTCGGGGTCCAATTATTTCAATTACAAGGGCTTCTTCAGCATCATACTCTTCACCATGGTCGATGCTGACTACAAGTTCATGTACATCAATGCTTCAGGCAACGGCTCATCTTCAGATGCCCAGGTATACAACGCCAGTCAGCTCAAGGAGGAGCTGGAACGCAACCTCATCATGGGCTTCCCAGATATAGAACCCCTGCCCAACGACACACAAGATGTGCCCTACTTCATCGTGGGGGATGATGCCTTCTCCCTCACAACCTACCTCATGAAGCCCTACACCTCCAAATACCTCACCCGTGAAGAGAGGATCTTCAACTATAGGCTGTCCAGGGCAAGGTGGGTGGTGGAGAATGCCTTTGGCATCCTGACCAACAGGTTCCAGGTACTTCTCACCACCATGCAGCATCGCCCAGAGACCGTGAGGAGGATCATGGAAGCTTGCTGCATCCTGCACAATCTCATGCGCACCTGCTACCCAGTCTTGCAGACCTGGCTCGTGGACCTCCAACAAGGCAATGGGGACATGGAGCCTGGGGAATGGAGGCAAGGGCAAAACATGATAGACACTGAGGATGTGCAAGGCCCCAACAGAGCCTCAAGTGAAGGGAAGAAGCAGCGCAACCTCCTGAAACACTGGTGCAACTCCCCAGCTGGAGCAGTGGAGTGGCAAGACAGGATGATAGATGCTTAATGCCTGCTTCCTTCAGCCTGTCTCATCACACTGATGAGATTGGACCATGTATGTTGGGTGGGCCTACAATGAACAGGGCATTTAATAAAGAGTTGTGTTTATGTTCAAATGTGTGGATCAATGCTTACATTGTTATTGATAATAAAGGACCAAAGGTGTGGCACCTGGGAGGGTGGACCATACACTCCCACTATGCTTACACTGGAGGTTTATCTATCCCACAGCTATTACCCATCCCAAAGGTATCCCTGCCCATCCCACTGCTATCTTAACCCATCCCACAAGCATGCAAAGGTTTAAACTGTTTTGTTTGGAAAACACACGAGGTAGACCGGGTTCCAACAACAAATACTTTTATTATCAACAGTTAGTAACGGAACGCCGGCTGAAGCCGGGGCCAGCCCTTTTATACAGGCTGGCTTGCCTGCTTGCAGCCAATGGCAGCTATTTAGATTTGCCGCCTTTTTGGTATCTCTTTGGATTGGTTCCTAGTGAACCAATCCACTGTTCTTTTCTTTAGCCAATCAGAATGGTAGATTTGGAGTCCTCCACTTTACATACAGAACATAAACCATTTCTAAAAGTTTCCACCAAGACTTTATTAAAAAAAAGAAATGAAGCAAGTGTATGAATCAAAAATAGACTTTACTAACAAGAAGCTATAAAACAAAAATGAGTCTCTGGCACTCCTATTGGTCGCTCAGTCTCAGGGGTGAAGGGTCCAGGTGCTGTGGAGGTGGCTGGTGCTAGAGTGCTTTTCATTAGCTCCTCCAGAAGCAGAAGCAGCAGAAGCCCCAGCCCCAGAAGAGCGAGCCCGTGGTGCAGAAGCCCCAGCAGAACCAGACTGAGGGCCAGGGGGCGGGATGGTAGCCCTGTCCCTCTTGCAAGGGCTGGCAGCAGATGGCTGAGGCTTGCTGTGCTTCAGTATGGTTGTGGGGTTGCTGGCTGGCAGGGAGGCAGGCAGGCACCAAGGCTGGCAGGAAGGCTGGCAGGGATGCAGGCACCAAGGCTGGCAGGAAGGCTTGCAGGCAGGCAGGCACCAAGGCTGGCAGGCAGGCTGGCAGGCAGGCAGGCAGGCACCAAGTCTGGCAGGAAGGCTGGCACCAAGGCTGTCAGGCAGGCAGGCAACAAGGCTGGCAGGAAGGCTGGCAGTCAGGCTGGCAGGCATGCAGGCACCAAGGCTGGCAGGCAGGCAGACAGCAAGGCTGGAAGGCAGACATGCAGGCAGGACAGCAAGGCAGTCGATGTGTCTGGAAGCAGGTCTTTCCTCTGAATAGCGACCTGCTTCCGAGCTGCTTCCGTTATATCCACGGGGCTGACGCAATGCATCCTCCCTGCATGTGCAATTAACGCTCGGCATCCGCTAGGCTTCCGCTGTGCATCCGCTGTGCAACCGCTTCATCCGCTCTGCATCCGCTGTATCTGTTCTGCACCCGCTTTGCTATGGCCCCCCGGAAGCCTAGCGGATGTGCCATCCGCTCCCATCCACTGGCCTTCCATTCCGCATCTGCTTTCCATCCGCCCTGCATCCTCCCTGCGTCTGTGTTATCCGCTCCAGTTATGCAAATTTTTGCCCCTTCTGAGAGCAGATAACAACGGATGGAACATTTTTCTCGTCCGTTGTGTCCGTTTAGCATCCGTTGGGCAGTGTGACAGGGCCTTAAAACACACAGAATTAGTACAGAGCAGTTAAACATACTTATATCAGACATATAAAGCTAGGTTCTTTAAAAAGAAAATAGCCTTTCTATTTATTTATTTGTAAAATTTATAGTTCACCCATCTTACCTCAAGGTAAAAGGTGCTGATGTTGATAGGAGCCACTATAGTTTGGGACACTTAAATTTTATGGTAAGGGCTGGTGCCACACCATTTGGAAGTGTACTGGACACCTTATATACTGGGCTGAGAAGGAAGTTGCCTCAAATCACAGTTCATTATCATGAAATAAAAACCCAGTTGACACTTTCTGCTATCACTCCACCCTCATTATAAAACCCATGTCACACTGGCCAACGGATGCAAAAAGGAAACAGCGGATGAGCAAAATGTTCCATCCGTTGTTATCCGCTCTCAAAAGGGGCAAAAATTTGCATAAGCGGAGCGGATAACACGGACGGGGGGAGGACGCAGGGCGGATGGAAAGCGGAAGCGGAACGGAAGCCCAGCGGATGGAAGCGGATGGGAGTGGATGGTGCAACCGCAGGACTTCCAGGGGGGCTCAGCCAAGCGGACGTAGAACGGATACAGCGGATGCAGAATGGATGCCGAACGGATGAAGCGGATGCACAGCGGATGCACAGCGGATGCACAGCGGAAGCCTAATGGATGCCTGGCGTTAATTGTGAATATAATGGATATAATGGAAGCAGCTCGGAAGCAGGTCGCCATTCTGGAAAGACCTGCTGCCAGACACATCGACTGCCTTGCCTGCCCTGCCTGCATGTCTGCCTACCAGCCTTGCTGCCAGCCTTGCTACCAGCCTTCCTGCCAGCCTTGCTGCCAGCCTTGCTGCCAGCCTGCCTGCAAGCCTTGCTGTCAGCCGGTCTGCCTGCCAGCCTTGCTGCCTGCCTTCCTGCCAGCCTTGGTTCATGTCTGCCTGCCAGCCTTGGTGCCTGCCTGCCTGCCAGCCTTCCTGCCAGCCTTGGTTTATGTCTGCCTGCCAGCCTTGGTGCCTGCCTGCCTGCCAGCCTTCCTGCCAGCCTCCCTGCCAGCCTTGGTGCCTGCCTCCTTGCTAGCCTTCCTGCCAGCCTTGGTTCCTGCCAGCCTCCCTGCCAGCCAGCAACCCCACAACCATACGGAAGCACAGAAAGCATCAGCCATCTGCTGCCAGCCCTGGCAAGAGGGACAGGGCTACCATCCCACCCCCTGGCCCTCACTCTGGTTCTGCTGGGGCTTCTGCAGCACGGGCTTGCTCTTCTGGCACTGGGGCTTCTGCTGCTTCTGCTTCTGGAGGAGCTGATGACAAGCACTCCAGCACCAGCCACCTCCACAGCACCTGCACCCTTCACCCTGGGACTGAGTGACCAAGAGGAGTGCCAGAGACTCATTTTTGTCTTATAGCCTGTTGTTAATAAAGTCTATTTATGATTCACACACTTGCTTCATTTCTTTTTTTTAATAAAGTCTTGGTGGAAACTTTTAGAAATGTTTAAGCCTTTGCATGCTTGTGGGATGGGTTAAGATAGCAGTGGGATGGGTTGAGATACCTGTGGGATGGGCAGGGATACCTTTGGGATGGGTAATAGCTGTGGGATAGATAAACCTCCAGTGCAAGCATAGTGGGACTGTATGGTCCACCCTCCCAGGTGCCACACCTACGGCCCTTTATTATCAATAATAATATAATAATTATCCACACATGTCAACATAAACACAACTCTTTATTAAACACCCTGTTCATTGTAGCCCAACCAAACATACATGGCCCAATCTCATCTGTGTGATGAGACAGGCTGAAGGAAGCATGCATTAAGCATCTACCATCCTGTCTTGCCACTCCACTGCAACATTGTCTCAGGAGGTTGCGCTGCTTCTTCGCTTCATGTGAGGCTCTCTTGGGGCCTTGCACATCCTCAGTGTCTATCAGGTTTCGCCCTTGCCTCCATTCCCCAGGCTCCATGTCCCCATTGCCTTGTTGGAGGTCCACGAGCCTGTTCTGCAAGACTGGGTAGCGGGTGCGCATGAGATTGTGCAGGATGTAGCAAGCTTCCATGATCCTCCTCACGGTCCCTGGGCAAAGCTGCATGGTGGTGAGAAGTACCTGGAACCTGTTGGTCAGGATGCCAAAGGCATTCTCCACCACCCGCCATGCCCTGGACAGCCTGTAGTTGAAGATCCTCTCTTCACGGGTGAGGAGTCTGGAGGTGTAGGGCTTCATGAGGTAGGTTGTGAGGGAGAAGGCGTCATCCCCCATGATGAAGTAGGGCACATCTTGTGTGTCGTTGGGCAGGGGGTCTGGATCTGGGAAGCCCACCATGAGGTTGCATTCCAGCTCCTCCTTGAGGTGACTGGCGTTGTATACCTGGGCATCTGAAGATGAGCTGTTGCCTGAAGCATCGATGTACATGAACTTGTAGTCAGCATCGACCATGGTGAAGAGGATGATGCTGAAGAAGCCCTTGGAGTTGAAATAAGTGGACCCCGACTTGGCTGGATCTTTGCAGGCCACGTGCTTCCCATCTATGGCTCCAACGATGTGGGGGAAGTTCCACCTCTGATACCACTGCTCTGCAACTTTCTTCCAGCCTTCTTCAGTGTAGGGGTACTGGAGGAGCTCCTCCTTGTATTCTTCGATGATGGCCTGCACTTCTCTGACCACAATGCTGATGGTGTTGGATGGCACCCTCCAGCCGTACTGCATGCTCCTGTAGGAGGTCCCTGAGGCCAGGTGGCACAGAGTGAGTGCCACCTTGAGCCCAGGTTCCAGGCTGGGCCGGAAGCTGGTGTTTGCCTTGGTCAACCTGGGTGTCAGGTGCTGCACAACTTCATCAAACATTGATGGAGGCATCCTCATGAAGTTCTGGAACGCCCGTGTGTCTTTGTTCCTGAGCTCCACCATCAGCTTGTTGTACAGTCCGTCCTCTGCTCTTCTGGCGAACCATCTTCAGATCCAGACTCTTTTTGGGTGGCTCCTTTTCTTCTCGTAGTAGAGTTCACAGAGCCTACAGATGGCTTCGCACTGTTGCAGAACGATGGTGGCTGCCGAAAGGACTTTGTTACAATCCACGGTGGACATGACTGGATGCTGTGGAAGAGCAAGAGCCAGATGAAGGCCACAGAGGTCTGCACCGCTGGGCTGCTGTTCTGAAAGTGAGATGCAGGCGAGTTGCTCCCCCTTTTTATAGGCAGTATAGGTTTTCCGCTAGGCAATCCTCTAGGCATCCTCTAGGCATCCTCTAGACATCCTTAATATCCGAGATAGGTCCCCTCTGCAAACGTTTTTTCCGTTTTAAACGCTTTGTTTCCATGCTGCATCCACTAGGCATCTGTTCTGCATCCGTTCTGCATCCGTTCCGCTTCCTCCCTGCGTCCGGGCGGATGGAGTTACGTGGATGCGGAATGGATGCCTAGCAGATATAGCGGATGCGTAACGGATGCGTAACAGATGCCTAGCGGATGTGTAGCAGATGCAGAACGGACGAACTGGATACATTTTCCGCGCAAAAGTTTTAGGCAGCCCAAAACTTTCTGAGCGGATGAAACGTCCATAAACGGATGCTGGAGGATAGAGAGGAAGCCAAACGGAGGCAGTGAGTACATCGCATTTTCGAACGGATGGCAAGGTTTTTTGTCCGTTTTACATCCTCTTTGCACCCATTGGTTCAGTGTGACATGGGCTTAACTTTCTGCTGAGCACATATTATCATCCAGAGTGCTATCTAAATTCCACCCTTCCTTCATTTCAATTATTCCCATCTCTGCACATCACCTGCCTGCAGGAGAGACATGGCATTGAACTCTTTAAAGTATTAAAGAGTTCCCTGTTTGACTTTTTTTAAACCACAAAGCATCACACAATCCTACTGTTGATGACTGGTGTATAAAAGTAAGCTTTGTTCGTTTTTATGCAACAAGCAGCCGTTTGATTGATTGGAATATTTTCTGCATTGCTGATGTTCTTCCTAACTGTATCTCTTGATAATACACTGTATTTCCTTTCCATTCTGGGCTTTAAATCTGAGCGTATGAAAACTCAGTCAGAGAAAGCTACATAATTGGCACTTCCAAAATGGGTGATAAAAGTTTTTTCTGTGCCTCAGTCTTATATTCTCGAGATGGAATGGTCATCCTTCAGTAACAAATAGGATATTTATTTCTCCATTAGAAGAAAAACCCAAAACCTTCTATGAATTTCTTAGAAAACATACAAGCTGGAAGAACAACTCTGCTAAGTCTTGTGAAAATAATTTGGAAAGAACAGTGATCCTGAATTGGACTGCTAGGCAGAGTTTGATTTCTTGTGAAGAAGTTAAGCATAATAATGTGAAACCAAACTCTGCCCTCCATTTTGATCTTATAAATAAGAAGTTTCTCTTTGTCTAATCCAGGCCTGGAGTGCTTAAGATAGTATTTTTTGCAGTTGTTGTTGGATCACAGTTATGTGGTCTTTCCATCTTTCTGAAGCCTCCTTGGCTGCCTTTGCTTTTTCTGACTTGAAAATGCGTTATGATGTCTACATTTGGGATTTAATTGAAACTTGGAAAGCTAAGATGCAGGTTGCAGAAGTACAGGTACTCAACAGAAGTACTCAACTTACAAAAGTTCATTTCGTGACCACTACAACAGTACTGAAAAAGTGACTCATGAGCATTTCTCACACCTATGACCATTCCATCATCCCAAGGGTCATGTGATCAAAATTCAGATGCTTGGTAACTGATTCATATTTATGACAGTCTCAGTGTCCCAGAGTCATGGGATCCATTTTCATGAACTTCTGACAAGCAGTCAGTGGGAATCCAGATTCAGTTAACAATGCTATTAACTTCTGCAATGATTCACTTAACAACTGTGGCAAGAAAGATTGTAGAATGGGACGAAACTCACTTAACAAATGTTTCATTTAGCAATATAATTTTTGAATTCAATTGTGGTCATAAGTCAAGGCCTATCTGTAAAGGTACAATGGAAGGTGAGATAATGTACACATACCCTTCCACCATGGGTAGGCTGCTGGGAGTTCGCAGGAGTTTGGGAGAGCCCCTAGCTAAGAATCTGTGCAGTTTGGAGAACTTCCAAATCCTATTCCTGGCTGGCCCTGCCCACCCCACTCCGCCCCTCTCAGGAGTCCCGATGAAGCCTGTTTTGGATGCAGGTAAGTGCAGGGCGTGCATGAAGGCTCAGGGAGGGGCCCATTTCCATCTTCCAGAGAGTCTACGGAGTCCGGGGAGGCTGTTTTGCCCTCCTAGAAGCTTAAGGAAAGCCTTTGGAGCCTGGGGAGGGCAAAAACACTCCCCTGCCATGTGCAGGAGGCTGATTATGTTATGCCCACCAGGGCCATGCCCACCCAACAACAGTGCAGAGAAACCTTTTCTAAAATTTTTGAAGCCCATCCCTGCCTTTATTATCCTTGAATTGAAGGACAAGCAAGAATGTCTGACTCTGTAGAATTCACCCAAATGTTATCCTTTGGGGGGGGGAATCAAACATAATTTGCTTTCCCCTAAAATCGAATCTGAATAGAAAAAAGGAATATACTTTTGGCACAGCACTAACAATGAAGCATATCATTGGCAATAAGAAACAATAAAGAAGAAAATGTTGCATAACCAGCAAGAAATGTTGGCAAAAGTTTTGACTAATCTCCCCAAAAGATGACATGTCATATATATATTCAGCTTTGGTATTCAGCTTTGTTTGGGTATTTTCCCACGTCATTATAGATCTGCTTTTCAAGTTGTAGCAACATTTCGGCAAAATCTCATCTGCCATCATCAGGCTTCTGTATTGTGTTCATCTGTGAGTCAGACTTTCACAGCCATTTCTGTTTTAAATTTGGTGATAGCCTACGCTGTGCCAGAATGGTTTTTTCGTTGTCCTGATTGGTTGGGAGTCTTGGTCTGTGTTTATTGGTCTTGGAGTTTGCTGTGTTCTGCTTGATTGGTGTTTCTAATATCTTCTGTCTGTTTTGTAGCTTTTTTTGTCTTGATTGGCTGGCAACATTGTGTTTCCTGTATTGGAGGCTTTTAGTGAGGCTTGGTTCTGAGTAAACAGACAGCTATCATTTATTAGGAAGCCAAGTTTCATCTGGGTGCCTGATTGGGGTGTGTTTGAGCTGGAGGTATCAGGGGGAGTCTGTTTGTGCCCAGGTGTTTGGCTGGCTTGTGGATGAAGCATGTGTTGGTTAGGCAATGGTTGGTCAGATCTAGGATGTGTTTGGGGGGTTGTATTTGTTTTGGATGGCTGTCAAGGCTTATTTGATGGGTACTTGGGTGAAGAGGTATATGACATCAAAGCTCATGAATAGGTCGCTGTATTGTAGGTTTTGTTTCTTTGTTGTTTCTATGAAGTGGAAAGAGTTTTGTATGTGTTGCGATGGATTCTGTGTAGGGCTGGAGTTGTTTGGTGAGAAATTTGGCAAGGTTCTGTAGAGGTGAGCCTATGATGCTGACTATGGGTCTGAGTGGTATTCCTTCTTTGTGTATCTTGGGGAAGCCATAGAGCTTAGAACATCTAGATGATTTTTCTCTGGGGATGATTCTCTGTAGGATCTCTTCACTGATGGGAGACACTTTTATTTTGGATTTGGTAATTTTTTCACATACTTCATCTACAATGGATAAAGATACAAACAGAAAGAAGGAGCACCCATGGGATCACCCCTCTCACCCGTCATCACTAACCTATACATGGAACACTTTGAGACCAATTCTCTAGATAAATCCGAACACAAACCCTGGCTCAGATATGTAGATGACACTTTTGTAATTTGGCCACACGGGAAAGAAAACCTGAACAACTTTCTCACACATCTTAACAATCTACACCCCAAAATACAATTCACCATGGAAACAGAAACCAACAACCAACTTCCCTTCCTGGACATCCTAATTTACAAAAAACCCAATGGCTCCCTAGGAGACACCATCTACCGGAAAAAAAACAAAACACACCAACCACTACCTAAATGCACAATGCCATCACCACCCTGGACAATCCCATCACCACCCATCACCACCCTGCACCCTATGGATCAACTCCATAGCCAAGACCCTCATCTCCAGAACCAAATGCCTAGCTGTCAAAGACCACCTGAGAACAGAACTACGCACCCTCACTTACGTATTAATTTCCAATGGATTCCAAAGAAACACAATTACCAATCTAATCCGAAAAGAGGTACCCAAAAAAAACCAAGACACAGAACAAGACAACAGTATTGCACTCCTCCCCTACATCAAAGGCACCACAGACAAAATAAGCAAAATTCTCCACAATCACAATATCAGACTGTCTTCGCACTGACCAAAAAATAGCCAACATCCTAAGAAACCCCAAAGACAAGATCCAGCTAGAAAACCAAGGAGTTTATGAAATACCATGCAACAATTGCCCAGCCACATACATTGGACAAAACAACACGAGAATAAATGCATGTATCGCAGAACACAAAAACTCAGCCAGAAGAGAAGAAAATACTTCCTCCCTCTTCCAGCACCTTAAAGCCACAGGACATGAAATTAATTTTGAAGGAAGCAAATTAATATCCAACACTGAACACTCCAGCAAGAGCATAATCAGGGAAGCCATCGAGACAGAGAATCACCCTCATAACATGAATAGACGGGATGATACTTCCCATCTACCAGACATCTGGAAGCTAGCCCTCACCAACAAATGAGTCCCAGCCATGAAAACCAACACCAGACCCGAAACAACATGGGACACCACCACCAATCACCCTTATCAGACCCAGGCCCAAGCCCATCCTATAAACAAAGGACAACCAACATCCAGAAAACAGACCACGGCTGCCTCACCAGCTGTCGCACCCCTGACCCCAAAACCAAACAAGCTGACACACCCCAAGAACACAGACCTGGACCCCAAACTCGAAGCCAGACTAAAACCCAGAATGCTACATCACAGCCACCTGCTCAGGATATCACATCAGAAAACTCAGGAAATTACACCACAAGAACTCAAGAAGTTGCAACACAGCAAATGACCCAGGATATCATGGCACAAGACCAAGGATACCACAGCAATAAATCTCACAAGGTCATCACACAACCCATTGCCCAAGCCATCACTACATAGGAGGATAATGGAAAAGAGATAAAAATACAAACAACCCAGGAGATTACAACACAGGACCCAGGATACCACATCAAAAGAACTCGCAATCCCATCACAAAACCCATTACCCAAGCCATTAAAACACAAGAGGCTAATGAAAAAAGATCACTAGAAAACAAATGACCCAGGAGATTACACCACAAGATTCAGGATATATCCACAACAAAACTCGCAAGGCCATCACACAGCCCATTATACCAACATCAACTCCATCAACCAATCAAGAGGCAGCAGCACAGCCAACCAGCCCAGCACACCAGCCCCCACCAGCAGTATTAATAGAGAGATGGCAGCTCCGATCACACACTGCTTGCACTGGCACAAAGCCAAAAGCATCAACCTGAGGATGGCGAGTGGGACCTCACTGAAACATCGCCAAGATACTCTTAATCTTACATGGGAAAAGACCCGAACACACCTAGACCGACATATGTGTGTATATATATATATATATATAAATGTGTGTGTGTGTGTGTGTGTGTGTGTGTGT
>BLBF01000003.1:70083685-70135063 GCA_015471245.1 Laticauda colubrina
GCAGAATCTCATCTGCCATCATCAGGCTTCTGTATTGTGTCCGTCTGTGAGTCAGACTTTCACAGCTTTTTCTCTTTTAAATGTGGTGCTAGCCTACTGCTGTGCCAGAATGGTTTTTTCTTCATCCTGATTGGTTGGGAGTCTTGGGATATTGTAAAACTTGGTAGAGTGCAGAGCACACTTATTCAAAGAATGATTACCCGTTTGGTACAGCTATAGTTATGTTGTATGATTTTTTTTGTAAAAACTATGTATTAATGTATTATGTATGTATTATGTATGCATTAATGTATTAATGTATCAATGTATTATGTCATCATATGTAAGGATTTTAATTATCTATGGAGATTGCCAGTCATCCAGGTTATGGTTGTTCTAAAGGTGCATTTTCAGGAGACAACTGGACTTTCTTGCTTGTTGTTTGTTTTTTAAATACAATTCACTTTTTATACAAGTAGCTTCTTCAGCTCTGACTGGATGGTGGGGAATGGAAGGATTTATATTCCTTGCAGACAGTCTAAAAGAATGCAGATGACCAACTGTCATGAGGTGCTCCATTCAAAATCCAAGAAAGAAAGACTTAGACTCTTTAGGTAAGAGAAAAGTTATCTTTTACTGAAAATGAAGTGATAGCAACCAAAGAATTCTGAATCTGACAAATTAGGTGCGCAAATCACATATACAAAGTGATGGAAGTGTTCTCACCCCCCAATAGTTCAGATGAAACTTCCAATTAGAAGTTGTGAATATGATCATGTGGGCATCTTCAGGTGATGATGAAGCCTCTGTCCGTTGACCTTGGCATACTTTGATAACAGGTTGCAGTTGCGCAGAGAAAAGAAAGCTAAGCGAGAAATAGAAACCTAACTCTGATGTATGCTTCCCCTCCCTCATTTACACAACAGAAAAATGTAACATTTCCAGCACACTTCCCAGACTCATCCCCTCCCTCCCCATTTCTTATGACAGCCGAAAGATACAAAGCAATAGTATGCAAAGCAATAATAGAAGATCTTGAATGATGACATTTGGCCCTCCTAGAAAAAGAAAACTGTCAGTCCTAGAAAAAAGAGAGGAGAAAAATATAAAGACAATAATTAATCATTTAGACAATTACAAATGAATACACTCCTCGGGCTTATCAGGATACTTGGAATGAAATGCTTTGATCAATTTAGGGGCTTTAACATCGTTTTTGTTAACCCATTCGGCTTGTGAAGAAGGGAAATGTTTCCAGGCTACAAGATACTGGAGCCGACCCCTCCATTTGCAAGAGTCCAGAATTTCTTTAACTTCAAAATGTTGTTCACCCTCAATCATTATTGGTATGGGAGGGTCAGCCTGGATGGGTCTTAAATCAGAAGTCTGTTCAGGTTTTAACAAACCAACATGGAAAACCGGGTGAATTCGTCGAAGTGTTTTCGGCAAGTTCAACTGGACTGTTACAGGGTTTATAATCCGTTCAATCGTGAAAGGACCAACATATTTAGGACTAAGCTTCTTTGACTTTTGAGTGGTTTGCAGGTATCTGGTGGACAGGAAAACTTTGTTGCCTACTTTATATAATTTCTGTGGAGATCTTTTCTTGTCTGCAAACTTCTTATGAGCTTGATGGTCCTCATCTAATGCTTTACGTGTTACTGGCCAGTTAAGTTGGAGTTGAGTTATCCATTCATCCAACGAATGGATGTTAGGCCTTTCACGAGGAAGTTTAGGTATGGGTACAAAATCTTGTCCCAAAGCTACTTTAAATGGAGTAAATCCAGTACTACTATGTACGGAGTTATTATGTGCCACTTCAGCAAATGGTAGTAGGTCGGATCAGTTATCTTGTTGATAATTTATATAACATCTAAGATACTGTTCTAATACTGTGTTAGTCCTCTCACAGGCCCCATTAGTTTGGGGGTGATGGGTGGAGCTTAAGCCCTGGGTGAAGCCTATCAACTTCAGGAACTCTTTTCAAAATTTTGAGGTAAATTGGACCCCTCTGTCAGAAATTATGCATTCTGGAATGCCATGTAGCCTAAAGATATGTGAAATAAACATTTTAGCCAACGTCTTTGCAGATGGAATCTTGGAACAAGGTATGCAATGTACTTGTTTGGAAAACAAATCGGTTACCACCCAAATAACCGTGTTTCCACTGCTTTCGGGTCATTCTACGATAAAATCCATATAGATTTCCTTCCAGGGGGCTGTTGGTCTAGCTACATTTTGGAACAACCCTGCTGGCCTACCAGGAAGTCTCTTTGCCGAAGCACAAATTGGACAGCTAGCAACATAAGCTTCAATGTTCTTCTTCAGAGTAGGCCACCAGAATTGCCGCTTAATCAGGTGTAAGGTTTTCACAAATTCAAAGTGACCAGCTGCTTTGGAATCATGAGCTTGTTGTAGTATTTGGCCTCTCAGCACCTGTGGCACATAGAACTTGGTCCCCACCCAAGCCAAACCATCTCTAACCGTATAGTCATTCGAATGAGCCAGGAACCAATCATCAAGTTTTAAGGCTTCTTTTATTTGTGCGGTTAGGTCATTCCATAAATCCACTTCTTGTTTCTTCTTTTGGGCTTTGGTGATCACTGGGGCAGCTAGATGTTTGGTCAAAACAATTGGACTTATCACTTCCTGGCGAATACTATTATATTGGGGTAGTCTAGAGAGAGCATCCGCCATGAAGTTACTCCCCCTTCCCCTTCATACCTTTGTGCAGCTTGGGGTTGTTCAAAGGCTTCGTTAAGGAGTCTCCTGGCTTGATCCAGTGAGAGTTGTCTCTTTTCCCTCTCTTGCCATGGCTCCTCTTTTCCACACCGGCAGGTGGTTGTGATCTCAGGAGGGGGGTCCTTCTCCTGATCTTTCCAGCCAACCCCCACCGACCATCTGGGCTTCACAGCTGGATCCTCTTCCAGATTGAGCTCTGCTAACAATTGGGCTTCCTGTACCAGCAAAGAATCTTGCCCTCCAATGGCTCCCAGATCTTCCTGGTCACTAGTTGAAGATGACATGATGTTCAGGCCCCCTTGGAAGAAAATTGGGTGTTTTCTCCGGGTGGGCTGGTAGAAGGAGATTCAGAATAATGTCGTGAGATGCTCCATTCAAAATCCAAGAAAGAAAGACTCTTTAGGTTAGAGAAAAGTTATCTTTTTCTGAAAATGAAGTGATAGCAACCAAAGAATTCTGAATCTGAGAAATTAGGCGCGCAAATCACATATACAAAGTGATGGAAGTGTTCCCACCCCCAATAGTTCAGATGAAACTTCCAATTAGAAGTTGTGAATATGATCATGTGGGCATCTTCAGGTGATGATGAGGCCTCTGTCCGTTGACCTTGGCATATTTTGATAACGGGTTGCAGTTGCGCAGAGAAAAGAAAGCTAAGCGAGAAATAGAAACCTAACTCTGATGTATGCTTCCCCTCCCTCATTTACACAACAGAAAAATGTAACACCTCCAGCACACTTCCCAAACTCATCCCCTCCCCCCCATTTCTTATGACAGCTGAAAGATGCAAAGCAATAGTATGCAAAGCAATAGTAGAAGATCTTAAAGGCTGACACCAACTGTCTGCAAGGAATATGAATTCTTCCATTCCCCACCATCCAGTCAGAGCTGAAGAAGCTTCTTGGATGTCTTCAAAGGAAAACAAAAAAATCCAGTTGCCTCTTGAAAAATCACCTTTGGGATAATGATTTTAAGATTAAACAAATAACTTTTTTTTTATTTCTTGCTGGCTTGTTTATAAAGTTATGATATTATGAAACCCTTAATATTACCTGAAAGCCAGTTTGGTGTAGTGGTTCTGGCACCCAGGTTAAAAAGAATCCATGTGTTCTAGTTCTACCTTAGGTACAAACCAAATGTGATGTCCTTGGGTCAGTCATTTGCTCAGTCCTAGGGAAGAAGTAATGGGAAACCACTTCTGAAATCTTGCCAATAAAACTGCAGGGATTTGTATGAGGAGCTGCCAGGAGTAAACACTAAATATATATTTTACATGATTAAAGAGCTCATTTGTAAAATTATTAATGATTACAATTTTGAAATGTTGACTAAATGTATCTGCTTGTTTATTTACTACATTTAGAGGTCTCCTTAATCCGTACAGACTCTGGTGGAATATTCCAAAATACAATTACCAGCTACATCTGGGGTGGGATTCTACCGGTTCTGACTAATTCTATAGAATCCCTTGTTAACCTTCTAAGCAGTTTGGAGAACCCATTGTTAGAAGCAAGCTCCTTTTGTTTTTTTCTACCCTTATTACATTCTTGGCAGTATGCCTAGACTTACTGTCTCCGAAGGAGGGTTTGTTTTTTTTCTTGATACTTTCTTCAAGGGGAAAAGTTGTTTTACGCTTTTTACAGTGCTGTTGGGAGGAAATACTCCCCAGGAAATACTTCTTAGCTAGCTAGAAAGATTGACATTCAAACATGAGCTTACATACCCTTTCTGAGTTTTGGTCTAAAACTATTTTTTGGTGAAGTTTAATTCTGTGCTTGGTGAAGTTTAATCCTGTGTTTATTGATGGGATAGTTTTCCCTAATCAGCTTTGTTTGGAAGGAAAAAGATCAATCTCTCTTCCTGAAAAGAAACTGGTTTGAGAAATGTGGCCAGTTCCTGTGTCTATTTGTTCTGGTAATTGCTTTAACAAGCAACAGCTACTGTTGTGATTTAATTATTTGTTTTGTGTTTTTGTTTTTTTCCTACCTCATGGTTTCTTTTTCTATCTGGGGAGGGGGGTCTTCCTTCATTGTTTTAGTGGTATCTGGCACTGTCCTTTTGGGGTGTACTTCCAAGAGGCAGGATGCAAGCTTGGCACTGATTTTTTTACTGCCTTTCTGGGAGCATTGTGACCTTTCCTTAAATCTGGATGATTTCCTTAAGATATCTTGTCAGGTGAGTGAGACTAGTTGGTGTCTTTAAGTGGTACAAATGGATCTAAGGATTGTTTTTCCTGGGTGTGCTCTTTCCGGAGAGCTTAAATGACCTCTCTGCTAAAGGGTTTCACTTTATGAGCAAGATTTGGCTGCTGATACTTATCATTACATTTTAAATATTTTAATTCCTTAAGGTGATCTGGCACCCTGCCTGATCTGTAACTCCAGCTTGCAGATATTTTTAATCTAATGATTAGTCTTTAGGGCAGCTTTTTGCAAGCAAAGAAGCTTTTTGTATTTTTTTGTACAAGTAATCCTTACAACAGTCCATTTAGTGACCATTCAAAGTTACAATAGCACTGAAAAAAGTGGCTGATGACAGTTTTTCACACTTACAACTGTTACAGCATCCCCACTCTCATGAGAAGGCAAGGAGAAGAACCCCCTGATGTGAGTGATGTTGAGTTGGCTACACCCACCCAGTCACATGACCACCAAGCCACATCCACCAACTAAGCCATGCCCATGGAACCGGTTGCTAAATAATTTGAATCCCACCCCTGATCTACATGATGGCTGTGCAAACACCAAGAGCCAAAAAAACAGCTGCATCTGTTACATCTTAACCTGCTTTCAAAAAGCAATCTATACTTCCAGTTATAAGATTTCCAGGGAATGGGGCTACCCCCAAGAAGGCCAATTGCCTGATTCATACTCCATGTAGCTCCCAAAAAGGGCAGACTCTAAATAGGCTTCTGTTAATGTTCTTACCGGGTGGTCAAACTCTATTCTGGCAAGCCATGGCTTGCTATAACCCAGCATTATGGGACTATATCTAACAGTTGCCTTCCTCTAAGAAAAGGATGCCATTATATAGTTTTCTGAGTTTCAAGAAAGGTATGAAAAATGGAGAATTCAGCTTTTCTGAAAAGTTAAGTGATCATTCACACTGTCTGCAGGTGGTGGTTTTTAACTGGCAAAGCACAGATTAGATGAAATCAAAATAATAAATACCATAACATTATGTTTCAAAACATAGCTTTGTAGTAGAAATTTTGTTCTGCTAACCCAGAAAATACACAGAGGACGTTGTCTTTTTTCGCCTTTATCCTTT
Organism: Laticauda colubrina; assembly: GCA_015471245.1. Classification (NCBI taxonomy): domain Eukaryota; kingdom Metazoa; phylum Chordata; class Lepidosauria; order Squamata; family Elapidae; genus Laticauda; species Laticauda colubrina. Next base: position 70,089,677 of record BLBF01000003.1, read on the forward strand.
TGCAATCCATAAATGCTTTCTAAGAAACACAAAGGTTAATAGAATTTCTTCTTCTGAAAGATTAAGAGTATGTTGCATGGAGGAAGTAAAAGGATAACAATGGATTTTTACAAGAATTTCATCTTCTTGAATTAATTTTTAAGTCAATCCATGGTAGATTTATACTAGAAAACAGAAAAGACCTGGAGGCAAGATAGCTTATTGTTCGACAACTGCTACATTTCTTCAATCCCACCTGGAGTATTTGGGACTTTGAATACAACATCTGATTGGCTTTCTTAGTCCCATGTTGATTATCTACCCATTTCTTCCCCAAGCTTTCAGTTCAGATGCAGTTTCTCAACTAAGCAACTATGACATCTTGCAGAGATATCATACTTTTCCCACTTGCAGCTATGTAAGACACTATTTATTTTACAGGTTGATTTAATATATTTGTCAAAAGGAACAGTTCTTTTACAGATGTCCCCATTTTACATGAAGGGCTAAACCTAGGCAATTTATTATCACACTGTAGAAATGATACCCTCTCTGAATGCAAAACAGTGAAAATCTTAGAACTGTAATACTATTGGGCTTTGACAGTGCTCACTGTACTGGTATGAGTATTTCACATTCTCACAGTACACCCTTCTAATTAGCACAATGGAAGCCATTTCATTCTAATTCTCCAAGTTATAATATCTCAAGGGTTTGTTGAATCTTTTGCAATGTCCTGTTCTTATATTCTCAATAGCTGGATATGTAAATTTGGGTGCAAAACAGGTATATCTACCAGAACTGGAAAGCCCATAATTACATATATTTTTCACAGCATAGGTTATTCTAAATGGGATGCACACTGTGATAAGGATATGATTGTTCATTCATCGCTATAACTAATCATTGCACATAATGTCCACTGTAGCAGTAAGGGGGCATATTTGCACAAGAGTTCATTTTTTGCACAGGATTTTGGGGGAATGAAGGGGAGGCACAAGAATCCCACATTCACAATAGTCAAAAAATAAAATATCTAATTTTTCAAGTACAGAGACATGCAGTGTGAAAATTACAGTGAATTTTGGATGTCATGTAATCATGGGGGAAGATGTGTGGCAGACAAAGCAGAAAACTCCACTATAATGAATTAGAAACCCATCTCTAACCCACATATGTTTCATCATATACTATTCATCAAATACGATTGTCTAAATGCTTCCTGACTGACCATGGTAAGTATGATCAGATTCAGAAAATACAAGGAGTTCAATTTGAAGCTCTTATGTTAGACAAAAACAGAAGTTTATATTCAATATGTATTTATCTATTAAACTGGATTTAATTTAAGACAGGAATGTTGGTATCCTAGATTTGTAAATTCCTAGGCCAATCATGGTAAGACATTATCAATATTTATGATAGGATCTCCCCCCCCCCCCAATAATATGAGTTTTCCATATGTTGGGAGATAATATTCAGTTTCCACATGAATTCTACCATACACAGATATTAAGAAAATGTAAAGTCTGTGGGACTGCCTTCCCTTAAGGCAGACATCTATCATCCTACCAAGCCAGATAGGGTGGACACATTTCTAGTCCCTTTCCCTAAAATTTTTCATATGATTGGAATCTTTTCACCTTGGCATCTCCTGCCCTATGTCACACCCTTCCCCTTGAAATTTTTCAGGTCTCTGCCCTCCTAGCTTGCCTTCAATAAACCTTTGAAGACTTGCTTTCCCCCAAACATTGAGATAAGTTAGTAACTCCAGAAGTTTGAGTTGGTGACAGGTTTTTGTTGGGTTTTAATGTTTTAATGGGTTTATTTTTACAATTTTAATATGGTTTGTGTGTTTTAACTTTTGAATGGGAGCCAACCAGAGTTGGTTATAGGTTGGGTAGCTATATAAATGTTTTAAATAAGTGAATAAACAAATCAATCAATCAAACTAGAAGTCTTAAACTACTTCTTTATCTTGGATCTGAAAACCAAAGCTTTATGAGAAAAAGGGAAAACAAATCATATGCTGATTCTGTAAACCACCTAGAGATGGTTGTAAAAACACAGTGAAGCTGTATATAAGTCTCATTGCTATTGTTATTGCTATTTAATCAACTATTACAAAGTCTGCACTACGATTACTGTTAATCTTCTCATCACTCTTATCACCCATCCCCTCCCACTTGTATGACTGTAACTTTGTCACTGGTATCCTTACGATTTATATTGACTGTTTCCTAGTATGATTTGATTGCTTATTATACCCTATGACTATCATTAAGTGCTGTACCTTATGATTCTTGACTCTTGATGAATGTATCATTCTTTTATGTATACTGAGTGTATTTGCACCAAGACAAATTCCTTTTGTGTCCAATCACACTTGGCCAATAAAGAATTATATTATATTCTATTTAATTGTTGAACCAAGAGGTGAAAGGATAATTAAGAAATAACTTTATGTACCATCAATAAAAGTTTGTTTTCTGCTTAGTTTTATTGCACATTTAAATAAAGTAATTATAACAATGTTTAATGTGGTTATGTTTCAAGAAAATTCTGAACTTTTTCCACTTTATTTTTTTGGCCTTCATTAAATGAGAAGTACAACATAAAATCTTATTTGATTAGATACATGTTTTATGATTCCTGTAACTCTTCTGATAGGAATATTGCAACAATCCCCTTAAAAGATACATACGTTTCTTCTTATCAGCTTTCATAGATTGGAGCCCATTTTATCGAAGCAATAGGAATGTAATTAACATAGGTTTATAGTGCAGTACTATTAATCTTTAAGATGCTACAACAGTTTTTCCTAGCATTCCTTAAAGGTATTTCTAGGTTAACAATTGTCTGCTTAAAGCAAAAGAAAAAAGAAAAAGAAGAAATTAAATACCTTGGGATTTTTTTTTCTGGAAACCTTGATCAAGAACTATAGTTTTTGCAGTGAAAACAGAGTAGTTGGATGAAATATTCTGCTTAGTCTCACCAAAGTTCATGCTCCAAAAAATAATGCTCACAAATTCTTCATGGATCATCAAAGTGATACCACTCAAGTAGAGAAAATCATTGTCCCTTCTGTGAACGCATACTAGAAGTTTGTCACTCATGCCTGTCCTCTCTTTTCAGCTCTCCCAACCCCACAGCAATCTAGTTAATGAAGTTTATGATTGATTCTCAGAGGAATAGGCCATGACAAAGCAATAATTTGCAACAGGATTGAAGGGAAGCTTTTTGGAAGTTATTGATTTTTCATTCTCCAAGTTTTGATTTTTACATTTAGGTTTCCTTTTTTTCTTTTATGAAAGATAGACAGGCCCATATATCTGGGAATAATAGTTTTCAGGCTGTCTTTTTATGTAAAATAAGTCGGTAAATCTTTTATAAAGAAATTACAGTTTTTACAAATTTACTCCTTGATTTAACATTCATGTGGGAAACAACATAGGCAAGATTCTATTTAATGGAATGAATACACCATTCCTCTTGTGCTGAAGAAGAAAATATAAAAAAGTAGAGGATTACTCTGAGATGGGTGAATAAAAAAAACATCAAAATTCTTAAAGATAATATAAATTGTCCTTTAAATAATTTGATCAAACATGAGGGTCAGATTGTTTGCCAATTACAGTGAGATAAATATAAAGAGAAGTTCAGGCATAAGTACATAATGTCTCTGTATTTTTCTCAGTTTGTGGGTCATGACACCCAGGAATGATGAACAAATCTGAGGCAGCCAAAAGGCTTGAAAGGTAGGTGGGAGGCAGAGTAGCATCTGCAGTGCCAAACCCCCCAGAGAACACTGGAGCCTGTGGTGTAGCCAATTTTCCATCTCTTTGGAGATTTTATTTTATAGAGGGTGTGCATAAGCGCACCAACGTGCCTACCATCCCTGTCCTATTGTTTCTTTTATTTTTCTTATATGTATCTATGTATTCATAACTATGTTTTTACTTATACCTATTATCTTGTAAGCAATTGACAAACCAAATAAAATAATAAAAAATAAATAAAATTTGAGATGGGAAATGAACACAATGCATTGGGAACACATGACATGCTTGGAATATTGTCTAAACACAACCAAGGCCTGAAACTGGTATCTCAAGTTCTGGGGTCCTGAAGGATTGAAGGCAAACAAGAAGTGAGTGGTGAGACTGCAGAGATATGGCTGTTGGGGAAAGCAGGAGGAACACCTGCAGCTCTCATTCCAGCCTAGTTGGTACTGAGGACAGAAACAAAGGGGTATCTCCTCAGCACTGGAAAGAGAACACAACTTGCTTGAATGCTTCCTATTTTAGGAGATCATGGACCACACATTTGAAAATGCTTGCTTGAAACCAAATGAATCTTCCCTCCTTGTCGTGGTGCAGGTGTGAATCCAGAAAGAGGAAGCTGCTCAAAGGATTGAGGCACAACATTAGTGCCTGGGAGCTTCTAAAGCACCTTTTTGCCTCTGAATCCAAAATGTTGCAGAGTCTTTTGAAGTTGGGTTATCTTATGCATTTCCCATTTTTAGGCATACTGAAAAACAAACAATAAAATGAAATTGTTTGTTTACCAGAAACAAGGTAAACTTTGCTGTCTAACAAGGAAACTGTTCAGGTTTGTTTTCCTTCCATTTGTTAAGGCTGCTGTTTCCTTGTGTTCCTTCAAGGCCTGATCAGTAGCATAAGGACAAACCTACGATAAACCAAGAAGCCACAAACACCTTATGCTTCCCTTTTCATACCTCATGCTAACATCCAGTTCCCAAGTTGGAATGAAGTAAAACCAAAACCTTTAAGAATAATAGTGATTTATATCCCAATTGCTGTTTGTCTAGCTTCATAGATGAGCAAACAGATCAACAACTAAATATGTTGGATTATAGATTTGCATAACGATCAAAGCTATGTGTGGGAAGAGAACTATGAACCTCCAAATGGCTTCAGGACAGTGCCCAAAATTGAGTATTCTATTGTGAGGGCCATGTAGGATGGTCTTTTGTAATACTTGCAATTTGGGCTATAGATAGTGTTGCACTGGCTAACTAAATGGGTTTCTTGTATTTTAATTTGCCATGTTTCTCTGTCTTTTAAGTGTATTAATAATTAGCCATAAGTTTCACCTTCAAGGTACATATTTTTTAAGATAAAAAGGATTGCCTTTTTATCAGAGAGAGAGAGAGAACCTCAAATAAAAGCTGACATTAACTTTTATAGTTTGCACATCAAAGAAATTTCAAACTAAGAGTTGATTGGTTTAAGAAAAATAATCTGTCCAATTACATCATAAGGATGAAGCATAGGAGCAGTAGTGGCACAGCTGTTAGAATGTAGTACTTCAGGCTAATTTGGCTGATTGCTGATTACCAGCAGTTCGAGTCTCATCAGGCTCAGAGTTGACTCAGCCTTCCATCCTTCCAAGGATGGTAAAATGAGGACCCAGATAGTTGGGGGCAATATGCTGATCCTATAAACCGCTTAGAGAGGGTTGTAAAGCAGTATAGAAGTCAAAGTGCTATTATTATCCATAATATGTCAGCATAACCATAGAAAAGAGCATTGTGTTCTGAATAAAAATAAAATAAACTTTTGCAAGGGAAAAATGTCATGGGCATGGGCATGGGTAAGATATATGTGTGTATGTATACACACACACACACACACACACCTGGACTCAAATACTTGCTTTGTTCATTAGCTGAAAATGAATCTGTTTTATCTACAGTATTATCAAGCAATTCAGTCAGTTCTGGTTTTTAAAAGAAAAGCTTTTTACATTCTCATTGAAGGCTACGTTTATGGTCAATTAATAACAATAATTTAAAAGAGAGAAGCAATGAAATAAGGCAAATTAAATTGCAAAAAAACCCATTTCAGTTAGCCAGTGAAAAAGTACTACAATGCCTATATTGCAAGTATTACAAAGTCCATCATTACCCTCAACTGATAGCCTTATTATCCAGGAAGAGAGAAGAATGGGCCCCTTTATCAAGCCCATTTACAATGCTATCCCACAGCAATAGGAGCTATGAAGAGAGCAGAGTTCTCAGCCTCCAGTGGATCTGTGCAGTTATGCTTTTCCATCTGTTTGGCTTCTTCTCCATTAAGGGGAGCCAGAACATTTGGAGGCTTGCTGTGAGCAATTTTCAATATTCATGGCAGATAAAGTTGACACCTCATTTTGGACTCCAGAATTAGGGAGACCATCTTGGTTTAAGTGCTTGTCAGATGAACAAGGTTTCTTCTCAGATTTTGAGAATGTGGACAGCTTTATTTCAAGGTAAAGCAAGCGTTGGCATCAGGGGTGGGATTCTACCAGTTCCCATCTATTCACCAGAACCAGTTGTTAACATTCTAAGCAGTTTGGAGAACCAATTATTAGAAGAAATTACTGGCCTAATTCTGTAAGGAAGGCAGGAAGGAAACATTCTGGTGTTGCTTACAGAAACTGCCTCCCCATTAACCCTTATTACATTCTTGGCAGGACTGACTTCCTGTCTCAGGAATGTCTTTGGAGTTTTTTTCCCCTCTTTTGCTGGTACTTTGCTTGTGTGGAGTGACCATTCAAAGTTACAATGGCACTGAAAAAAGTGACTTATGACCATTTTTCACACTTATGACTGTTGTCATGAGAGGCCAGGCAAGGAGATGTGTGCCTTGATGTGAATGATATTGAGTTGGTCGCACCCAGCCAATAATATGACCACCAAGCCATGTCCACCCAGTCACATGACCACCAAGCCACGCCCACCACTTAAGCCATGCCCACAGAACCGGTTGTTAAAAATTTAAATCCCACCCCTGGTTGGCATGCTTATGCCACTCTACTCCTTACATTCAAACTCCAGAAGGAGACTTGATTGTTGCCTAACAAACCACAATGAATGAAATGAAGCTTAATGTTGGTAATGTACTACGAGTTGGTAGTTGGTAATGTACTACTAGAATAAAATAATAACAGAGTTGGAAGCGACTTTGAAGATTTTCTAGTCCAACCCTCCTACTCAGGTAGGAAACCCTATGCAATTTCAGGCAAGTGGTTGAAAACTTCTAGGGTTCTTAAAAACTTCTAGGGTTGGAGCACCCAAAATTTCAGGAGACAAGCTGTTCCATTTATTAATTGTTCTAACAGTCAGGAAATTTCTCCTTACTTCTAACTTGCTTTTCTCTTTGATTACTTTCCATCCATTGCTTCTTGTCTTGCCTTCTAGTGCTTTGCTGATAGTTTCACCCTGTAATCCTTGTGGCAGCCCCTGAGATATTGGAACACTGCTATCATGTCATCCCTAGTCCTTCTTTTTATTATAATAGAATCTAGTAACTCTAGTTTAATGAAAAGATAGACATACCCATTCCTGCAACTCTTCTTCATGTTTTAGCCTCCAGTCTAAAGATACCTTTCGATAACACCACCCTTGTAAGATGTCCTTCCAAATACAGGAACTTGAAAGTGCCCTTACAAGAAAACTTTCACAGTAAGCTATGTTGACTCTGAGAGATGACAGGGAGAGTTTTCAGACAGGAAAAGACAAGAAACTAAACTGTTTATATTCACTGACCGTATCTCAAAGATACTATGGCTAACATGCTAACCTAGTTGAAAGAGATAAATGATAATGCCACTCAAATGGGTTTATCAAAAACGTTCCACATCATGCTGTAATTTCCACTGTGCCATTTTTGTTGACTTCTCTTTGTAATGTAGTAGACTAAAAGTATACGTGTAGTAAACTAAAAGTCTGCTTTTGCTCAGGGCTTTTTTTTTTTTTTTTTTGCAAACTGCCAATGAATTGCTGGCTCACACTGTAGTTGTTTGCATGCTTAATAGATGCATGACATGTTTTCAAGATGTTTTGGTTGATTTAGCAAAACTGGCTGGGAAATTCAGGAAGTTGAAGTCCACCCTTTTTCAAGCTGAGAAACACTGCTTTAATGTTTCTAGATTTTAGCCACAAAATATCTGAATATTTTCACAAAACATTTGGCTAAACCATCTGAATTGAAGCAGGAAATTAAAATATGTTGAGCCAATAGGGCTTTACAATGGTTTGACAAAAGTTCAAGTGAAGTTTGCCTTTTACGAACTGTTTCACAAACTAATGTGGTCTTGTTCTTTCTGTGTAAATGTGGACAACACTATCCACACTCTACTACTCCTTCAATTTACTTTTCTGTGAGATCAACTACTTCAATTTACTTTTTTGTGAGACCAACTTTCTTTCAAAGAGCTTGCATTAGAAAAGACCAGGATGAGTGCTGCAAGAGAAGATAGACAAAAACTTTTTTTCTCACAGAATTGGATAAAGGTAGTTTCATCATCGATATGGGAACCCTTGGAGTGCATGTTGAAGCTGGCAGTCTGAAACACCATTGGCACATACCCACTCCTTCAAGTTAAGTGCTAGAGTGTGAATGAACCTTGTCTAACTTGTCAGTATGTTGAACAATATTGGGGAATAACAGAATAACAAGAGGTGGATAAGTGCACTATCGTGCCTCCTGTCCCTGTCCTATTGTCCCAATTGAAACATACCTATTTTCTGTATTCTTACTCATGTTTATACTTATACATATTATTTTGTAAGCAATTGACAAATCAAATAAATAAAACCTTGAAGGTGTTCTAGTCCAGGGATGTCAAACTGGCGGTTCGCAGGCTGGATGCGTCATGTGCAGGCCACGCCCATCCCCAGCTCTGTGAATGGGAAAACACCATGAAACATCACATGATGGTAATGTAACACTGCGAGTTTGACACCTGTGTTCTAGTCCAACCCCCTGCTCAATCAGGAAACCTGTATCATTCCAGATAAGTGGCTGAACTCCAGACTCTTCTTAAAGGTTTCCAATGAAGCAGCATCCACATCTTCTGAAAGGAAGTCATTCCACTGTTTAATTGTTCTAACTATCAGGAAATTTCTCCTTAGTTCTAGGTTGCTTCTCTCCTTGATTAGTTTCCATCCACTGCTCCTTTTCTTGCCTTCTGGTATTTTGGAAAATAGGTTGACTCTTTTGGAATAGTGCTATCATGTCACATCTAGTCCTTCTTTTCACTAGATAGAAAAATCCAATTCCTGCAACAGTTCTACATTTGTTTTAGCCTCCAGCAACCCCCTCCAGCTTTGTTGCTCTTTTCTGCTCTTTCCAGAGTCTCTACATATTTTTTTATAATATGATAATCAAAAGTGGATGTAGTGTTCTAAGTGTAGTCTTACAAAGAAAAGAGTAAAGCTAAAGCCATACTACTACTTCATGTGATCTTGATTCTATTCCTCTATTAATGCAACCTAGGATTGCATTGGCTTTTTTGGCTGCTACCACACATGGCTGGCTCAGAGGTGGTATTCAGCAGGTTCTGACCAGTTCTGGAGCACCAGTAGCAGAAATTTTGAGTAGTTTGGAAAACTGGCAGTTGCCACCTTTGACTGGCCCCACCTCCTATTCTCTGCCTTCTGATTCCCAGCTGATCAGCTGGGTTTTCTTTTGTTGCCCTGCACAGAAGAACAGAGTTGGAAAGCAGGTTAGTGGGGTGGAGACGGAATGGGATTTTGCAATAACCTTCCACCAGGAGTGGGAAGGAATGGGGATTTGCAGTAACCTTCCCCAAGGAGTGGGAAGGGAATGGAGATTTTACAGTATCCTTCATCTGCCACGCCCACCAAGCCACATCTACAGAACTGGCAGTAATTTTTTTTTAATCCCACCAGTGCAGCTGGCTCATATTTAAGTGATTGTCCACTAGGATTCCAAAATCCCTCTCACAATTACTGCTATGGAACAAGTTTTCACCTAATCTATACCTGTACATTTGGCTTTTCTTGCCTAAGTGTAAAACTTTTTTTCTATACTGTTTTTCATTTTGCTAGTTAGGGCACAGTGTTCCAGTCTGTTGAGATCCATTTGGATCTTGAATCTATCTTCTGTGTTATTGATTATTCCTGCCAGGTTAGTGTTGCCTGCAAAGGCTGGAAAGACTCTTTATTCTGCAGCACAGGTCCAAAACAGCTTGAGATGATACAAAGAGAATGAGGTCAGGCTTAGTAGGTATGCCAACCTTTGAGGTATTTTGTGTACTTATATCCAAGTACAAATTTGTCTTCAAAAGATCTTTTGAACTTAACAGATGGAATAACAAATATTAAATGAATCAACTTCTGAGGAAACAGTTTGCCCAACTCAGCATTTCTCAACATCTTAATTCCTTGTAATTCTCACATGTGGATCAGTACAAGGGCAGTTAAGCTGCCTGTCAGTCAAGCTACCAAGGCATATGGCCAGGTCCCCAGAGTCATGTTGTAGGATAAAGATGAAGACTCAAATAAGCAATTAAATCACTCCCATGTCAATCTAGTTGTCAGCCTTCAAGATCTTCTACTATTGCTTTGCATCTTTCGACTGCCATAAGTAATGGGGGGAGGAAGGGAAAGTCTGGGAAGTGAGCTGGAGGTGTTAAATTCTTCTGTTGTGTAAATGGGGGGGGGGAAGCATACAATAGAGTTAGGTTTCTATTTCTCGCTTAGCTTTCTTTTCTCTGCGCAACTGCAACCTGTTACCAAAGTATGCCAAGGTCAACGGACAGAGGCCTCATCATCACCTGAAGATGCCCACATGATCATATTCACAACTTCTAATTGGAAGTGTCATCTGAACTATTGGGAGTGGGAACATTTCCATCACTTTGTATATGTGAATTGCGCGCCTAATTTCTCAGATTCAGAATTCTTTGGTTGCTACCACTTCACTTTCAGTAAAAGATGTCTTTTCTCTAAACTAAAGAGTCTAAGTATTTCTTTCCTGGATTTTGAATGGAGCTCCACCTGACACTAGTAGAATGGAGAGTTATTAATCTCTGAATTAATTATATGGGAAATTTCTTCTACAATCATAATCAATTTGGAAAGGCAAATGGCAAACAGAACCTGGACTGAGGTTTTTGCTGGGCTGTGGCTCAGGGGCTTCTTACAGTCTCAGAGCTATGACATGCCATAAAGCCCCTGATCTGCAGAATAGCGAGCAGTCCCAAAGCACACAGTTCTGGGGCTTATACTACCTGAGGCTTCTCAGAAAACAACAACTGAATGAGAAACTGCTGGTGACCTTCTACCACTGCATCATAGAGAGCATTTTAACATACTGCATCTCTGTATGGTTTGCCAATTGCACAGTGGCAGATAGGAAAGCACTCCAGAGGGTTAATGTCATTGCCCAGAAGATCATTAGTTGCTCTCTCCCCTCTTTGGAAGAGCTTTATAACTCCCACTGCCTTAAGAAAGTTCAAAACATTTTCAAAGATCCATCTCATCCTGGGAGCCCTTTTTTTGAACTATTACCATCTGGCAGATGGTACAGAATAATAAAAAACAAGGACAAATAGGCTGAAAAACAGCTTCTATCCCAGTGCAGTAGCTCTTTTGAATTCTGCTGTATAGTGCAGTGTTGGTGTGGTGTCAGGGGTTTCCGGTTCAATGTGTGAAGGGTGAAGGATGTGTGTTTGTGTTTATTTTCATAGTCATGATATGCACTGAAGATGCTGTTTGATTTCATTGTACGAAGTGCAATGACAATAAAGTAAACTAAACTAAACTTTCACCCTGCACAGTAGGGTATAGAGCAGCCAAAGGAGCAGAGATGGGAGGATGGGTAGTTGGGGGGAGTTAAACAGAAGAGACAGTCCTTTACCTTGGGACAACTGAGGTTGGGGGCTGGGAAGAATCAGGTTTGGAATGGCTTGGCTTGGATGGGTCCTTAGGTAATGACTGATGGAATTTGGTTAAAAACAGCAATGGGGAATGCTGGTATTTCAGGATCAATAGGTCCCAGGGACTGACCATGATTGAATCCTGCAACATTATCCTGGGACACCTATATTTGCCTTCATTCATAATGCCAGTATTGTCATCACTAAGCAATGTGACCTTGTGCTTTATGACCACATTGTTTTGGGATAAAAATTCTGGTACCAATTACCATTGTAACTCAAAGATTACATATACTTAATTAATCTCATAGTAAAGTTGTGTACAGAAATCCTATTAGATTTAAGTCATATTAGCCTGCAATAATAAGAGCAATAAAATTCCAAGGAGTAGACTTATCTGTCTCTGATAAATTGGACTCTATAATTAATATTTGTAATGTAGACAGGACTTGAGAGGAAAGATGAGTAGCATGCAGTCTTCTCAAATGTTCTTGCATTTCCATTTCCACCAGTGCTAGCCTACAGGGTGAATGGTGAGAGAGTAAAAAGTTGTAGTCCAAAAACATTCAGTTACTCATAACTTCCTGCTGTCCTAGGTCAGTGAAACCAATTCAGGTCTCAATGAGAGTTAACAATAGATAACACTGTTCTCATGTGCTGAAATACATCAGATGGCACCTTACCAAAATTGTATCTGCCCATCCTGTATGATTATCTAGAGATGATCTGTTGTAGGTTCTCTCGTCATGAGGCTCTTGAGGTGAAGGCCATTAATAGGTCTTCTGAGTGGTAACTCCTATTTTATGGAATGAAATTTTATTTCATTCCAAGGGTATGAATAGTCCCTGCATTTGCCTCAGAATGTGCCAGATGTGAACCATGTATTGGAAGACTTTGCAGTGTTATTAATGACCATTAGTTCGAGGCAGAGAAATTAGCCTGCATGTTGCTCTCTACTACTCAGTTTGATAAAAACCCAAACAAATGATTTTTGATCATTACTTTCAAGGAAAAAGCCATTTCAATTCAACTCCTTATGTAATTGTAAGGTGAACAAATGATGTGCCCTGTCTTTTATTGTTTGGTCACGTTTCCTGTGGTTTACAACCTCCCTCAATTCCTTTAATTCAATTAAATCACATAGGGGAAATGTTCAGAATCTGTACATCAATTAGCTGGGCTGGCAATATATAAACCAACAATGTGTGCTTGTAGCTTTAAGACAAAATAACTGTATTGAGTTATACTATATTCTAATTGGTTGATTATATTGCAAATTACCATAAGAGGGAGCGAGAGGTCATAGCTTGCTCTCTCTGAGATTCTGTCTCTCTGACATTCTGTTGCTATCTAAGGTTTTCTGTTGTATTTATGCTGTGCTTATACTTTGATATCTTTATTTACTGTAAATGACAAAGGCAACCAGTAAGAAGACTTTGTAATTGGATATTCTTTGGACTGTTAAACATATATGACCTGGACCGTTTATTGAATTGTACTATTTCTTAAAGTAAACTCTAACTCAATTTAGTGTATCTGTGTGTGGCTGAATAATTATTCATAACTATTCTCATAAATGTTTCCATGTGCATATCCTTGTTACTCAAATGGTTATTCTGTACATATCATAACAGAAAACTTCAAAATGGAACTTTCTCAGTAATAGTTCTGCTCTCAGTACTTACAGGGATATTCCCCCAACAAAGTCATATAATCCATTATATGAGCCATGGTGGCACAGTGGTTAGAGTGCAATACTGCAGGCTACTTCTGCTAACTGCCTGTAATTTGGCAGTTCAAACCCCACCAGGCTCAAGATTGACTTAACCTTCCATCCTTCCGAGGTCAGTAAAATGAGGACCCAGATTGTTGGAGGCAATATGTTGACTCTGTAAAACCGCTCAGAGAGGGCTGTAAAGCACTATAAACAGTATACAAGTCTAAGTGCTATTGCTATTATATACTAACTTGACAACTGGTACTCTACTGTCTCATTGTTTCAAAGGTATTTTCTTACTTACACAAAAAAACAGCATGACCAAGGATGACAAAAAAGTGATGGGAGCAAGAGAGACTTCTGACTTCCTGCCAGCTTCCCCACTGAGTTTCCTTGTGGAGTCTGCCAGGGAACATCAGAAACCAACCAACCAACCTTCCTTGCTTGTTTGCTTCCTTTCCTTCCTTGTAAATGGCTGTTGCTGGGTGGGGAAGTGAGAGATTGGCTAGAAAACTGGCAGAGAACATTGAAAATGAAGATCATGGGTCTGCAGCAGAACCACAGCAGCAGCCAGCAACACTGAAGCAGCCACAACTTTCCCCCATATCATTATCTTGGAATTCATGGATCCTGGATTTTGGATGCATTCTGTAAGTTAGCCTATTCAAGATAATTTAGTTCAAAAATTGTTGCCCTATGATACACCATTTTGCCCAAGTAAATGTCACAATGAGAGATTTAGTAGATCTTCTGCAACTTGCTTAACATCTTGGAAATCACACATAAAAGAGCTTCATTGTATTAATATCATTCAGGAGGATATAGCAAATATATATTTCATGCAAAATATTTTGGGTTCATTCCCTTATTTTAGTAGTGCTAGGGAAAAATTCTGTGTAAAAAAAAATGAAAAATTGTTGTCTATCATGGCTATACTAATCTCTAAAGAGACATTTGGCTGAAGTCATAAGGAAAGGAGCCCCTTGAAGCTGTTTTGGATTAACAGGGCACAATTTACTTCTATGAATGAAGCATCAATGTGAGTTCATCTTTCTCTGCTTTGCAGCTCCTCTCAAACATTTCTAGTAGTGCTGGCTATTTTCTAGTTGGGTGCGTTCAGCACAAATTCTGGGTGTTCTTGTAACATGCAGTGAAACTGTCCAGTCTATAGCCTTCTTGTTGTAAAATAAAGAACTTCCAACTTGGTAGGTTTGACACACACTGAATATTGCAAGTGGAAATATTTTGGTTAGCACTGGGGGAAAGTATGAGAGCAGCATACTTCTCCAGCAGCACTGGTCCTACAAGACACCTCTCATGTACTATTTCTTCTTCAAAGACTGGCGTTGACCATCCCCATGCTACAAAGTCTTCCTCAAAAGAAATAAGCCAATTTGCACAGGTTTCGTGTCTATCAATATGGACACAACTGAGCTAGTTGAGCCAGTGCTACACAACGGAATAAGGCAGCTTTTTATTTTCCTATGGATTTGTTTTTCCACTACTTTTTAATGTTGCATTTAATATTGCATACATATTTATTAGATGAATGAATGGAAGTTTTGAATGAAAGTCTATTGTAGTCAAAAGACCCAAGAACAAACCTAACAACAACAAACAAACAACAACAAAAACAGCATACATTTTGACATTTCAAGGAAAACAAGGAATTTAGCCAATAGCTTCTTTCTATGTCTTATCCTGGCAGCCAAAAATATGGCTGTTACCAGAGTCACACTGAGATGAAGTTGATAAAAGAAAGTTTATGTTTATTTTGTTTAAATGAACTGGTTGAAAAAGAAATAAAGCTGCTTCTCAGATCCGTATACAGCCCACAAACCACAAGTATACACTCCTCTGACTTTACTTGAGAGTAAAAAGGCAGATTATGGATAAAATAGGCACACCCTGGAATCTTCCAAACAGGACTCAGATGAAAAGGCATTTAATGATGACTTTGTAACCAATTGGTCAATAGGAGCCCCCTCACCAGTGGTTTTGGTAATTTAAGCTTCACTGGGAGAACCAGGCAAGTTAGCTTTACTAATTATATACTGTGAGCTTATATACCAGAATCTTTGTCTAATTAATTTAAATTGAAAATAGCAAAAATCATTCATGATCAATTGTCCAACTTTTCAAGTTTGGTTTTATCTTTAAAAAAAAGAAAACTATGCTTACCTAACTCATTTCAACAGCAAGAAATATTTTTAGAGCATGCACTAGAAAATTAGAGCCCTGCTCATTAAAAAGGTTTTCCCTGCAGCATTAAAACAATAACCCTCTTCTCCAAGGGTGTGCATTTATCTCTTTTTCAACTGAGAATGGCTACAGACTTTCTCAGATGAACTCAATGGAGCAGATTATGGTTAAACCATCTTTAAAAACAACAAAGCAACCTCTGTTGTCCTCTTTCCTTTGGCACAGATTTTTTTGCAAATAAGAGATCCAGAGTTGTATTTGACTGCACACATACTTTATCATGATTCATGAAAGTTTGGTTTTTGCAGATCCTTAGGTGGTAGGACCAGACTAGTCCAGAATAATGAGTGGTATGATGCTTCTCGCACAGTGCAATACTGAACATCTTTTGCCCATGTCTTCTGATGATAGCATCCCTGCTGTTTCCCAAGCCAGACCACAATCTGTGCCTTCGCCTCTCTTGCTGAGTCTAGATTCATTATAAGCAACTCATGCTGTATATATTTATTTTCATCTCCAGATCTTTGAAATGAGTTGCTCAGACCACATTTTCAGTTTTCTTCAAACTCACATAAATCCTTGGCATCTGCAAATTGACCTTTCTTCCCTGATTGAATCTCTCTCTAACCAGCCAAAGAGAATTTTCTCTGTCTGTGATACAGCATCTGTCCAGAACATTGGATTCAACAGACAGTGACTAAGTGTAGGTTTTATTCTAGGTCTAGTCCTCTTCTCTCTTTCCAAATGTGAGTTTCATGCAAGTACCAAATGTCTTTCTTCTTTTGGCATGCCTTTGCTATTTGCACTTGACTGCAGTTCTAAAACAACATAATGCCAGAATCTTTGTAAAGGGCTGTAAAAATTATTTATGGTTCACCTTTATGCTTTCATGGGCTTTTGTTGTTACATTCTCCCTCTGCTTCAAGACTTCCGAATTAAATGAGTGTCAATGTGGAATCCACTGGCTGCCCTGGCTTTTGACAGGAATCAAGGCATTGAGATCAGAAAATTCCAGCCGTGACACTGAATATGCTTGTTCATGGAACTAGAGACTTTAATGGCCTGTTTGCTTTTGAAGCTCTAGCAAATAGAAGATGTGGAAAAGCCTAAAATTAGTGAGGCATTAGAAGCTCAGACCCAAGAGGTTCTAAGGTTCTAAAAGTAGGATTTCTATTGTGAGCTGGGGAAAGGATATTAACCGGCTCCTTGTCCCCAAATACAAATGAAAATAAAGGCAATGAGGGCATCTTCTTTTCTTGTCGTTTTATTCTTTTCTTTGTAATAGAAAGAGATTTAGGTGTATCTGAATATCTAACAAGACAATTCTGAGGCCAGAACATTTATTATTGTTTTACATAATGTCAGAAAACATACAATTAGTACATGACTTAAGGTATTGAGCCTTAATGTTTACAAATGCATGTTAAAAATCTATCAGATAACATAGAAGCATTATAATTGCATACAATGTTATCACATTTATTATTTCCTGACACAGGAAATATGATATGTTCCACCATGCTGCAAAGGGTCACAAACTATTCAAAAAAGTCTATTTTTTTCTTTGTTTTGAAAATACATAATTTGGAGTTCTGGAGACGTGTAATGAGAACTACTGTTACCCCAAGTGCATGCTCAGATCTGGCCATTCAGAAATAGGACTTGTTGCAGGTCCATGTTCTCCTTATCAGATTTGCCTCCCCTCATTCAGAAGGAATATGTCAGTTCTTTTCATAAGCAATATTGGCTACAATATTGTGATTTCAACTTATAATTAAGTTATTAAAAGAAAATTAGCAATGGCTATATAGATACTGCTTTGGTGAATGTCTAAGGCTCTTCATTATAATTATTCCCTACTTTCCTTCCAACATCTCTCACACGACAATGTTATTGTTGAGGTTTGTTTCATTTTTCTTAGAATTGCAATTGTCCTGTGTTTCATAAGAAGCAATTTCTGACTAAGCTTTTTGGCTGGCATTAGGGACCTGTGCACATGTGTTAAGTTTGGTTTAAGAAAAGGTCAATTGGTACTAAAACAATGCTCTATCTACTCTACTTTGACAGATCTTAGAGCCGGATCTTGGAGCAAATTGTTTGCGATTCCATTCCTTTAGCAAAAATCTGTGTGGAGATTATCTGACACCTGCTAATAAACAAATGGTGAGTAGAGTTATTGAGCTCCCATTCTGATTTGCAAGTTGAAGATCTCACAGCTGTTCGTCATTTTCATAATTAGACAAAAATAAACTCTCTTGCAAAAAAAAAAAGAAAGAAAAAAGCATCCCAACTTGATGGTTGAGTGACAAGCTAGCCAAATTTTAGTCACCATATGCCAATGAAAGATCTATTATTGGGCACTCATTTGATATAATCATTCATTTTAAAACTTAGACAGATGTATGTGACAGTGATAGTCAGTATTCATGGATGTGTGTCTGTGAATTACAGAGACAGGAAGAAAGGAAAAACTATTCTGATACCACAAAAGTGAAATCAAGAATGCATATCCATTGACAGTGACCCAAGACAATGCAAAATAAACCTGGAAATCACACTTGATTCCTTTTTTTCACTTATGATATCTAAGGACTCTTCTAAAAAGAACTATGGGGCTTACTGAGATATTATGCAAGAAAATAAAAGTGATAGAAGAAAGAATTGCATCCCTTATGTGCTACATTTGAATACCAGATTAAGGCATCCTTCCTTTTCCATTCATATATTGATCTTTGATGTCTTAAATATTGAACAAATTGCACAACTATACCAGGTTTCTCCTGGGTGTTGTCGCATATTATCTTGGAACAAAAGTTTGTTCAATATCTATAAGACAGTATTGTACAAAGTTCTCTCTAGGTCTGCAAGTTCATCAATATCCTGTTGAAACCTACTGTACTATGTCTCTCCCCATCACCTAAATTACTGTATAGTGGAGGTTAAAGTGTTGGTCTAGGAATTAGCTTAGGCATGAAAGTCAGCTGGGTGATTCAAGCCAATCATTCTCTCTCAGTTCAACTCATCACAGGATTGCTATGTGGGAAAATAGGAGGAAGGGATATTAGGTATGTTTACCACTTTGAATTATTTATAAAATAATAACGGCCATATATAAAGTAAATAAATAAGTAAAAATACAGGACAATACAGTGAGAGAGAGAGAGAGGGAGGGAGGGAGGGAGAGAGGGAGGGAGAGGGAAAGTGATTTCATCATTTTAGGAATCATATATCAAATCAAGAAAACAAATTTCCTGCAGTGCTCAATAGTTCAGTACTATTACATTTAATCCATAGTTGGAATCAGTTGGAGATCAACACATGTATCTCATATGTTCTAAAGAGGCTACATAAAACCCTATACAGTGGAACAGAAAACCTTTATGAAAGAAGAAGAAAGATTTACCATTTACCGCCAGCGAGACTTGCAAAAATGTTTCCTAATAATTCGGCAAGCTGTTGGAAATGTGGTCACGAGCAGGGAACCTACTACCATATGTGGTGGACCTGCTCCAAAGCAAAAAAATATTGGTAGAAAATTAAAAATTGGCTTGAAGAAATTACAGAAATTAAAATTGAATGGAAACCAGGGATATTTTTATTAGGAATATTAAAACAAAATAATAATAAAAAATTGTTATATATTATACTCCACATATTAACAGCAGTAAGGCTTGCCTTTGCCCAAAACTGGAAATGCAAAAGTACTCCCCCCGACTTTAAGATAATTAAAAAAAATTTGGAATGTGCAGAAATGGACAGGTTGTCAAGGGAACTCAAAAACAAAGAGGAGTCAGAGTACTACGAGATATGGAATTTTTGGTATAGTTGGTTGGAAGATCGACATGAAAGGAATAAAGTAAAGTCAAATGAAAAGGTATGATGGAAATTGGTAATACTATGTGTAATTATGTTTGTAATATAAAACTAGATGAAAATTTATGTCATATGTGTATGTGTATGTGTGTGTGTATTAATGTAGTAACTGCTAATGATTATCCTACAGCTTGATAGATGTCAGATTGAGTGAACACCATTTTGCCTACGTTGCAATAAGTGAAATGTTTAGTTTGATTGTATTTGTATAATTTTGTTTGATAAAATATTTATAAATAAAAAAGAAAGTAGAATGAAAATTAGAGCAATGATGTTACTGTATGATACATTTTAGGTTTTTTTTAATAGCAATCTTTTCCATTCTCAAACTAAATTTTTTCTATGAAGTATGATGTGCCTTTCACTAAACTAAGAAGCAGGATATTTTATCCTAAATTTGCATTCCTACACATATATGGATTTCTATCCTCAATAATATATGTTTTCAAGGCAACAAAGGAGACTGATTATAGCTTGGGATAAAGAAATCTCAAAAATCATCCACAACAAAACTGTATATGAGAAGTTAATCTCATCCATGATCGGCTATCATTCACATTCATAAACATAGGTATTTTGCTGACCTTATTTATTTTTGTGGTATTTTAGAAGGTGTGAGAGATAAGTTTTTGTCCTTTTGAGTATCATGAAATCTTTAAATATCTATAATATGTCTGTTACTGTTTTATTTAATTCACAGTGCAATGAAAGATTTCCTAGAACATTAATTATGGAATTATGGACCACAGTATCAATAAGCAAATCAATCCTCAAAATGAGTGGGAAATAATGGGGCATGCATGTCTTAATGTGTATGAGCTATCCCAAAAGGATAACTGAATTAAACTGATTCTGTTTACATTTATGTGTATTGTATTTATCAATGAATTGTGTTCATTGAACGGAGAGTCGAGATTTGAAGATGACTCAAATTTATTTAATTTGAGTTTTGTGATAAGAGATTCAAGACTAGAACTCCCCATTGTTGCTCTTGGATGAATTCCAGATTTGTCAGGGCCCACTGGCAAAGTAAGAGTAGAACAACCATATATTATTTTCCTTTAATATAGTAATGCAGCTTTGCTTTCATCATTGAATTTCATGGTGTTACAAGAAGGTTGACAAAACTAGTTAACAAGCTGGGTGACTCTTGTGAGCAATATTCTTCATCACTGACCTTGATAGGATGGCAAACTGCAGAGCACATTAGCATAATAGGGATAGGCATTGAGTCAAGGTTGAGGACCACTGGCAATTTCCTTGGTTGGTTAGCAGAAGCCAGCTGATACAGAGTGTTACAATCCTACAAAACTGGCAACATTTATAACATTGTTCTCTTCATTTTTAAAGATATTTTACTTGCTGAATCAACTAGAATTTACAAGCAATGTTTGGTCCCAAGAATTACTGCTGTTTGACTAGTCAAACTTGAACTCACATTAAAAGGACAAAGAGGAGAGATGAACTCACAATTATGTTGGCATAGCATATTTCGGTATCAGTAAAAAAAAATTCTAGCAATAAGAGTTTTGTTACACTTGAACACATAGTTTCAGGCAGCGCTGGAGTTTTTTATTGCTGGAGGTGTTTAAACAAAGATTGTACTGTATTGTCATCTGATGGGATGTTGTACAGCATTTTTAACTGAGGAATTGCAATGGATGATTTTCCAAGGTCCCTTCAGCCCCTACATTCTTTGATGGTTTTATGATCTGATTTTAATCTTTCATTATGCTGATTTTAATTTTTTTAAAATGTTCATGTTGTACAGCTTGAGATTTAAAAAAAACATGATAGGCCACAGTTTATAATAGACAGAAAGGATTGGATAAAGAATTGTATGTATAAATAAGAGAAAGCCAGTTTGGTGTAGTGGTTAAGGCACCAGGTTAGAAACCAGGAAACTGAGAGTTCTAGTCTCACCTTAGGTACAAAGCCAGCTGGATGACCTTGGACCAGTCACTTTCTCTCAGCTTTAGGAAGCAGGCAATGGCAAACCACTTTTGAAAAAACTTGCCAAACCCCTGCAAGCAAGGGTAGGATTTAAATTTTTTAACAACTGGTGGCATGGCTTAGTTGGTGGGCATGGCCAACTCAGTATCACTCACATCGAGGCACATATCTCCTCACCTGGCCTCTCATGACTGTGGGGATGCTGCTACAGTCATAAGTGTGATAAATGGTCATAAGTCACTTTTTTCAATGCCATTGTAACTTTGAATGGTCACTCCACACAAGCAGAGTACCAGCAAAGGAGGGGAAAAAACTCCAGAGACGTTCCTGAGACAGGAAGTCTAGTCCTGCCAAGAATGCAACAAGGGTTAACGGAGAGGCAGTTTCTGTAAGCAACACCAGAATGTTTCCTTCCTGCATTCCTTACAGGATTAGGCCAGTAATTTCTTCTAACAACCAGTTCTCTGAACTGCTTAGAATGTTAACAACTGGTTCTAGCGAACAGGTACAAATTGATAGAATCCCACCCCTGCCTGCAAGGACTAAGGCAGGCAATCATCAGGAGTCAACACTGATTCAAAGGCATAAACAAACAAATAAACATGACAGAAATAAATTATATGCCAGTCATTGCATTTTCGTCTCTGAATATCCATTTAGCTATATGCAATATTTTTTAAAAAGAACAAGTGGGTACCATCATAAGATAATTGTGATAGTTGTTGTTCAATACACACAATCACAAAATTTATTACTGCAACAGAACATCCATTGCATAGAAAGCCAGACTGGTTAGGCTATGAAATAAACATAAATTCACTCCTTTGAAGGAACTGTTTTCTGCTGCAACAAAACATGTATTTTACAGAAAGTGAAGTCTATATCAATAAATCCTTAAAATGGTTTCCTCCCAATTAGGAAGATAACTCTGGAATAATTTTCCATGCAGATACATAAAACATTCACAGCCTACATTATATTGTGTGCAAACACACACATACACACACACACACACACACACAGACAGAGAGGAAGGAAGAGAGGGAGAGAAAGAATGAGAATGACATCATACATTTTAATTCTTTACCACAGCAGCACACACAATTTCAGGAGAATTGTCCCAGATTAGGAAGAATGCTGCATGGTAACAAAAAAATTGTTTTTCTGGTAGTAGTAGGAGGATTAACAGATCTATTGTTTTACACTAATATAATCTTAGATTTCATCTTAAATTTGGAAGATAGGAATATAGAAAGTGGGATAGCATTATAAAAGAAGTTGAGGGAAAAGGCAATATTCTTTGTTAAGTATGTATGGAACATCTATGGAACTTTCTTAAATGTGCATATTTAAATGTGCATACTTTAACTTTCTTAAATGTCCACTAAAGGTTACTACAGACTTCTTCAATCTAAATGCCTACTAGATGAATAGTCTTCATCATCTAGAATTCCCATGTCAATATGCCACTGCGGAGATTTGTAGAATTTTAAGAGATCTCCAATTCAAGGATAAATTTACAGGAGATATGCCTAAAATGCTGTAGATACCTGTGGTCTACCTGATAATATAATATATGATCTAATATATGACAGTTTCTTAGGTTCCTAAATGAATTCCTATTAGGACAAAGCAAACCTACATAATTCTTTAGAGGTTGCCATTTCCTAATAAAAATGTATCTCATCAGCACTGCAGGAGTAAAAAAGGGAAAAATAAAAATTGTTCATTCATAATGGTCATTGAATTCAGGAAATTACACTTTACACCATGGGATATTGGGAACATTTCCTTACAATACAGGCTGTCATTTAAGAATATGCTTAAAAAGACACATCAATAATATTCAGTTTCCTCTCCAGAGACTCATGATAAAAGCTAATTCATCAGAAGAATTATTTCATTACATGAGAGCCAAATATGCTAAGATTTCATGTACACTTTTCAAATATTACTAATAAAATAGTGACAATCTAAGATGGCAGATTCAAAAGGCATTGTTCCCTTCTAAAATTAAATTCTGACTTTCCTTTTAAATGTGCCCCTATCAAGTTTTTGACTACTCTGTGGGATTTTTTCTCTTACACTGCAGAGTGATATATAGAAAACTCCATAGTTATTGCTTGGTTTAGCATAATTCACTGTTTTAGCATAAACCATAGGTAAAAGTTTACTCATGGGTATTTCAGATGTCATTCCAAATTATAGTTAGCCACAATACTCAGGTCCTCCTATTTATTTGATCAATATCTCTGATACATTTCTTATAGTTGGCCATATGGGCTATGCAAAAACATTCTCTTGAAGGTTCTTATGTCCCCTTGGAGGTCTTGTGTGGTTGCATCAAGACCCTCCCTGTACCATCTGATTATTTGGTTGTTCAAGCAATATGGTCAGAGAGGGACTTCATACATAACTGTGCATAATACTACCAACTATTCAAAACTTTCTAGAAGTTTGTTTTTGTTTGATTTGTTATGGTGGTCCGATGGTGTTATGGTGGTCATGGTGGCTCGATCAGAGTTGTAGCTATCCTGTATTACATAGAGGAAGACTGAACCATCCCACTCTGTTGTCCCTATTTTACTCATAGAAGGCTGTGAGATGTTGTGGGTTAATTTTGCTCTATGCCAAGAAGTTCTATTCCTATGACCAGAAATTGGAATCAGGAAATAACAGAGATAGCAATAGCACTTGGACTTATATACCGCTTTAGAGTGTTTCACAGCCCTCTCTAAGTGGTTTACAGAGTCAGCATATTCCCCCAACAATCTGGGTCCTCATTTTACCACTTTGGAAGGATGGGAGGCTGTGTCAACCTTGAGCCTGGTGAGACCTGAACTGCCAAACTGCTGGCAGCCGGTGATCAGCAGAAGTAGTCTGCAGTACTGCATTTTAACCACTGTGCCAATGCAGCTTTTAAACGTACAATGTTATATTTAAGTTAAATTAAAAGGAAAATAGAGGTAAAATTGTAGTTAATTGTAATTTAGCTATGCTTTAGCCATTAATCTGGGCTTGGATATCATACTAAACCCAATTAAGTCTAGCTGAGGTCAACTCAACTGCTGTGCAGTTTAGATCAGTGTTATTTCAATGTGAAATCATACAGTCAGTTGGTCATTTAGTTCAAAACCATACAGAATACCTTTTGAAAATCTCAAGAGGGATTCTTCTCATCCTTGCTCTATAAAATCTCTTTACCTAAAAAGAGTAACAATTAATCCAAGGAATTTTCTGTATGAACAAGTTCTATCACTATATTATATAGCATTGGTACCCAAGCCTGTGTAACCCAGAAGCTGTAGTTCAGTTAAGCAATAAATAAAGGATTAAAGTTGGTAGTTGGTAACTCAGCCAGCACAAAGATAGATAGACTGGCAAATTTCATCAATGAGGAAATCACCAGATTACAGGTAGATGGAAGATAGATATTTGAAGAGCCAAGTGGAAGAAAAGTAGACTGGATTCACATGGGCTAAGTTGGCAAAAAGAAATAAGCGCGACGAAGAGAGTGAGAAAAACAGGCTAAATAAGACTTCTGCAGAGACAGCTGTTGCCACCAGCATTTTACAAAGGAAAAGGAAAAGTTTGTGTATTTGTTTAAATATATACAGTGCTTTGGAAGTATACTTCACTTCATGGTTGAGGAGTCTGCTCAGACAGTTTTACAAAACAATGTTATCTCAGATGAAAACACCCTCTGGAAGTTGAAAAGTTTACCATTCTTTATTTATTTTTGTACCTTTGTGATCTTCTTCCTATATATGTAGAATTGAGGATTCAAATTTGGATATTTTCCTTATTGGATTACTGCCCCACTCTCTCTGAAGATTTGGCTGCAGGCTATGTTTAAAATGAATTCCATCTGAGGGAGGGATCTTACTTGAGAGATCTCTGAGGGAATCGGTTCTGAGACAGAAGAAACTCAGAACAGTTTATTTGTTGTAAATAGAAGCCACACCGAGATGAAATTTTTACTGGAAAGAATGACTCATTAAACTTCTGCACAAAGTACAGAATTCTTAGAGTACAGAATATTTCTTCCTAAACATATATTCATATTAGGCACATATGTCCCTTGGATATGCATATACACACAAACACAGAGAATATATTTGATAGATATCAGACAAACATTTATATCTTTATATATTAACATGCATGCAATATTTATATTTACATATTTAATTTGGCATGCATATCCCTTAGAACTTCAATTTATTTTTTAAATAAAAAAAATTATTTTAATTGGGTTAAATTTAACCATGGATCAACCATTTACAGGTAGTGCTTTTTTAGCAACTGCCTTGTTCAGTTACTGTTTGCAGTTCAGATGGTGATGAAAATGTAACTGTTATCACCAATCCTCATATTTATGACCTTTGCAAGCCTGCAAAACAAAAGGAAGCTGAAATAAGTCATAAGCACAGTTGCAGTTTCACTTAGCAATTGCTTTGCTTTATGACTTAATTGCCAGTCTTTAGTAATTTGGGGTTGCTAAATGAGGACTATCTGTAGTGTTAATTCAATTGTGGGATTAACAGCCTGGAGTAATTTTTTTCTCATTCTTTCAAGATCCTGATTGCAGTTTTACATATATTGCTTCTTTTAAGGGGTTCATTAACGACATTAATCACTTTCTCTATATCAGATTTTTCTCCTGAATTCCCAGCAGGCAAAACCTGCTTCTTATTTTCAGCTCATCCCAGTGAAATTGGACCTTGTAGTTTGTTCTCATCACAGTGTGTATATTGTTTACTTTCTACCGTGCATATAATCAGTTTGAAATGTCCGTTATAATTAACATATCTACAGTCTAATACTAGGACAAATGATTTCATAGACTTTTTTATGCTGGATCAGATAATGTCTAAGATTGATTTTATTCTGCAGTCATTAAAAATGTTTTCTAAGCTGTACATATTAAGCCCATGTCACATTGCACCAACGGATGGAAAGAGGATGTAAAACGGAGAAAAACTCTTGCCATCCATTGGTTAATGCGATGCTTCCGTTTGTACTCACTGTGTCTGTTTTTCTTCCTCTCTATCCGTCCAGCATCCATCTATTGACATTTCATCCACTCAAAATGTTTTGAGCTGCTCAAAACTTTTTGAGCGGAAAATGTATCCAACACGCCCATTCTGCATCCGCTAGGCATACGGTGAACATCCGTTCTGCATCCATCGTCATCTGTTACGCGTCCGCTACATCCACTAGGCATCCACTGCGCATCCGCGCAACTCGCATCCGCTCCAGCAGAAAGCAGACACAGGGAGGAAGCGGAACGGACGCGGAATGGATGCACAGCGTTAGTAGCACGGACGGAGAAAGGATGAAAGTGGATGCAGCTCGCAAAGAAAGCATTTAAGACGGAAAAAACATTTGCAGAGGGGACCTATCTCGGGTATAAAGGATGTCTAGAGGATGCTTAGAGGATGCAAAAGGACACATAGGGGAAAAGCTATATTGCCTATAAAAAGGGGGAGCAACTAACCTGGATTTCACTTTCAGACCAGCAGCCCTGCAGTGCAGACCTCTGCAGCCTTGCTCTTGCTCTTCCTCTTCCACAGCATCCAGTCATGTCCACCATGGATCGTAACACAGTCCTTTTGGTTACCACCATCATTCTGCAACAGTGCGAAGCCATCTACAGGCTCTTTCAACTCTACTACGGGAAGAAAAGGAGGCGGCCAAGAAGCATCTGGGTCCGAAGATGGATCGGGAGAAGAGCAGAGTACGGACTGTACAACAAGCTGATGGTGGAGCTGAAGAATGAAGACACTCGTGCATTCCAGAACTTCATGAGGATGCCTCCAGCCATGTTTGACGAAGTTGTGCAGCGGCTGACACCCAGTTTGACCAAGGCAAACACCAACTTCCGGCCCAGCCTGGACCCTGGGCTCAAGGTGGCATTGACTCTGCGCCACCTGGCCTCAGGGACCGCCTACAGGAGCATGCAGTACGGCTGGAGGGTGACACACAACACCATCAGCATTGTGGTCAGAGAAGTGGTGCAGGCCATCATCGAAGAATACAAGGAGGAGCTCCTCCAGTGCCCCTCCACTGAAGAAGGATGGAAGAAAGTTGCAGAGCAGTGGTATCAGAGGTGGAACTTCCCACACACCGTTGGAGCCATAGATGGGAAGCACGTGGCCTGCAAATCGCCAGCCAAGTCGGGGTCCACTTATTTCAACTACAAGGGCTTCTTCAGCATCGTCCTCTTCGCCATGGTCGATGCTGACTACAAGTTCATGTACATCGATGTTTCAGGCAACGGGTCAGCTTCAGATGCCCAGGTATACAACGCCAGTGACCTCAAGGAGGGGCTGGAACATAACCTCATCATGGGCTTCCCAGATCCAGACCCCCTGCCCAACGACACACAAGATGTGCCCTACTTCCTCGTGGGGGATGACGCCTTTTCCCTCACAACCTACCTCATGAAGCCCTACACCTCCAAATACCTCACCTGTGAAGAGAGGATCTTCAACTACAGGCTATCCAGGGCAAGGCGGGTGGTGTAGAACGCCTTTGGCATCCTGGCCAACAGGTTCCAGGTACTTCTCACCACCATGCAGCATCGCCCAGAGACCGTGAGGAGGATCGTGGAAGCTTGCTGCATCCTGCACAATCTCATGCATACCCGCTACCCAGTGTTGCAGAACAGGCTCGTGGACCTCCAACAAGGCAATGGGGACATGGAGCCTGGGGACATGGAGGCAAGGGCAAAACCTGATAGACACTGAGGATGTGCAAGGCCCCAACAGAGCCTCATGTGAAGGGAAGAAGCAGCGCAACCTCCTGAAACACTGGTGCAGCTCCCCAGCTGGAGCAGTGGAGTGGCAAGACAGGATGATAGATGATTAATGGATGCTTCCTTCAGCCTGTCTCACCACACGGATGAGATTGGGCCATGTATGTTGGGTGGGCCTACAATGAACAGGGCATTTAATAAAGAGTTCTGTTTATGTTGACATGTGTGGATCAATGATTACATTAGTATTGATAATGAAGGGCCATAGTTGTGGCACCTGGGAGGGTGGACCATACAGTCCCACTATGCTTGCACTGGAGGATTATCTATCCCCACAGCTATCTCTACCCATCCCCCAGCTATCTTAACCCATCCCACAGATATTCTAACCCATCCCAAAGATATCCCTGCCCACCCTACTGCTATCCTTACCCATCCCACAAGCATGCAAAGGCTTAAACCATTTCTAAAAGTTTCCATCAAGACTTTATTTACAAAAATAAATGAAGCAAGTGTGTGAAGCAAAGATAATCTTTATTAATAACAAGCTGTAAAAGAAATATGACCCAAGTCAAGTGTCCAAATAAAGTCTACAGGTAGCCACCCAGTCTCTGGCACTCTTCTCTTTCACTCAGAGGTGTGCCCAGTCTCAGGGGTGAAGGGTCCAGGTGCTGTAAAGGTGGGTGCTGCTGGAGTGCTGATCTGAAGCACCACTGGGGTGCCTGGCCCCGAGAGGACAACAGGTGACCGTGTGTTAAGGAAGCTCGCAGACAGCTGGCTCAGCCCCGTGATGTTGAAAGCTCCTTCCTCCATGCCATGAGGTGTCAGCCCCAGTATTGATGGCAGATGTACTGAGGCTGGGCTTGTTCTGTGGGGTGGAGGAAGGAGCAGTGTAGTGGGGTTGTCTGGTCTGCAGCTGGGTGAAGACTGGCGTGGGTGGCATGGGCGGCATCAGTAGGTGGCATCAGTGGCATCAGTGGCATCAGTGGCGTGGGTGGCATCAGTGGCATCAGTGGAACCAGTAGCAACGGTGGCATCCGATGAGTCTGTGCCTGGACTGGGAAGGGCTGCTGCCTGTGCTGCTGGACCTCCTGGTAGCCATAGCCCTGGTAGGTGAGGGCCTGTGGAAAGCCTTGGAAGGGCAGTGACATCACCTGGGGTGGAGGAGCAGACCTGGACTGGGTGGGAGCAGGCTCATCTGGATCTGGAGGGTTGTGAAGGAGATCGGTGATCCTGTCCTTCTCCACCTGGTACTGGGGTTCTGCCATGTCCGTGAGGGTCTGGTTGACATAGGTGAGGAAGGGCTTGCAGTTGGAGGATGAAGAGTCGGTGTGGACCAGTTGAGAGAGGATATCTATGCTGCTCCTGATGGTGTCTCTTATCTCCAGCAGGACAGTGTGGCTCTGCCCCTCCTGTCTGGCTCTCTTCCTTTCTGTGGAGGTGGAGCTGGGTGTGAATGCGGGTTGGACTGTGGTGGAAGTGCCGTCTCCTTTCTCCCACTGTGCCTGGGAGTCCTCCACGCACTCCGCCATGGTTAGAACAGCTGTCCGCTGGTTCTCCATCGTGGCATGCTCCACAGACACCTGCCTGGAGATAGGAGCTGACTCTCTGCCAGAAGAGGACTGGCTCTCAGCAAGCTGCCTGAGAGAGAGGGTTGTGAGAGGGGCTGCTCCTCGGTGGCAGATCTCACCCTCCAGGAAGCTGCACTTGGCCATGACGTAGGTCTCTCTGTCTGTCAGCTTGACCGCAGCCTGGCCAGATTTCTTGAGGTGCAGCTTCCCGTACCAGGTGTGCATGTGCTTCCACCAGCCGAGGAGTACCTCCAAAGTGTAGCCCAGGCTCTCTGCCTTCTCTCTCCAAGCAGCCTGCTTCCTTTTGGTGTCCCTGTAGAGCCTGTGTCCCTTCCGCCATAAATACTCATTCTCTCTCAGCCACTCCAGCACCTCATCCTCATGTTCCTCCTAGATGGAGTATTGCCTCCTCTCCCGTTCTCGCATATGTCTCTTCCTCCCTTTGGCAGGACCACATGGGCCCTCATCAGAGGGGCTTCCAGGTTGTAGGGGCTGCTCCTCCACACCAGCAGCAGCAGCAGAAGCAGCAGCACCAGCAGGACCAGGATCATCAGGAGCAGAGTAAGCACCAGCAGCGCCAGCAACACCAGCAGCACCAGCAGGACCAGCAGGACGAGCAAGACAAGGAGCATGAGCAGGACGAGCAGGACCAGCAGGACGAGCAGGACGAGGAGCAGCTTCAGCAGAGTAAGCACCAGCAGAAGCACCAACGCCATAAGCAGCATCAGCAGCTCCTCCAGAAGCAGCATCAGCAAAGTAAGCACGAGCAGAGGCACCATCGCCAGAAGCAGCATCAGCAGAATAAGCACGAGAAGCACCACCGCCATAAGCATCATCATCAGCTCCTCCAGAAGCAGAAGCAGCAGAAGCCCCAGCCCCAGAAGAGCGAGCCCATGCTACAGAAGCCCCAGCAGAAGCAGAGTGAGGGCCAGGGGGTGGGAGGGTGGCCCTGTCCCTCTTGCCAGGGCTGGCAGCAGATGGCTGAGGCTTTCTTTTCTTCCCCATGGTTGTGGGGTTGCTGGCTGGCAGCAAGGCTGGCAGGCAGGCAGACAGGCAGGCTGGCAGGCAGGCAGGCTGGCAGGCAGCAAGGCTGGCAGGCAGGCAAAGCACCAAGGCTGGCAGGCAGGCTGGCATTCTGGCAAGCAGGCAGGCAGCAAGGCAGGCAGGCAGGCATGCAGGCAGGCAGGCAGGGAGGCTGGCAGGGAGGCTGGCAGGCAGGCTGGCAGGAAGGCAGGCAGCAAGGCAGGCAGCAAGGCTGGGAGGCAGGCATGCAGGCAGGGCAGGCTGGGAAGGCAGTCGATGTGTCTGGAAGCAGGTCTTTCCTCTGAATGGTGACCTGCTTGGGAGCTGCCTCCCTTTATATCCATGGGGCTGATGCAATGCATCCTCCCCGTATGCGCAGTGAACGCTAGGCATCCACTTGGCATCCGCTAGGCATCCGCTGTGTATCCGCTTCATCCGCTCGGCGTCTGCTCTGCATCTGCTGTATCCGTTCCGCGTCCGCTTTGCTGCGTTCCCCCGGAAGCCTTGTAGATGTGCCATCCGCTCTCATCCGCTTCCATCCGCTAGGCTTCCGTGGAGCATCTGCTTTCCATCCGCCCTGCGTCCTCCCCCAATCCGTTCCTTTCCATGTTGTCTGCTGTGGTTATGCAAATTTTTGCCCCTTTTGAGAGCGGATAACAATGGATGGAACATTTTGCTCGTCCGCTGTGTCCTTTTTACAAACGTTTTGCATCCGTCGGCCAGTGCGACAGGGCCTTTATGTTTTACAATACCATTTCTGTGTTGAAGGCATTTTATTATTTTTCTTTGTGTATATGTTTGTTTAGTAATGTTGTTATCTGTCCAGTGAGCTTCAATTATTAGACAGAGTCAGTGTGTAAATGAATAATAACAAATGATAATTTAGTTTTCTCTTTGAACTATCTTGGGAGAGTGTTTGCTTCAATAATACTGGCACAGAATAGACTAAAGAATCAATGATGTGTTCTATTTGTGAAATCTACTCTCTACAGAGGCAGCAGATATTAAATCAGTGTTTCTCAACTTGGCAACTTTAAGATCCATCCATTTCAACTCCCAGAATTCCACATCCATCCTCACTTACCCTTACTGCCCAGGAATTCTAGGAGTTGAAGTCCACACGTCTTAAAGATTACCAAGATTGAGAAACGCTATGTTAGAAAATTGGGAATTTTTGAAAAAGGGGCTGAAATGCCATATTTCATATATGTTGTAGTTGTGAATTTTCTGTATAGAGGAAATTGAGCTCTACATACCTCTCTTTCAGGTATCCTCATTTGAGGAAAATAACCATTATATTCAATAAACTCTCATTTAAATAATCTGTTTCTGTTTTGGTGCAAGATTACTAGGCAATCCATTTTGCCAATATTTCAGAAGAATCATTAAGAAAATAGGGGATGACCCAGACTGGATAAATTCACTCAAAACATTAGTATTTATCTGTGTTTTCTTCATTTCAAGTCTTGGACATTTATGCTATGTATATTACAGACTTTGTTTTAATATACATTTCAAAGGGCTTCCTCTCTCAACCTCTCTCTCTCTTTCTTAACCACAATGTAGAACACTGCTTTACATCGACAGAGAATTGACCTACATCTGAATAGATACAATGATATATCCAGTCACCTAGAATTTAGCTTCCCAAGCACCTTGCAAAAAAAAATAAAAAATCCAGCATTTGTCCTTTTGCCAAAGTCAGAAGTCACATTACATAAATGCTCAGGATAATGGATTTTCCTTTGGGTTTATTATGTCATGTTCAAGCTGTGAATTTACTTATCTTCATCTCAGCCCTAGAATTAATGAATGGCTAATCAAGTGTAACGGTAAGATAATACTGTATTACCCCAAACTATAGCCTTATAGATATGGAAACATTTGCTAGAGTTAGCAAAAGAATCATGAGGTCAAAAATTCCAACACTGGAGAGGCTGATGACTCAACACTTTCTACAAGTAAAGGTTCAAGGCAAAACCTCTATTTTCTCTCATAATAATCATTCATAATAATCATTTATCCAGAAGATTCGACTTTGCTGTTACACCCTACAAACTCATCTTATCTTCATAAGTTTTCTCCTTTTCAAGGAGGAGCAGGACATGTAGAGTATCTATGTAGAGGTGAAACTCAAAAAATTAGAATATCATGCAAAAGTTTATTTATTTCAGTAACGCAACTTAAGGTGAAACTAATGTATGATATAGATTCATTACATGCAAAGCAAGATAGTTCAAGCAGTGATCTGTCATAATTGTGATGATTATGGCTTACAGCTCATGAAAACCCCAAATCCACAATATTTTCATGTAATGAGTCTATCTCGTATATTAGGTGACCTTTTAAGTTGCATTACTGAAATAAATGAACTTTTGCACAATATTCTAATTTTTCAAGTTTCACCCAGGGATGGGACTCTACCAGTTTGCACCTATTCGTAGAACCTGTTGTTAACATTCTAAGCAGTTTGGAGAACCAGTTGTTAGAAGAAATTACTGGCCTAATCCTGTAAGGCAGGAAGGAAACATTCTGGCATTCCTTACAGAAACTGCCTCTCTGTTAACACTTACGACATTCTTGGCAGGACTAGACTTCCTGTTTAGGAACATCTCTGGAGTTTTATTCCCCTCCTTTGCTGGTACTTTGCTTGTGTGGAATGACCATTCAAAGTTACAATGACACTGAAAAAAGTGACTTATGACCATTTTTCACACTTACGACTGTTGTCATGAGAGGCCAAGTAAGGAAATGCATGCCTCAATGATATTGAGTTGGCCACACCAAGCCAATAACATGACCGTCAAACCACGCCCACCAACTAAGCCATGGCCACAGAACTGGTTGTTAAAAATTTGAATCCCACCCCTGGTTTCACTTGTACATGCCAAGGTTGATATGAATCAGGAATTGAAACTTTGAGATTGAGAAGCCCATAGAAAAGATAGGCATAGGAGCAAAGCTAAAGAAAAAGCAGGAAGAAAACCTCAAAATTAAACTGAAATCTACACAACTATACCTTGATTGCCTCCTGGAATTGTGGGTGTGCCATTGGTGGAAGTTTTTAAGAAAAGATGGGACAACCATATATCCAGGATAGTATAAGGACAGTTGCCTCAAGCAAGGGGTTGGACTGGAAGACCTCCAAGTCCCTTCTAGCCCTATTATTCTATGCTCAACCAGTGCTCAAATCAGGGGTGGGCTGCTGGGGGTTTGCAGGGGTTCAGGAGAGCCCCTAGCTAAGATTCTGCACAGTTTGCAGAACCCCAAAATCCTACTCCTGACTAGCCCTGCACCACCCATCCCGCCCCTCCCAGGAGTCCCCATTCAGCCTGTTTTAGATGCAAGTAAGTGCAGGTTGCATGCGGAAGCTCAGGGAGAGTGAAAATGGGCGTCCCAGAAGTTCAGGAAGGCTGGAAACAGACCTGTTTCTGGCTTCCAGAGAGCCTCCGAAGCCCAGGGAGGCAGTTTTCACCCTCCCAGAGGCTTGAGGAAAGCCTCCTGAGCCCAGGGAGGGCAAAAACACTCCCCCTGCCTTGGTGCAGGAGGCCAACTAGGCCACGCCCACCATGGCCACACCCACCCAGCAACCGGGCAGAGAACCCCTTGCTAAAATTTTTGAAGCCCACCCCGGCTCAAATGACACAGAAAGCTTTCTTGTGCTGAGTAAAAGACCCTGAGAAAGGATAAGGATGCTGTCTGCCCCTATGATCAGCGGAGTTTAAAAATATGCTCAATAATGTTTATTAATTATTGTCTTTATTAATGTATAAAGACAAGAATGTAAGAATTTCTAATATTTGTTATACACAACTCATTTTTGCAATATTGCTCCTTTGTGCTGGTATGGAGAACGAACCTTTATTTAATAATAAAGCTTATTATAACATTAGATTTTTATATAAAGATTAGTAAGTGGATAATTGTGCATAAACTATGCACCAATAAATTGTATCCCTTGGATATTGGAACGCTGAAAAAAATCAAAGGACAGGAAGAGTAATCCTAGACATTGTTATTTTATAATTTTGTTTATTTAAGTTTAAGAACTGTTATAATGTCCCTTCAACTACATGGTATTGTATTAATAATCACTTGCTTAAAAGCTTATTTATAGCAGTTAATAATTTAATATAAATAGTCATATTGTATAATCTGTTACATTATATAAATGTTAATTGTTATTTGTCATAACCTATTGATATATTTAAATGGAAAAGTGTGAGTAGCTGAGAGTCAATAAAGATACTTTACATTCATAAACAAAGATATATAAGACATATAAATATATAAACACATACAATATATGTACAACATACACATAAATAACTTACAAAATTTTATAAACACCAGATACCTATTTTTTTTCACAAAACATAACTCTACTTTTTTTTCTGTATTTCCATTTG
This sequence comes from Laticauda colubrina, assembly GCA_015471245.1. Taxonomy (NCBI): domain Eukaryota; kingdom Metazoa; phylum Chordata; class Lepidosauria; order Squamata; family Elapidae; genus Laticauda; species Laticauda colubrina. The sequence continues at coordinate 70,124,855 of BLBF01000003.1, forward strand.
TGACAATTGCTTTGTTTTTTTTTTTTTTAAAGGATATTCTGCCTTTCAGCAAATTATGTTCTGTTCAGCATTTAGGGCAGTCTATCTTCAATGAAGCTGTCTCTGCCTGAAAGACCAAAATTTATATAAATTTATGCAGCATCCCGAGGAGCTTATGACAAGCAATCCAATCTGACATTATTTGTGCATATAGATATTTGTGATTACACATGGCTGAACCATTTACCCTGTGTTGTTTTTATTAATACAGATTAGTTGGGTCCAGGCAAAAAGTGATAGCTTTCACTTCTCTAATGAAATTATTTTCTTCATCATGATAGTTGTCAATTGTTGACTGAATTTTCCCTTCATACACAACACCACCACAAATCTCAGGTTTAGTCCTTATATAGTGCTTCTTTCTTTATAATAAAATATTCACACACACAGTACCATTTAAATTTAAATTTGCTTGAGTAAATTGGAATCGTCCTGGGGGTAAGACCCACTGAACTCAATTGAACTACCTTTTGAACAGACAGGAACATGATTAATTTATGAATCTGATATGTCAATGCTGAATTACAGCTAAAGAATGGCAGAAATGGTTTGACATTGTGGACTGAAATTCCTACTCCTTGAAATATGGAGGATTTATAATGCTCACCGTAATACACCATAATACAATTTTAACTCTGATTTAGATTTAAAGGTAATAGAATTAGGATCCATCACACAGATCCATCTTCCCTGCTTTTCCTCCCATTTTCCACTTTTTCTTGCACCTCTAGTTGTAGCATCAGCACAGTAGCAAGAAAGGTATGACAGCCATCACCAACACTTAATAAAGGTAAAAAGAAGAGAGGGAGGGAGCTGGGAGGGAAGGTTGGTGACAATTCAAAGACCCATTTGACTAATTTATAAGACAATAATAATACTCAATTATGTAATCAGGAACATGACAATGAACATGTCATGTTTGGTCTTGCAATACAACAGCTACTTCAAGAATTATTGGAACTTAACACTTTTAGACCATAACTGGTATTTGCAAGACTAAATCTTCTCAATTATCCAGGTCATGGTTGTCCCAAAGGTGCTTTTTAAAGAGGCAACTGGACTTTCTTTGAAAACATTTCGCTTCTCATCCAAAAAGCAGAGCTGAAGAAGCTTCTTGCATGAGAAGCAAAACATCTTCAAAGAAAAATGAGAAAGTCCAGTTGCCTCTTGAAAAAGCACCTTTGGGATGACTTAAGCTTGAATCCACATTAACTACACACCAAAACTTTTCCTTTCAGGACAATAATGTTTATAACACCATAAATTACCACTTACTACTACCATAGATTAGAAAGCATTACTTTCTTCCTTTTTATTATTTCTGAAGTTGATTGGTTGAGTAGTCATTCTTTGCATTCCAGACATTTTATTTGCTCAAATTGTGTTAAATTTATTCATCCAATTATATAGCCTAGAGTATGCCAGGCAGCAACCATTCATAACTGGCACTGACTGAACTACTGTGTTATTGAGTTAAAGAATGCATCACTAAGAATGAAAGAGAAAAGCGAACCTCATTTAGCAATGGCATTCACATAAATGGGGAAACAATTTTAATTCTGTTAGTGGAAATTTAAGTAAAACTATTGTATCACTACATATAATAATACTGAGAGCATATGCACCAAAACAAATTCCTTGTGTGTGCAATCATACTTGGCCAATACAGAATTTTATTCTATTCTATTCTATATGAGAAAGGGTCTTATTACAAAAAGGACAGCATTCTTTGTTACCCCAAACCCTTGTTTCTCCTCAGTTATTATACTGTATTTTGCTTTCCAGACATGTATTTCATTTGGGGAGGAAGGGAAATGAGGGTTGATTAGCATCCAAAGTGCTTTTTTCTTGCTGTGCTCCCTTCCCTTGGCCTTTCGGTGTCTTCCTTCCTTCCTTCCTTCCTTCCTTCCTTCCTTCCTTCCTTCCTTCCTTCCTTCCTTCCTTCCTTCCTTCCTTCCTTTCTTTCTTTCTTCCTTTCCATTCTTTCTTTCTTCCTTCCTTTCTTCCTTCCTTCCTTTTTTTCTTTCTGATCTCCCCTTTGCTTTTCCTTCCTTTCTCTTCAGCAACTGGTTGCTAAGACATAATGATCTTGCAAGGACTGTGTTTCCTACCAAATTAAACTGAACTTCCAGTACTTTCAAACTCACTATGTTATGGTCAACTTTTAAAGATGATGGGTAGCTGAAGGACCACAGTTTTCCCAGCTATGTTCTAAACTGATTGCTGTTGGCAGATAACTTCTGAAATGTGGTTGATGGCTGGTTCTCTGCCAAAAAGAAAACAACCAAACTAACTTCTCTGGCTGTCCTAGGATTATATGTATGTGTATCTTTGCTTTCTTCATTCGAAGCTTGATTCATGATTACTCCATGGACGTGCCTGTCTGGTTTTCTTGGCCACAATATGGAACCAGATTGCCATGGCTTTTTTCCTGAGAGGTGTTTACATCTTCAAGTCTAACTTCAGATTTAGGATTCCTTGTAATCTCCTATCCAGTGAGAAGCCCCTGCTTAATTTTTCAGGCACAGGTTAAGGCAGTGATGTGCTGCCATCTGCTGAGGCTACACAAAGCCTACAATGATGTAACAGAAATGACCCAATCTTTAATAACCTCTTTACAAAATTTGATATCTTTTTTTTCTTTTTGGTTTTAACAGGTCTTACCCAGAAAAGATAATGAAATACCAAAAGACTCAAAGCATACCAAAAAATCAGTTTAACTCCATTTCTGTGCAATGTGTTCAGATCCTGTCAAATATTCCCTATTGTTCCCTGTTCTCTATTGCATAGAGACTATGTAACAGTCTCTTATTACAATGCCAAGACTTCACTTATTAACTGGACTGTCACCACTCATTTAAGGATGGAATATATAATCTTAGCATGTCTTCAGTCTGAGAGACGTCTCCTATTTATTCAGTCACCCAAAAGGAAGAACCAAAAACACAGACCAGATAATCTGTATGTATATTGCTTCCTCACTTTTCCCCTGACCATCATTTCCGCCAAGAAATCAATCTTTATTTGGATTAATTGAATTTATACCCCAGTTCCTTTTCTCCTGCAACCAATCTGGGTTATGAGGAGCAGAATTGTTTTCAATGAGTCAGAATAAAATGCATACTGGGAAAAATTAAGAAGAAAAAAATATCTTGCATTTGAAAATGATTGCCAGTAATATTTTAAAGATGGAGAAAATTGAAGCAACCGCAAACAAGGGACGCTCGTTTGGAGCACAAGGCTTTGTTTCTCCTTTTAACTGAGTGGTGCTTAGAAGATGCTGGAATACTCTCATGAAAACCCATTTCAACTTAATTTAACTTCCTTGGGCAATCTGATACCACAATGTCCTCTTTTTCTGTCCTTAGCAGCATCTTGATATGGCCATAGCTGTGCCCAGATTCCGGTGTCAGAACAAAGCACTGATGGGATAATTTGGGATTGAACTATTTTGAGAAATAGAGGAGGCAGAGGAGAAAGTGTCATGTACAAGCAGAAGGTCAGCTTTTCTTTTACAGCATGGGGAGTCTTATAGTTGATATGATATATGAGTTCTCATAGATGAGCATTTCTAGCCTCACTTTAATTATTTGGGAGTTCTCCAGAACTTTGTTAATATTTTGATCAAAGCAAAGCAGTGTCCCACTTCTCTTCAATAAAGTGTGGCACACTTGGCCCATGGTCTTCTTCATCTACACCAGGGGTATCAAACTTGCATCATCATCACATAATCATCACGTGATGTATCATAACTTTTTCCCCTTTGCTAAACCAGGGATGGGTGTGGCCACTGCATGACGCATCTGGCCCACAGACCATGAGTTTGACATCTCTGATCTACACTATCAGCTGAATGGAACATCTGAATGTTCCACCTCCATTGTTCTTCAAAGAGTAATGTGACTTTGCAAAGTGACTTGCCATATTAAAGCAGATGTGTACAATTGTAAAGAAAAAAACATCTGGTTGATGGTGATACACATATACCGTAGCTGCCAGGGAATGTTAATTTTAGTGATATGTATAGGATTTCTTTTGTTTGCATCAATCCCTACTTTTCTATGGCAGGACCTCTTTGTTATAAAACCTTAGTAAGACCACACCTAGTAAGACCACACCTGGAATACTGTGTCCAATCATGATCACCACATAACAAAAAAGATGTTGAGATTTTTTTAAAAAGTGCAGAGAAGAGCAAATGAGATGATTAAAAACGTGGAGACTAAAATATATGAAGAATGGTTGCAGGAACTGGGTAAGGCTATAGTCTAGAAAAAAGAAAGACTAGAGGTGACATGATAGCAGTATTCCAGTAGTTGAGGAACTGCCACAAAGAAGAGGAGATCAAATTATTCTCCAAAGCACCAGAGGGTAGGACAAGAAACAATGGATGGAAACTAATCAAGGAGAGAAGCAACCTGGAATTAAGGAGAAACTTCCTAACAGTAAAAACAATTAATCAGTGGAACAATTTTGTCTTCAGAAATTGTAAGTGCTCCATCACTGGAGGCTTTCAAGAAGAGACTGGACCAGCCACTTGTCTCAAATGGTATAGGGTTTCCTGCTTAGCAGGAGATTGGACTAGAAGACCTCCAGGGTCCCTTCCAGCTCTGTTCTGCTTGAAACATATCCAGAAATCAGATCTCAAAGCAAAACCTCCCAAACTGCAAAGTGTCTTTTTTTTTTCCTCCGAAGAAAATGCATCTCCTGGCTGGATGTTTGGAAGGAAGGAACAGAGTCTTCTTCCAAGGCAGATGGTAGAGCTTTCACACAGGATGTGGCACTTGTAGTACTCACTTGATTTAGAACCTAACAGAAAGTCCTTTTGCAGCTCATAGCACTGTCTAAAAACAGCTTTGTAAAAGTTTGAAAAGTAAGAAATCTCATTCTATTGGAGCTCGATACATCCATGTACTTTTCTTGGCAGCAAGACAGAAGATTTGTCAATGCTTTCTTCTAGCATGTTTTTCAACTTCTCAGGCTAGCTTACAGCCCTGGTCTCCCATCCAAGTTCTGTCCTATCCAAACCTGCTTCTTTCACACCTAGCAAACTCTGGTTAGTGCTGCCATCTGCTACTCTGCTATTATTGGAGCAATAAAATTATTATCTAAATTGAGATATTAATATTGTAAACCCAAATAAACAGGTCCTCATCATGCAGTAGTGGATGAATTTCCCCACTGGTAGCCTTTGGGTGAACAGTCATTGTTCTGATTACATTACTGTCTGTGCTGTTTAGATAACTGTGGATGCAATCCTTCACACTCCAAGTGCCTCACATTCAATGGCTTTTAACAATCTAACCATTTGCAACAACCCAACATTTGGAACATGCACCTCAGTTGCTTTTATGGCACTCCTGGGATAAACAAACAGAACACACAAAATTTGCATAGTATTGTACAACTGAATTAAGAGAAGTTTAATTACAAAACTGCATTTTAATTGATTACCTGTGGAATAAATGAAAACAGTTTCATTCGGAGAAATAGCGACCAATATACACCTCATCAACAGAACTTTTTTCATCTGACACATAATAATTATTTAATTGCAATACATTTAGAACTGCAATTGAAAATATTAATATGCATGCCGATTACTACTGGCAGTTACATGACAGCTTTGGAGCCCAAGCAAGGGGCTAATATTCTACAGAAAAAGATCTCAGCCTAGTACCAAACGTTACCATTTCTCCTCTTCCTTTTCCTCTCCAACTGCTTCTACTACTACTTTTACTGTTATTGATAGTGAAATGCCACAGAATTCCATGTTTGAAGTAACAATTGCCAACTAAACAAGCAGCTAAGCCAGTCTAGAACAAAACATAAAGCATAACCATTCAGCATCTAGTAGATCTGATCTGACAATAGTTTAAAAGCTAGTATACCCTACCTTAGGCTGCTGAGAAAAAATTAATGGAAAGAAAATCAGACTGGATTATTGTGTGAGTACTTAGTTGCATTCTTGATTCAGATACTCATCACAAATTCCTGGGTTAAGCATAAATTTAGAAATAACACCTAATATACATACATACATACATACATACATACATACATACATACATACATGCAGTTCAGCTTCCTTCGGGTATTATCCCACGTCATTGTAGTGCTTTTAAAGTTGTAGCAACGTTTTGGCAGAATCTCATCTGCCATCATCAGGCTTCTGTATTGAGTTTGTATGTCAATATAATACATATACATATATATATATGTGCTGTTTGTATGTCAATATAATACATATACATATATATATATGTGCTGTTCAGCTTCCTTTGGATATTATCCCACGTCATTGTAGTGCTGTTAAAGTTGTAGCAATGTTTCAGCAGAATCTCATCTGTCATCATCAGGCTTCTGTATGGATGTGGGTCTCACAGCTTCTGGTTTCAAATTCGAGGCTGGTCTATTCTGATTGGCTAGGAGTCTGGGTCTGTGTTCACTGGACTTGGAGTTTGATTGATTGGTGTTTCTGGTTTCTTCTGTCTGTTTTGTGGCTTTGATTGGCTGGCAACACTCTGTTCCTATGTTGGAGGCTTTCAGTGCAGCTTGGCTTCGTGTGAAAGGACGGCTGCTATCCATTAGGAAGCTAGGTTTCACCTGGGTGTATATAACGTTTCCAACAGAGAACTCAACAAAACAGAAACAGATGTCCTATCCAAAGGATTCAATTATGCCAAAGCACCCAAAAAAATCCCAACAGAATCCATCATATGTGCAGTAGAATCCAGAATAAGACACCAGGTTACTCACATCTTATGCACAACGAAACCACCAAAAAGTAATTTGAAAAAGATGAATTCAGAGCACTACAAACCCTGAAAAATGATAACAGCATAATAATACTCCCAGCAGACAAAGGAAATGCCACAGTAGTAATGGACAGAAAAGAATATGAAACAAAATTGACAGACCTACTCCAAGACTCCACATACAAACCTATAAACACAGACCCAACCACATATCTAAAAAAATTAACCAAGAAGAAAATTATAACCAGCCACATAAGCAAAGAAATCCAACAGACGATCATCCTAAGAGAAAAATCTTCTAGATGCCCCAAATTATACAGCCTCCCAAAAATACACAAAGAAGGCATACCTCTCAGACCCATAGTCAGCTCCATAGGAGCACCATTACAAAACCTAGCTAAATACTTAGCAAAACAACTACAGCCCCATGCTGAAACCGCAGCTTCATATGAACAAAACTCATACCACTTCTTAGAAATGATCAAAGATCTACACGTGGAACAAGAAGATCTGCTTGTAAGTTTTGACGTGGTTTCATTATTCATTCAAGTCCCGATAAAAGAAACTCTTGAAATCATCAAAAATAAATACCAACCAGCTAAAGACCTCATGGAACTAACAGAACACTGCCTAACCAACACATATTTCATATATAAAGGACAAAGATACAAGCAAATTGAAGGAGCCCCTATGGGATCACCACTGTCACCCGTCATTGCAAACCTGTTCATGGAACAATTCGAATCCAGAGCCCTGGCTAATGCCACCCACAAACCTAAACTATGGCTAAGATACATCGATGACACATTTGTGATTTGGCCTCATGGAAAAGAAAACCTAAACAATTTCCTAACACACCTAAACAGCACACACCCCAAAATCAAGTTCACCATGGAAACGGAAATAAACAAACAACTACCATTCCTAGATGTACTAATCTACAAAAGAATAGATGGCACACTGGGACACATCATATACCAGAAGAAAACACACACCAACCGCTACCTCAATGCCCAATCCCACCACCACCCAGCACAGATAAATTCCATGGCTAAAACACTAATTACCAGAACCAAACGCCTGGCAGATAAGACACATATAAAGACTGAACTATGCACCCTGACTGAAGTATTGACAGCCAATGGCTTCCAAAAAAACAAAATCACCAACTTGATCCACAAAAACACACCAAGACATAACAGAGACCTTGAAGACCAACAGACCTATGGAACAGCTGTCTTGCCCTACATAAGAGGTACAACAGATAAAATCAGTAAGATACTACACAGGCATCACATCAAGACTGCCTTCAAAACAGACAAAAAAATAGCAGCCATCCTTAGAAACCCCAAAGACAAAATTGACCTGGAAAACCAAGGCATATACGAAGTTCCCTGTAGATCATACATGGCCACATACATTGGACAGACCAATAGAAGAATAAGTCCCCACCTGGATGAACACAAAAATGCAGTAAAAAAGCTGGAACACACCTCCTCACTAGTCCAACACATGAAAACCACAGGTCACAACATCAACTTCAATGGCACTAAAACCCTAGCCACTATAGAAAACCCCAGCCACAGAATCATCAGAGAAGCCATAGAGATTGAAAAAAGACCGGAAAGCATCAATAGAACAGATGATTCCAGCGGACTGTCAATCATTTGGAAACCTGCACTCTCAAATAGAAAGATCTCCACACCACAAAACAGACAAACACCTGAGCACAAACAGACTCCCTCTGGTGCCTCCGACTCGGGCACCCCTCCACCAGGTACCCAGGTGAAACCTAGCTTCCTAATGGATAGCAGCCGTACTTTCACACGAAGCCAAGCTGCACTGAAAGCCTCCAACACAGGAACAGAGTGTTGCCAGCCAATCAAAGCCACAAAACAGACAGAAGAAACCAGAAACACCAATCAATCAAACTCCAAGTCCAGTGAACACAGACCCAGACTCCTAGCCAATCAGAATAGACCAGCCTCGAATTTGAAACCAGAAGCTGTGAGACCCACATCCATACAGAAGCCTGATGATGACAGATAAGATTCTGCTGAAACGTTGCTACAACTTTAAAAGCACTACAATGACGTGGGATAATCCCCGAAGGAAGCTGAACAGCACACATGTAAGTACCTGCGAAAGCTTAAAAAAACAAATATATATATATTTGTTTGTTTTTTTTAAGTTTTCGCGGGTACTTACATGTGTGCTGTTTTTTGTCTGTTTTTGAAGGCAGTCTTGATGTGATGCCTGTATAGTATCTTACTGATTTTGTCTGTAGTACCTCTTATGTAGGGCAGGACAGCTGTTCCATAGGTCTGTTGATCTTCTAGGTCTCTGTTATGTCTTGGTGTGTTTTTGTGGATCAAGTTGGTGATTTTGTTTTTGTAGAAGCCGTTGGATGTCAATGCTTTAGTCAGGGTGCATAGTTCAGTCTTTATATGTGTCTTGTCTGCCAGGCGTTTGGTTCTGGTAATTAGTGTTTTGGCCACGGAATTTATCTGTGCTGGGTGGTGGTGGGATTGGGCATTGAGGTAGCGGTTGGTGTGTGTTTTCTTCTGGTATATGGTGTGTCCCAGTGTGCCATCTGTTCTTTTGTAGATTAGTACATCTAGGAATGGTAGTTGTTTGTTTATTTCCGTTTCCATGGTGAACTTGATTTTGGGGTGTGTGCTGTTTAGGTGTGTTAGGAAATTGTTTAGGTTTTCTTTTCCATGGGGCCAAATCACAAATGTGTCATCAAAGTATCTTAGCCATAGTTTAGGTTTGTGGGTGGCATTAGCCAGGGCTCTGGATATGAATTCTTCCATGAACAGGTTTGCAATGACGGGTGACAGTGGTGATCCCATAGGGGCTCCAACTTACAACTTGGAGAGGTGAAACTGAAACCACTTACAAAAATGAAAAAGTCTTGAAGAAACTAAAGAAATTCGAACATGATAAGAAAGCCCCCAGCAACTCACAACAACACCTGAAGCAAGTAGTCTACTTACAAAAATATATATTATTATTATAATATATATATATTATAATTATATTATAATTATAATTATATTTTATATTATAAATTATACAAATTATAAATTATATAATTATATTTTATAATATAATTATATTATATAATTATATTATAAAAATATATATTATAATTATAAAAATATATATATTATATATGTAATATATATATATATATATATATATATATATATATATATATATATATGATATATATCTTATATATCTTATGTATATCTTATGTATATGTTATGTAAATCTTATGTATACATATATACATACATATATACATACATATATACATACATATATACATACATACATATATACATATGTACATATATACATATATACATATATACATATATACATATATACATATATACATATA
>BLBF01000003.1:70135073-70156649 GCA_015471245.1 Laticauda colubrina
ACATATATACATATATACATATATACATATATACATATATACATATACATATACATATAAAAATACACACACATATATATATATGTGCTGTTCAGCTTCCTTCGGGTATTATCCCACGTCATTGTGGTGCTTTTAAAGTTTTAGCAACGTTTCAGCAGAATCTCATCTGCCATCATCAGGCTTCTGTATTGAGTTTGTAATTGTATTTGTAAAAACTCAATAAGTTTGTAAAAACTCAATACAGAAGCCTGATGATGGCAGATGAGATTCTGCTGAAACATTGCTACAACTTTAAAAGCACCACAATGACGTGGGATAATACCCGAAGGAAGCTGAACAGCACACATGTAAGTACCCATGAAAACTTAAACACACACACACACACACACACACACACATATATATACATATACATACATATACATACACATATAGATATGTATATATACATATACAGACATATTTGTTTTCTGAAATTTTCGTGAGTATTTGTATGTGGATCTTTGGTTATTCAGGTTTTCTCCTGTGTACAATTGGAAGTATCTTGGCGATATTTCAATGAAGTCTCATTCTTCATCTCCAGGCTTGTGTCTTCGGCTTTGTGCTTCTCGGAGTAATGTGAGCTTGCAGCTGCTATTTCCTTTTAACTGCTAGTGAGGGTGTGACTTGATTGGGTGGGGACTTGACTGTGTTCTGATTGGCTGGGGGTGTGTTCTGTTCAGGTGGGGGCTTGGTTGTGCTCAGGTTAGTCTTAGTTGCTGGGGGATTTGAGCTGGTGAGCAGCTGCAAGCTCATATTACTCCAAGAAGCACAAAGCTGAAGACACAAGACTGAAGATGATGAATGAGACTTCATCAAAACGTTGCCTAGATTCTTCCAATTTTTTGTGGGAGAAAACCCGAATAACCAAAGATCCATATATATATGTATATATGTATATATGTATATACATATACATATACATATATAGTGAATATTCTACACAGAAGCCTGATGATGGCAGATGAGATTCTGCCGAAACGTTGCTACAACTTTAAAAGCACAACTTTAATGACATGGGAAAATCCCAAACAAAGCTGAATACCATACATATAAAAACCTGTCAGGCTTTCTCAGCCATTTCTGTTTAAATTTGGTGCTAGCCTACTGCTGTGTTAGAATGGTTTTTTCTTCATCCTGATTCTGATGAAAGCCTGACTCACAGACGAACACAATACACAAGCCTGCTGATGGCAGATGAGATTCTGCCAAAACATCGCTACAACTTTAAAAGCATAACTATAATGACGTGGGAAAATACCCGAGCAAAGCTGAATCACACACACACACACACACACACACACACACACACACCTCCATTTACCTAAACCTGCCTGATTCACAGATTTCTGTGACTGTAGATTAATTTATTTTAAAGTAGATGCTAAATGCTTTAAATTGATCCCTCTTTACTTAATAATTGTTACTCAGTATGGTAACTGCAGTGAGGTTATTATAAGCACAAAGATGGAAGACTATAGAAACATCATTAATGGAGGAACGGATTGTGAAGATCTCTGAATCTGCAGAAATCACTAAATTGACTTGTTTGATTAAAGAGGGAACTACAACTACTTTTATAAAAGTCGAGAAACCCTTTGTAGATTGTTTGCTGAAAATTGATAAACATGAATGATTGATTTTATCAAATGATTGATTAAAATGGTTTATAGGAATACGGAAACTTTAATATTCAATTTGAAAGAATGAAGATGGTAATTGCTATGTTTATAACTGCTGAAAAGATCAAAAGTTGTTGCTTCAGATTTTTTTAAATTTTTCTTGCTTTTTGTGCTTCTTCAGTTTGAGTTTTACCTTTTTTCTGTTTGTGTAGGTTTTTTTTAAAATTCTTTGTGAAATGCTTTAATAAAAAAAATCATTAAAAAATAAGTGTAACTTGGTTCTAGCCATGATCCTACAAAATGTTTTTAATTGTTGCTAATTATTTCTCAGGTTTATAGATTGGTCAGAACAAAAGCAAAACTTGACTATTAGGTCTTCTAGTACGAAACATTGGGAATGCTTGTGAGAGAAAGGAAATATCTACCAGTTGTAATAAAGGGAAAGTGATGTCTTTTTGCACCCCTTAATGTTTGCAATTGAATTACAGAATTGATTATTGTTTCAGTTTTAACCCAAGCTTGATTTATTATTTCTTGCATTTCAGGCCAAGCATGCCAGCAAACCTTTTCAGTGAGAAAAGGAAGCAACTAAAGAGTCCAAAATATTACCCTGTTATGTGTCTTATAGTGCTCCAATTACAGGCCCCATCAAGCACTGCTTCAGCATAATTGCTTGGTCATAAAATTGAGTTAATTATTCCTTGCAACAGCAATATTATTATAATGACAATCAAACTCAGCTATCAGGTGAAATCAGTAGATACTAGGTCCTTCAGGACACGTGATATGAAGGAGAGCTTCATGAATGAATGTATAATGAACAAGCTCCCGCTGAATCTACTGTTTGCCATTTTGTTTTTTTAAAAATAGATTAATCTATTTCTTTAGTTTTCATCTCTTCAAAAAGTGATGATTCAAATCAATGGTCTATCATGCTCTGAAATACAGAAAATACAGAGAGTTATAATATTACTTCTTGGTTTTAGAGTCTCTACAAAAGTTTCTCCAAGTATTTCTATCTTTATTTTTTTCCCCTTTACTTCCAAAAAACATCGGCAAACCGCAGTATATTGCTGAATAAATAATTAGCTAACTGATAAAAGAAACTGTTCAGGGAACAATAACAGAAATGCCTTTTTTTCCACATGCTTTTATAGTCTTCTAGAATACCTGCAGTTCCAGGACATCAAAAATGGTCGAAATTTAATAAGCACATTTCTGAGAAATGATTGCAGTTGCTCTGAAGAATTCAGTATATACATACAAAGAGTATTGATCTCTAATTTGCACACAAAGAATTTGGGAGTACATTTCATTCATTGCTACAGTACTCTACAGTAGTGACATAGAACTTTGTACCTTGTGAGAAAATCTACACTCACAAATGTATGTTTCTCCATCACTGGAATTGTTCCATAATAAGAAAGTTTGTGTTTAATTAATCATGCTATTACTATTACTACTTCTATTATAATTACCCCGATTTGAAAAGTGATATTCTTTGGGTAAACTAGAGATCCTAAAATATTAAAAAGCAGAAAAATGCTAAGTAATGAATGCACAAAGATATTAAACATTGTTACATAGTATCGTGAACGAACCATACTGTGCAATACTATATTGTATAACATTTACAGGACAAGTTCATGCACAGGACGGCATCCATACTTACAATGCAAATCCTGCCCAATGCAGAAAATTGCTTGCAAACCCACGCTTCCCGATGGAAATTCTAACAAAATGCTGCAGTATGGAACACTGCCATTTTGAATCCCAATTTATACATTGCCATTTCTCTTCTTCCTCATTGTTCATTAAGAGCCAGCAAGTCAGCCAATCTGTGTCACTATCTTTGACTGCTTGGAAAAAATGCCCAGTTTAGTCTTTTTCCCCCATAAAGGCTTGTTCCAACAAGGCTGATCCTATGCACAGATCCAGATGATTAATTTTGATAATCAATGGGACAGCATTACCGGAGTGTGGCTAGATCCCATACCTCATGTGTAGCTTATAGACAAAATTAATGCTTGATACTCTTGCAACTTGCAAAGTAGTCCTAACTCATTTTGTCCCTGCATTTTTGCTCGGTCCCATTTTTCATATAAGCAGCTTTTCCCACGGTCCATTTCATTTATCATTTGGGATAGTGGCCCTTCTGTTTTGACTGCTATATTTATTTCCTTAGGCATCTTCTAAGATGTAAGATGTATGTAAAGACTGGGAAACTGTGCAATGTAATTTCCCATGCCGAGTTCCTAATATTTCTAGACTTAAAAAAACAAAAATGATTCTCTCATCTATTTTCCCATCAAATAAATCTTACTGTAACTTGCATGTCTTCCTTCCTGTACATACTATACTGCTGGAAGTTATATTTTTGTGGGATAAATCTGTAATATCTGAAAACACTAGCTATTTCAGCCACAGAATAGCTTATGACTTGTAATCATCTTATTTCAAAATAAAAGAGAGATAAATGCCTGCAATCAATTATAATGGATGTCAGGCTCATTTACTATGAAGTAATAGTCAGTGTTATTGCATAAATAGCTACGATTTATACGCACTTACTGTTATTGCTTTATTTCGCTAACAATGGTGGCATGGCAACAGTACAATAATCTATCACTATTTCTGGTTCTGCCTACACACAATTGTTCTGCAAAATGTCATTCCCAATTCTGTCTGCTATTACTGACCAATCTATGTTTGTTTATTTGTTTGTTTACACACACAAACAGTTTTAACAGTGATGGTGAAAAACCGGTTGAATTTGGTTGGAATATACCAAAATCTATCCACTTCTTTACATTCTAAATATAGGGAAAAGATATGAGTGGAAGATTCTTCCATCTAGTAAAAAGTATTCAATGCTAAGCTGTTAGGAACCTTGATTAGTGTGTTTGTGATGCTGACACTTTTTTTCCCTTGACAAGGTCCTCATCATTATCACAAGCTGGTAAGAAATACCTAACATGATCCTCTCCAGTTTGGAATTAATTGTGTTTATTGTATTAAGTGGCACAGATCAACCAAAAATTAAGACTGGTTGTTTTTATCTAAATAATTGATAATATTCCATTTTTAAGCAAAATACATTGGAAGAACTTGAGATATAATAGGTCTTGACATGTGAATATGGTATATTGCAGATTAATTGATACCGCTATAGGTATACAGGATTTTCTCTTTTTTTACTATACTATTCTACACAAAATAACTACATTTAGGCATAAAGCTCACACATTCAAATCCTTTCATAAGGCACACTATAACTTAGCTTCATTGCACTTTGGAAAGACTAGAAAACTCTTTTTATTTTAGACAGTAGGTCACTGTGACAACTTTAAATTCTCCAGTCCTTATTTACAACTTTGTGTGCTTTAGCAGCTAACATTATGAAAGGATTCATGATTTGTGCAAGAACAAATCTTTGCATAAGATTGCAGCGTAATTCCTTTCAAAGGTTATCCTCCAAAATGGGTGATCTGAATCTCACAACTGCAGGTCCAAGGAGGACTTTTTGGAAGCCAGAATTGAATAGACAGATGCATAATTCTCTTATTCCAGATGAATCTCTTCTGCAAATAAGTAAGGTTGTCCTCCACAACTGTTCTCCTAGACTTGTGAGCTTGGAAAATAATATATTTTGGATTTGTAGGAGAAAAGACAAGTGGATAAAAGGTTAATAACTCTCTTCCCACACCATTATTGTGAGTGTCTTTTGCAAACGCTGGTAGGGCAGCCCCATAAGCAATCTTAATAATCCACAAATATAGAATCCCAGGCTCATGCTTGCCCTTAAGCTCAATTCCATTTCAATTTTTGATAAAAGACTCAAACACTTCATGACTAGACAAAACCACCATTATAAAAACATCTGGTGATAAATAATGCCCACAAGAGCAACAACCAAAAAATAATAGCAACAGAACTACCAACAACTCTTGAATCGAGACACGTGAAACATTTCCATGACGACGCTTTCTTATATCTTGCTTTCACAGTCACATTCTGAAATGAAACATTTATCCAAAGAAAATAGAGTTTCTATAAACACTGCTTAAAAGGAATTATAATATATTACCTGTTGTTGTCAATGCTTATAGGACATGAATCTATATGAGTATCAGGTCAATGAAGACCTACCCTGATATGGTTTTCAAGCTGAATTAGTAAAGCCAAACTGCAGTCTTCATGTTTGTAAAAAACAACAATTGCTGATAACCCACAGAGAGCAAAATGATGGAAGCTTTTAATTTAAGAGGGAAAAATGAGAGTCAGTGCCACGGGGTGGTGCAGACTACCTTTCATGGGTCATCTAGGACAAAATGTTCTACATAAAACTGAGCTCTAATATAAAGCTAGTCAGAGTTATTGTTTCTTTAAGATTGAGAGAGAAGAAAATAGTTTGCTTACAGTTTACCACTGGGACACAATTTCAGTTCTCTATTGATAATCTAGCCTCAATTAGGGACCTGAAACATTAAGCCAAATTTATTATTATACAAAAACCCCAACCCCTACAACTGATTATATATTAATTCCACCCCCTATACACGTGAACTCAAACATATACATATTAATTAAATCCAGAAATTAAACAATTGAATAAATATAAAGCTGTCTCATTTATTCTGAGACACTTGTCTAACAACATATACAAATATATTGGTATTTAATGCTTCAATCTTTTACCAGCTATTCCATCAACATTGTCCCATTAAAATACATTTAGTTTTCATGGCATTCATTTGACTTCCTTTATATGATAAATCACTCCCTTAATTTTTTTTTTATCCATTAAACTAATGTGTTAGAGCAAGGTCAACAGTTCTGGTTCATTTCTCATCTTCAAGTCACAGTCTTTTTTTCTATTTTACTCTCTATTTTAAATATGATCTAAATCCACCACTTGAAAATAACTGTAACAACAACACACAAGAAGTTGCAAATAAATTTCTTTCATCCACATAAGCAAACATTTTTCCTTATTAACAAAAGACTCATACAAAGAAATATATAACCACTGAAAGATGAGAGGCTAGGGATTATTAATTCAACAATCTAAGCATCATTCAAGAAAAATACTGAGGACATTTGATTTTAGACCATTGAAAGCATCAACAGGTGAGCTCCAAAATAAGATGAAAATGACCTCTTCAATTAAAATTTGAGTCTCTGATTCATGCAACACAGAACAGAGAAATAATTCAAAGAATCCTTATAGTATATATCAATCTTTTCTGAGCAAAAAATATTATTAGATTATATAATAAATTATATTTTTTATCCAACTTTTATTGCTTTATAAGCAACTGAAGGTAGTCAATATACCACAATCAGCCTTTAAACCCAAGTAGTAGAGATTTTAGATTTTGATTGTCCTGACTGACAACATATAACAGTCAGTAAAGTGCAGTGATTAAAGTGCTGGTCTAGAAATTAGGACACTGTTGAGTTCTAGTCTAGCTTTATGCAAATGGATGACTTTGGGCCAGTCCCTCTTCTTGAGGGCAAAATAGGAGGAGGAAGTAGTATTATATATATTCGCCACCTTCAGTTACTTATAAATAAAGATGGGATAAAAATATGTCATAAACAAAATCTAAATAACACTGATTTCCATTTTACTGATACACTAAAAAAAACCTTCCCTACATTGATTAAAAATAGCATTAATAGTCATTTTTGTTCTCAGAAATATTCAAACTACTCAAGATTGAAGTATGTCTGCTTCAGTTCAGACCTATCATCAAACTTCCATTGGTGGCTTTTATGTTCTTAGGTGACTGTTGGGTATTTTTAAAATATGGTACACCTATAAATAATACTTACATAATTGCACCTCTTGTCATTTTCACATATATTTAGACAATTACAAATCAATAGCTGTAAATTACATTGTAAGGGAGAACTGATGAAAACCAGTTGTAAGAATAAAAAAACATAATTTTTGAAATGGTTTTTAAAAAGGGAAGGAAAAAAGGACCTATCGTTAAAAAAATCCTTGCTAGGAGGTTTTAGTGCAAACATAAGCAGACAGGTAGGTGGAAAAGCAGTCAAGAGAGGAAAAGGTTGGCCTTTACTTACAGGTGTAGGTCATTTCAAAACTGTCACTAATATTCACAATATCAATCTGTGGAGCCAGCTTGGGGGGCTCTGTGAACTGAGATAATGCAAACATAAAGGCTGCATGTTCCTGGGATTGTTGAGTAGGAAATAATCCCCCTAAGGTAAAAAAGAAGGGAAAAAAATAAAGAAATGGACATTAAGTCAGAAATCAAACATTAAGTGACAAAGGTATTCTATAGGTGCAGCGGTTACACTTAATGGGGTATCAAAAGACAGTGGCCAAAATTTCTCCAAACACTTTGGCAAAAAGGAAGCCATGTTAGTCTCTTGTAGCCAAAGAACAAACAAACAATAAATAAAAATCATAGAATGGAGTCCCCCAAAACCATTGGGAGGAGGGGGTTTAATTAGGCATAATCAATCTCCTTGTCTTCAATTTCAAAAGGTCCTTTTTAAATGTTGCTAAGTCCATATTCATTTGACTTAATAACATTAAGTCAAATGTTATTAAGTCCATATCCATATTAAGTCCATATTAAGTCATATCCAAGCCTCAGGGAGTCTTGAAGATGAACGGTAGAATTTTGGTAGAAGCTTTTGATACAATGTTCCATTTCATCCGATTATTACATAACCCCAAAGATACGAGATCCCCCCAATTAGGTTTATAAACGAAGATCGAAGCTGCAGAAAACCAGGATTTAGTAATACTCTAAACTTGGAAACTGAGCCAATTCCCTTCCCCCTCAACAAGCGTGGATTTGCCCACGCTGAGCAGATGTTTCTTCAACAGGTTGTTGCGAAACTAAAAGAATAAACAAAGGACGTATCTTGCCATCATTCGAGCAACTCCTGTTTTTGGACAATGAAAAGAGAATGGCCAAGTTTAAGAGAGCCCACAATTAAGTCATGTTCTCCAAGAGATGCCCTATATTTATCCTAAGGAAGTCACAAGAAGACCACCCAAGTCCCTGGTCTCCAGAGGCCTGCTGTTCATTGAATCCTTGCTCATAGGAGCAAGTGATTCGGGCTGCAAGCAATTCATTATGAAGTGTCCCAATGGGTCCAAGCAATTATTCCATTAGCCCAAATATTTCGGTTCGGCCAATTAGCTTCGGGAATGCACTGTTTCGTAATCTATTGGACTCGACTCTGTTCGATGGCCCAGCGTGAATGGTTGGCTCGAATTAAAACCAAACGACCGAAAAACGGCGACCGGTCGCGGGAACCGCAGGTGGAATTGAAGCTAAGAAGTCCGAAGCGTCAAGTGCACCAAGTCCACCAGGGGCGGGGAGGAAGGAGGGGATACCAGAGAGGGTGCCCGGACGGACTCAGCAGCGTGCAAAGAAACCGGATTGTGTGCGGCCGGCGAAATAAAATAGATCAACCCCGAAGCCCACTTCGGCGTTGTTGCCAAGGAAGCCTGCTCATTTTTCCGCTTCCCCCTTTGTTTCTTAGCTAGACACGGAAGCAACGTGGGAGGCGCGATTACAACACCCCCCCCTTCCTTTTCCATCCTGGGGAATGGAGGGAAAACTGCCATAAGAGCGCTGAGGTAAAGGCGCGAGGCAGAGAAGCCAGCCCGGCGCCGGATTTTGTCCGAGGGAGGGGACGAGATCTCGAGGGTGGACAGGCGAGGGAAAGTGACTGCAGGTCGCCACAATAGCTTCCTGGCGACGTTGCCCCGCTTTTGTTTAGCAGCCATAACAAAGAGCAACGCCAAACTCGACGTCCGTCGGCGGTTCACCCCCTCTACGGACCCCGAAAAACCTCCGCCTCCCCCCGCCCACCCCGAGCGGGGGAAGAGATTGCGAAGTGTACCCGATTCTTGAAGTACCGAGTCCCACATGCAGGAGAGAATGAGTATGTGTGTGTGGGGGGGGGGGGAGAGAGAGAGAGAGAGAATAAAAAGAGGGGATGCTTTTAGAAGCACTTGAAAGGCAGGTACCCTTTCGCCCCCCCCCCCCCCCCCCCCCGCACGGGGGGGCGCCCCCCCCCCCCCCTCACGGCGGTCATAGTCCACACAGAGGCCCCCCTCGCGAGCGAAGTCGAGGGGTGGGTTGTATCTCGCTCTCCCTCCCATTCTCGTACACGCAGCAACATCGCTTCCCCGCGGGCAGATGCCACCAAGATGCCATCGTTTTTCACACTCACCGATCTGGATGTTGCTGGGGAAATTGACCCCCAACGCTGCCCCTAGGAAACTGGTGCAGAAGAAGGCAAAAATGTGCTGCATATTCCCTTTTGCATTGGCGAGAGAGAAGACCAGGTCCAAGCATAGATTTTTGGTATTTCCCCCCTCTTCTGGCTTCTTCCTTGCTTGCTTCCTTCTTTTTCTTCTCTCTTTTTTCCCCCTCTCTTTGGTTCCTTCTTTACCCTCCTATCTTGCTGTGCCACTCTTTCTCTGGGAATCGAATGCTTCGGTTGCTCCCTTAACACCAAGTGACAGCAGGTTTAACTGAGCTCTGAGAGAGAGAAATCCTTTCTTCATCCACAGTCCCCTTCCCCCCCTCCCTCCCTCCCTGCCTGCCTGCCTGCCTGCCTCCCTCCCGCAGAGGCATGCACACACAGCTACACACTCGCTCACACACAGAATACTCTCTTTTCCATCAAGCTCCCTTCCCTCCCCTTGTTCTACCTCGCCACCAGAGAGACCAGAGTCCCCCCTGCGTTTATTTATTTATTTATTTATTAAATTGCAGCCTTCTTCCTTTGGATCCCCCCTTAGAAGGGACAGTCTGACAGTCAATACATCCGCCAGTGCAAACTGGAGTCTTTGGAGAGGTTCTGGAGAGACTGTAAGGCTCACCCACCTCCCACATGCTGTTGGTTCCTAAGTGGCCAACTCTACCTGCACTTCGCTCCAGGAGCAGGGCTATCTCTTGGGACTCCTGGTGTTGCCCATAAAAGGCCCACTTGATGAAGACAAGGCGGGCGCGGACGCAAGGCAGGCACAAACTGTTCTGAGAGGAACGAGGGGGCGGTGGGAAATTCATTGTTCAAAGAAGTCAGAAAGAGATGCTGAAGGAGAGAATGCAACCCTTTCCTTTCCCTTCCCCTTTCTGACTGAGTTTGGTCTCTTCTTCCTCTACCCCAATTTCTCTTTTTCTCTCCACATTTGGAGGTCTCTGACTCCTTCATTATCTTTGTCAGTTTGGGAAAGGCTCCCAGTTGATGGAAACCCAAAGGCTAGCTAGGAGGATAAGCCAACTAGTCTGAGGAATGAGGCAGGTATGTGGGAGAGAGGAAGGAGAAGGAAGGTGTTGGTGCTATTGATGTGGAGGAGGTGAGAGTAATTCTTCCGAGATTGGCTCAAAGGTACAGACTGCATTCCACATGAAAGATTTTCTTACTGTACCTCTCTTTCTGTCCCCCTCTTTTTTTCTTTCTTTTTGGGATTGTGAAACATTTCAGGCATTTATTCTGTAAAATGCAAATTTGCTCTGAAGGAGGGCACAGTTCAATTGTAGTAATTTAGTACTAGTATTTTGGGAGCTCCTGTATCCCAGAAAGGGGTAAGGTCTCTCTTTCCAGCACCCTTTTTAGGAGATTATCTAAGTGGCAGTTTAGTTGGCCGTTCCTTTGGTGGGTGTCCTCTCCATCCTGCTGTCAGGTTTCCAAGTGATGAAATCCATTTGAAACATGTTTTTGGACTTCCTGTTGACTGATTTTGTAAAATCAAACCACCTTTCATTGCTTCTAATAATAGTTCAAGAAGATCAGAAGAAGTGGGGTACCCTCATTTTGTTTACCGTGTCAAGTACAACTAAACTAGAGTTTTGCAAGGAAAATCACCTATTCCCTCTATCCTAATGACTGCTTTTCATCTGAGATAATAAAATGGGAACCACATTGGCTTTTAAAAGAAGGGGAACTGGGCTGAAGAGAAAATACTCTTTTGTTGGACCCCTCCTTCCCCCACCTCTTTTTGGAGAATAAATCTTCTAGGGGAAATGGAAACTGCTGGTTTTCAGAAGCTGGTTACAATGGACTTCTTATGTACTTTTAATGAATTAAATTAAACCAATAATGAATTAAGTAACACAGTGCCATCAAGTCAGTAATTCTTATTGGGTCCATTTTAATTTGAAATTAAAGCTGTTTCTATGGCTTTTTGTTTTTACCACTGTGCTGTGAATGGGTTTATATGTGTAAACCACTGTTTCTCTCTTAGCAACTTTTAAGATGTGTGGACTTCAACTTCCAACTATGCTGGCTGGGGAATTCTGAAAGCTGAAATCCACACATCTTAAAGTTACTGAAGTTGAGAGACACTGGTATAAACCACTGAGTGTTTGAAGGTTGCCATTCTTAAAAAAAAACCTTGTAAATGTATGTATAAGGAGGGTTATAAAATTGCCAGCCTCCTTGGCAATAATATTTCATGGAAATACAACCATTATTAGGAAGACCTTGTACCCTTGAAAAACAGAGAGCTAGAAGATGTTATGATGAGAAATGCTTCCTTTGATGCCTTCAGGAACAGGAATGTTTCCTTTTCTTCATCTACTACCAGTGTATTTGGGCAGCAAATCTTAATGTTTAGTGTCGTAACAGTTTCAGATTAGTTTGGGATTTTTATGATACAGATTCTAGATGCATCCTCTCATTTTTTTTTTTCATGCATTGGTATGATAAGGTCCTTAGGCAGTGTCCTGTGTTATTTCATTATTCTGTATTTCAATAAAGTAGGCCAACACCATGTAACAAAACCTCTCAGAAGAGAAAAAAACACTGCATCTGCCCTGCTCTGTTTTCTACATTTTGAATAGCAAACCATAGGATCAAGCCTGTTGCCTGTAAAATGAAGGATTGTACAAAAGAAAGAACTGTCTATGAAGATTCTCAGTCATCCAGGGCCTGGTTGTACCAAAGGTGCTTTTTTTCCAAGAGGCAACTGGACTTTCTGGGTTTTCTCTGAAGACGTTTTGCTTCTCATCCAAGAAGCTTCTTCAGAGTCAGAGCTGAAGAAGCTTCTTGGATAAGAAGTGAAAGATCTTCAAAACAACAACAACAACAAACCAGAAAGTCCAGTTGCCTCTTGAAAAAAGCATCTTTGAGACAAAAGAAAGGACTGGGTGTATTTGATAACCTATATAGCTTAGGAAAGTAAATTGGATGATAAGACTTCAGCAGCCTCTAATCATGTTACGACAGTAATCAATAAATTTCGATTTTAGCACAAACCATATTAAAAATAAACTATGTAACATATCTAGGGTTTCCTAAAGGTTGCCAAGCCTGATAATTGACACTTCCCATATATGCCCAAGGTAAGTTTCTGCTAATACCTATTGAGCAATATGACATTGTGAAAGACTAGAAGACATGAGAGTTTGCAGCACTTGCATACACATAAATAGAGTTTTCCTGTTTAAATCCTTGCCTTTGTACTTTGAAATCTGTGCCATAATTGATTAGAATCAGACCGAAAGACAAAAACAGTCAGAATATTGTGGATTGATTTCAAAAGTTACATCACAAAATCATTTTATCATATACCATTTAACATACAGCATAACAAACATGTTTTAATTCTCCATATAAGAAGCTCAACTCCTCACATCCCTCCATTACTTGCACAAGAGCAACATTTTCTACATGGCATAGCATGAACATCTATAGGGAACTTCTGCACCTACAAAACTACAAAACTAGGGAGGTAGATTTAGATAGTTGCTAAATATTGGGTGGTGGTAGAGTTAAAATAGTTGCTAGATATAGGGTGAGGCGGAGATGAATAGTGGCATTATGGGAACAGTATCAGGAATGAGACTTCTTGGGTTGGCCATATAAGGATTTAAACTCTACTTGTAACAACAGTGTATGTGGTATATACAGTAGGCTTTTGATTCTAGTAGTTGCCAGTGTTTTGTGTGACAAATATTTACCTAGACAGACTGTACACAGAAGCATTCCAGTTTTCTGCCTGTCAAAAATCTAGAGCAACTCATTCACTTTAAGGAGTAGAATATAATAATTCTCTGTATCCTGATTCTTATGCATGGTTAAGGATCTATTGGGATGGGTACAGTTTGCATTTGATTGTGTCCTTGCCTTCCCCTGGGTTGCCCTTCAATTCTTCCATTCTTCTTCTGCTCAGTAGCATGTCCAAGTTCTAACATTACAGCAGCAGCAGCAGCAGCAGCAGCAAGAAGTAATATAGTTTGGTATTCAATGTTTATTGATATAGAAAATAGATCAGTCTTTGTGGCTAAGTGTTAATTCCAGCAAAATTTCAAGCAATCAGTGGAAAAGCAAGTGAGGGGAACATAAAAGCTTACAAATGAATACATAAAGTAAAACCTAAAATGGAAACATCTAACATTTTCTGGCCCTACGTTAAAGTCATTTATTTTTCCCCCTCAAATTTGAACATAAAATTATGTCACACATGTAGTTTTAAGTTTCTTTTTCCCATCCTCTATTAAGATTATTGTCATGTATACAGTATACAGACTGAGGGAAGCATTTTTAAATTGGACATTTCATGAGTAGAACAATAATTCAGCTGTCAATACATTGAGATAAGTGCCGATGATTGCAGTGTATGTACTGTCTAAGTTATCTTCACAATAAGCCCGTGAGACTAAGATATTCTGAGTGGCCCATAGTCACTCAGTGAGAGATAACCAAGAAGGGATTTAGGCAAGGATCCCCTTAGTCCAAGATACAACATCCTAGGAAATACATCATATGAGTTCTTGTGTGCAATCTAACAATGTTACTGCATAGCCTTCTTTGGACATTATTCTTCCAAGTATGGGAAGAATGCAAGCTTTACTTCCCCTTGATTGTTTTTTTTCTTCTTTTTGTTCCCAATATTCTTTTGAATTCATATAGAGCAGGGGTGTCAAACTCGAAGTTTGTGGGCCAGATGCATCATGCGCTGGCCACTCCCACCCTCAGTTTAGTGAAGGGAGAAGAAGTTGTGATACATCACCTGATGACGTGTCATTGCGAGTTTGGCACCCCTGGTGTAGAGAGTTCCTCTAAATTTAAGGCATCCAAAACTGAAGTTCTAATGAGCTTCCCTCTGCTACATAAAGATTAGAATCTGCCCAAAGATGATTCTAAGGATGGAGTTACATTTCTTGATGCTCAACTTCATTCTTATTCCTAGTTTCATTTTTTCCCTATACTAGCTGTCAGATCCGCCCCCATTATCAATACAGTATGGATAGGAAATGTATGAAAGGTATTTTAAAAAATAGCTCCTACTCTCACAAGGAATGGTGGCAGAACATTAGGTGACAGTCAATCCCAACCCTTAGATGTACGTTCTATTTTCTGAATTTACAAAGAATTATCACATCAGAGGGTAACATCTTTCAGTTCTGCCAAAAGATTGCAAAAGTCACTTCATATTCTAATCCAAATTTTATAGGACTTTAAAAAAAGAATTCCTTCTCACAATTTAGATCATGCCAGAAAGCAAGACAGAGTGGGGTGAAGCCTGAAATCCTGGTGGGCCTCATTCCAAGAATAATCCGAATCATTTGAGTCAAAAGCCATGTCATTCATTCTTTTCCAGGGCACTGAAAATTTAATCTTTCTGGCTTGCATTTGAATCATATTTTGTTAGCCCTCCTCTTTGATTTGCTGTCCATTAAAGTCTTTTTTATTCAGCCATTGGGCTTTTTTTATTCCATTCTTTGCACACACATTTTTGAATGTGTCAACATTTTTTTTCCATATCAGAATTTGGAGATGTTATTGTTTAATTCTAAACATGGTGTTTTGTTTAAACCAAAATGCTTTCATTTTGTTAAATTTTCTGTGTCACTACCATCATCCATTGCTTCTTCTGAAATTTCTATAACGGTCTTGAACCCAATAATGTGCTGCTTTATAGGATATGGTTTGTTTATTTTTTTCATTTGTAATAGGACTTTGTTACTTATATATATCCATAGCTGTTGCTGTTGTTATCCTGTACTAAGCAAACATTCCACACTAGCCTTCTAAATCTGTGTAGTTTTCTTATTTTAAGTCCAAGTTCTGTTGTTACAACATTAGCAGTAGAGTACATAAGTTGCTTTGTTTCTTTGGTAAATTCTGTTGGAATTGTTTTGATTGTCATGTTGTGTTAAGGTCATGCAAATCTTTTATTTGCTTGATAATCATATTCTTTCTGATTCTTCCATTTGACATTTGATTTTCGCAGTCCCTAAACAATTTGCAATTGTTTAGCTGTAGTGCTTCTATTTTCCAAATGTTGATCTCTGTGTAGATCAGAATTACATTCTTTTAAAGTTTACACCATTTTATTCACTGTTAGTTGTCTAATATTCAAATTATCTGTAATTTCAGCTTGTTTCGACAACACACAGTTATTGTTTGCAGTCAATAGCTTCCAGCTCAATGTCAAAGAAAACTATGCTTTCCAGAATAACACAACACCGATCCATTAGCCACTGTTTAGTAATACTGGGGTTTGAGAATTGTGTTTCCAACATCTACCTTTGAAATCCCATTTAGATTAATAGTAACCCCCCATAAACTATTTGTTTTGTAGCTTTGCCCAAATTTTTCATATCTATTCACCTTTCAGCTGGTTTGCATTTTCTGCTGTGGTTGTCTAATACAGGTATCTGGGCCCTTTAATCTACTTATCACCAGTTTCCTAGCATCCGTATCATACGGGGCTCTTATTGTCTTGGAAATTGGGCATAGAAAATTGCTTTCTGGTTTTCAGCACTGAAAATGGACTGTGGAATGTGCTTAGCCTAGATTCTCAGTTGAGATGTTCTTGTGAAAACATGAGTTATAAGAGTTATAAGCTCCTGCCAACACAATTCTTAGTATCTCTGAACAATGCAAGCCCAATCACCATGACAATGTGGCATTCCTTGTAGTAAATGGAGAACTTGGGAAAAGTAAAAATAAAACAAGGCATATTTCCAAAGATGTCACCGTCACCATTTCTCTTTGTGTTGGCAATGATTCCACTCACCTGTATTCTGAACAAAATAATTATCTATATAGAATCCAAAAAACAAAACCTGAAAATAAACCATTTGCTTTATTTGAATGATTTAAAATTATGCAATAACCCAAAAGCTAAAAGGGGATGTGGTGGCTCAATGGCTAAGACACTAAGCTTGTTGATCAGAAAGGTCGGTAGTTCAACGGTTCAAATCCCTAGCACCGCATAATGGAGTGAGCTCCCATTACTTGTCCCAGCTTCTGCCAACCTAGCAGTGCAAAAGCATGTAAAAATACAAGTAGAAAAATAGGGACCACTTTGGTGGCAATGTAACAGCATTCCATGTACCTTCGGTGTTTAGCCATGCCGGCCACATGATCACAGAGACATCTTTGGACAGTGCTGGCTCTTTGGCTTTGTAATGGAGATGAGCACTGCCCCCTAGAGCCAGAAATGACCAGCATGTATATGCAAGGGCAACCTTTACCTTAAAAAACTAAAAGTGAATCTTGTTGGACATTGTCCTTATGTTTAGTGAAGACATTACAGTGAAATCTGGTCTAGAGATATGTACTAAAAAGGCAATTAAAGGATGCCAATATAAAAGAAGAAGATTGACTAAAATGCCATTGAATGTCTGACACTTGAAGAAAGATGCAAATGTTTTAAGATTCATGGAATCTTCTGATTTAATGGAGTTTATAAGGCTACTAGTTCAAACTCAAAAAGCCTTTTTAAAAAAACTAAATAAAATGGCAGAAATAGTGTTCAAGCAACAAGCACCTGGGCAGTCCCTATAATTAGATATACTATAAGCATAGCTGAGCAGAATTGAACCAAGTTGAATTGGACAGTTTGATTAAAAAACAAGAAAACGAATAACCGTATACCATGCACTTCCCTTCAAAAATGTTATTTATAACTTTTACATAGAAAGAAATAGAGGATAATTAAAAATGAAACAAACTGTGGAAGAAAAACTTAAGCTGACTGATTACATAAGGAAAAATAAAGACCTACCAGATTCGATCCTGCAGAGTAAAGAGTCTCTGCTTATGGAGCTCCAAACACAATAAAACTGAATCAGAATAAAAGAAGGAATTCATTAAAAAAATAACCTGGTTAACGCCTAGAAAAGCAGACACTCCAAGAATGGTATATTAGTATCATACGATACTAAAGAAAAAGCAAATTAAAATCTCACAGAACAATTTGTCTACAAAAGGACAGAAACTCCAAGAAAGATATTTAAACAATACAAGGTAAATTACTCCCTTCCCCCAAAAAAATATTGGACATGAAGAACAATCAAGAGCGTCTTGATGCATGGAGGCACAAAAACGGTGATGCTTTCTTTCTTTTTCTTTTTCTAATGGCTTTTACTAACAGATTTTATATATAATAATAAGTACATTCAAAGAAAAAGATAGCAAGTGTAAAAGGGAAAAGACAGAATAAAAAAGATAAAGAGAAAAGGCAATAAGGAAAAAAAGAAGAAACAGAACACATACAAAGAAAGTTGTTCGGTGGCAATTTGGCCATCGCAAATGGTCCCATAGTGATTTGACTGAAGTAAGTTGGTGGTAGCGAGTTGGCTGAGGTAAATTGGCCAAAACTGAAGTTATTTGATTGACTATTTATTACTAGAAACAGGTCACTCCCATCTAAGGAAAGTTGGGCCTCTTCTCTCTGTATCCATTTTCTACCAATTTCTGTAGTTGTGCTGTCCAGACAGTTTAGAGTTAATGGGTGTTGGATAGTTAGGTAGAAATTGTGAGCTGTCCCCTTAAGGCCGTGTCACACTGCCCAACGGATGCAAAGAGGACACAACGGAAGGGAAAAATGTTCCTTCCATTGTATCCGCGCTCAAAAGGGGCAAAAATTTGCATAATTGGAGCGGATGAAACAGATGCGGGGAGGACGCAGGGCGGATGCAAAGCAGATGCGGAACAGAAGCCCAGAGGATGCAGAACGGATGGCGCGTTCGCAGGGCTTCGGGGGGGGTCTCAGGAGAGCGGACGCAGAACGGAAAAAACGGATACAGAATGGATGCATAGCAGATGAAGCGGATGCACAGCGGAAGCCTAGCGGATGCACAGCGGAAGCGGAACGGATGCCGCGCATTAATTGCGCATGCGGGGGGGATGCATTGCACAAGCCCCCCGGATATAAAGGGAAGCAGCTCGCACGTGGCCAGCATTCCGAGGGAAGACCTGCTGCTGGACACTTTGAGTTCCTTGCCTGCCCTGCCTGCATGCCTGCCTCCAAGCCTGCCTCCAAGCCTGCCTCCCAGCCTGCCTCCCAGCCTCCTGGGCAGCCTCCTGGGCAGCCTCCTTGCCAGCCTGCCTTCCAGCCTCCGTTCCAGCCTTGCTGGCAGCCTGCATTCCAGCCTCCCTGCCAGCCTTGCTGCCAGCCTGCCTTCCAGCCTCCTGGGTAGCCTCCTTGCCAGCCTGCCTTCCAGCCTGCCTTCCAGCCTCCCTGCCAGCCTCCCTGCCAGCATTGCTGCCAGCCTGCCTTCCAGCCTCCCTGCCAGCCAGTCTGCCAGCCAGTCTGCCTGCCAGCCTTGGTGCCTGCTTTCCTGCCAGGATTCCTAACAGGCTTCCTGCCAGCCCTGGTGCCAGCCTTCCTGCCAGCCTTCCTGCCAGCCTTGGTGCCTGCCAGCCTCCCTGCCAGCCAGCAACCCCACAACCATGGGGAAGAAGCGAAAGGCTCAGCAACCTGCCGCCATCCCTGGCAAGAGGGACAGGGCCACCCTCCCGCCCCATGTCCGTGACTCTGCTTCTGCTAGGGCTTCTGCTGCTTGGGCTCGCTCTTCTCTTGCTGGAGCTTCTGCTGTGGCTGCTCCTGGCAGTGGTGCTTCTGCTGCGTACTCTGCTGAAGCTGCTCCTGGTCCTGCTGGTCCTGCTCGTTCTGCTCGTGCTCCTGGTCTTGCTGGCCCTGCTGCTGGTGCTTACTCTGCTGCTGCTCATCCTGGTCTTGCTGCTGCTGCTGCTGCTGCTGCTGCTGATTCTGATTCTGATCCTGCTGGTGATTCTGCTGCTGCTGCTGCTGATGATGATGATGCTGATTATGATCCTGCTGGTGATGTTTCTGATGATGATGATTCTGCTGCTGCTGCTGCTGCTGCTGTTGGTGTGGAGGAGCAGCCCCTACAACCTCGAAGTCCCTCTGATGAGGGCCCATATGGCCCTGCCAGAGGGAGGAAGAGGCAGACGCATCAACGGGAGAGGAGGGAGTACTTTATTGAGGAGACGCACGAGGATGAGGTGCTGAAGTGGCTGAGAGAGAAGGACTATCTGTGGTGGAAGGGACACCGGCTGTACAGGGACACCAAAAGGAAGCAGGCTGCTTGGAGAGAGAAGGCGGAGAGTCTGGGCTACACTTTGGAGGTGCTACTCGGCTGGTGGAAACATATACACACCTGGTACAGGAAGCTGCACCGCAAAAAATCTGGCCAGGCCGCAGTCAAGCTGACGGACAGAGAGAACTATGTCATGGCCAGGTGCAGCTTCCTGGAGGGTGAGATCCGCCACCGAGCAGCACCAGGAGCCCATCTGTCTACCCTCACTCTCAGGCAGCCTGCTGCGACCCAGTCCTCTTCCAGCCGAGAGTTAGTCCCTGTCTCCAGGCAGGCTTCGGTGGAGCGTGCCATGGTGGAGAACCCCCTGGCAGGTGTTGAAAGCTTGGTGGAGAGTGTGGAGGACTCCCTGGTGCGGTGGGAGAAAGGAAACATCAAGTCCACCGCTGCCGAAGTCCCATCCACCCACACCGCTGCCTCCACAGGAAGGCAGAGAGCCAGACCGCAGGAGGGTGAGAGCCACAAGGTCCTGGTGGAGATCAGAGACACCATCCGCACCAGCATAGGTCTCCTCTCTCAGCTAGTCCCCATCGACTCCTCCTGCTCCAACCGCAAGCCTTTCCTCAATTATTTAAACCAGACCCTCAAGGAGATGCCGGATCCCCAGTACCAGCTGGTGAAGGAGAGGATCTGCATGCTGCTTAACAACCCTCCAGACCCAGAGGCACCTGCTACCACCCAGTCTAGGTCTGCTCCTCCACCCCAGGTGATGTCCCTCCCATACCAAGGCTTCCAACAGCCCCTCACCTACCAGGGCTACAGCTACCCAGAGGTCCAGCAGCACAGGCAGCAGCCCTTCCCAGGCCAGGCACAGAGTCATCGGGCGGCACTGTTGCCAGCTGTTCCACTGATGCCACCGATGCCACCCACGCCAATGATGCCACCGACGACATCGATGCCAGCCACACCACTCCTCAGCTCGCTGCACAGCAGGCAGTCCCACTACACTACTCCTTCCTCCATCCCACAGCTAAGCCCGGCCTCAGTACATCTGTCCTCGGTACTGGGGCTGACACCCCATGGCATGGAGGAAGGACCTCTCAGCATCGCGGGAATGAGCCAGCTGTCCAACACCTTTCTGAACACACCGTCCCCTGTTGTCCTCTTGGGGCCAGGCACTCCATCAGCACCTCAGACCAGCACTGCAGCAGCACCCACCTCCAGAGCACCTGCACCCTAAAAATTAGACTGGGCACACACCTCCGAGTGACCAAGCAGAGTACCAGAGACTGGCTGCCTGGATATTTTTGGACTTTATTTGGACACTTGACTTGGTTCATGTTTACTTTTCAGGTTGTTATTTATAAAGTTTATCTTTGTTTCACATGCTTGCTTCATTATTTTTTTTCTAAAAAGTCTGGGTGGAAATTTTTAGAAATGGTTTAGCCTTTGCATGCTTGTGGGATGGGTAAGGATAGCTGTGGGATGGGCAGGGATACCTTTGGGATGGGTTAAGATAGCTATGGGATGGGCAGGGATACCTTTGGGATGGGTTAAGATAGCTGCGGGATGGGCAGGGATACCTTTGGGATGGGTTAAGATAGCTGTGGGAT
>BLBF01000003.1:70156659-70182460 GCA_015471245.1 Laticauda colubrina
GGGATGGGCAGGGATACCTTTGGGATGGGTTAAGATAGCTGTGGGATGGGCAGGGATACCTTTGGGATGGGTTAAGATAGCTGTGGGATGGGCAGGGATACCTTTGGGATGGGTTAAGATAGCTGTGGGATGGGCAGGGTTACCTTTGGGATGGGTTAAGATAGCTGTGGGATGGCCAGGGATACCTTTGGGTTAAGATAGCTGTGGGATGGGCAGGGATAGCTTTGGGATGGGTTAAGATAGCTGTGGGATAGATAAATCTCCAGTGCAAGCATAGTGGGACTGTATGGTCCACCCTCCCAGCTGCCACCCCTATGGCCCTTATCAATTACAATGTAAGCATTGATCCACAAATGTCAACATAAACACAACTCTTTATTAAATGCCCTGTTCATTGTAGGCCAACCAAACATACATGGCCCAAACTCATCCGTGTGATGAGACAGGCTGAAGGAAGCATCCATTAAGCATCTACCATCCTGTCTTGCCACTCCACCGCTCCAGCTGGGGAGTTGCACCAGTGTTTCAGGAGGTTGCGCTGCTTCTTCGCCTCACGTGAGTCTCTATTGGGCCCTTGCACATCCTCAGTGTCAATCAGGTTTCGCCCTTGCCTCCATTCCCCAGGCTCCATGTCCCCATTGCCTTGCTGGAGGTCCACGAGCCTGTTCTGCAAGACTGGGTAGCGAGTGCGCATGAGATTGTGCAGGATGCAGCAAACTTCCACGATCCTCCTCATGCTCTGTGGGCGATGCTGCATGGTGTTGAGAAGTACCTGGAACCTGTCGGCCAGGATGCCAAAGGCGTTCTCCACCACCCGCCTTGCCCTGGACAGCCTGTAGTTGAAGATCCTCTCTTCACGGGTGAGGTATTTGGAGGTGTAGGGCTTCATGAGGTAGGTTGAGAGGGAGAAGGCGTCATCCCCCACGATGAAGTAGGGCACATCTTGCATGTCGTTGGGCAGTGGTTCTGGATCTGGGAAGCCCACCATGAGGTTGCTTTCCAGCCCCTCCTTGAGGTGACTGTCGTTGTATACCTGGGCATCGGAAGATGAGACGTTGCCTGAAACATCAATGTACATGAACTTGTAGTCAGCATCGACCATGGCGAAGAGGATGATGCTGAAGAAGCCCTTGTAGTTGAAATAAGTGGACCCCGAGTTGGCTGGAACCTTGCAGGCCACGTGCTTGCCATCGATGGCTCCAATGGTGTGGGGTAAGTTCCACTTCTGATACCACTGCTCTGCAACTTTCTTCCATCCTTCTTCAGTGGTGGGGCACTGGAGGAGCTCCTTCTTGTATTCTTCGAGGATGGCCCACACCACTTCTCTGACCACAAAGCTGATGGTGCTGGGTGGCACCCTCCAGCCGTACTGCATGATCCTCTAGGGGGTTCCTGAGGCCAGGTGGCGCAGAGTGAATGCCACCCTGAGCCCAAGTTCCAGGCTAGGCGGGAAGTTGGTTTTTGTCTTGCTCAACCTGGGTGTCAGGTGCTGCAGAAGTTCGTCAAACATGGCTGGAGGCATATTCATGAAGTTCTGGAACGCACGAGTGTCTTCGCTCCTGAGCTCCACCATCAGCTTGTCGTAAAGTTGGTACTGTGCTCTTCTGGCTAACCATCTTTGGACCCAGATTTTTTTTGGGTGCCTCCTTTTCTTGCCGTAGTAGAGTTCACAGAGACTGTTGATGGTTTCGCAGTGATGCAGAAGGATGTTGGCTGCCAAAAGGATTTTGTCGCAATCCATGGTGGAGATGACTGGATGCTGTGGAAGAGGAAGAGGAAGAGGCAGATGAAGGCTGCAGAGGTCTGCACCGCTGGGCTGCTGGTCTGAAAGTGCGAAGCAGGCGAGTTGCTCCCCCTTTTTATAGGCAGTATAGGTGTCCCTTTGCATCCTCTAGGCATCCTCTAGGCATCCTCTATGTATCCTTAATATCCAAGATAGGTCCCCTCTGCGAACGTTTTTTCCATTTTAAACGCTTTGTTTCCGTTCTGCATCCGTTCTGCATCTGTTCCGCGTCCGTTCTGCTTCCTCCCTGCATCCGAGCGGATGCGAGTTGCGCGGATGCGCAGCGGATGGCTAGCGGATATAGCGGATGCGTAATGGATGCGTAGCGGATGCGTAGCGGATGCAGAACGGACGAACTGGATACATTTTCCGCGCAAAAGTTTTAGGCAGCCTAAAACTTTTGGAGCGGATGAAACGTCAATGAACGGATGCTGGATGGATAGAGAGGAAGCCAAATGGAGGCAGTGAGTACATCGCGTTTTAGAATGGATGGCAAGATTTTTTTTCCGTTTTGTTTCCTCTTTGCATCCGTTTTTGCAGTGTGACAGGGCCTTTCGGGAATGCATCCTAGGAAATGTAGTTAAGGTATCCTGGGAAATGTAGATCATATCACGTGATCACATCTGTAATCCTGATTGGTCACTAAATTGACCCTCGAGTTGGGGGAGTTTTCCTCACTCTTGGCTGAACTCACAGACTTGTGGTAACTGTTCCATTTCTTCCATTACAAAATGAAGGAAAAGGGATAATCATCTTTTTACCTACAAGGCAGATATACAAAGGATTGGTCGTTAAAGAACTTCATCGCAAATGTGAGTTTTGCAGACACCTGATGAACCAATAAATATACTTTGTTATGGACATCTTGTTGAGTTTATCTACCTGCATCTATACAGCTTACAAATCCACCACTGTATAGAATACAGAACAGTAGTGAAGCCTACTTCCCAAAGGCTGCAATTATTGAATATCACTGTGATAACAATTGGAAGAGGAAATGCAATACAATACAATACAAGAGCAAACAATTGATACAAACTCAAGATTAATTGCACCAAACTTGATTGCAGGAAATACGACTTCAGCAACAGTGGTCAATGCCTGGAATACTTTACCTGACTCTGTGGTTTCTTCCCCAAACCCCAAAAACTTTAACCTTAGGCTGTTTACTATTGACCTCTGCCCTTTCCGAAGAGGTTTGTAGAGGGCATGCATAAGCGCACCAATTTGCCTACCGTCCCTGTCCTATTGTTTCTTTTATTTTTCTTATATGTATCCTTGTATTCATAACTATGTTTTTACTTGTACCTATTATCTTGTAAGCAACTGACAAACCAAATTAAATAAAATAAATATATTTCTCTTTTTTCCTTTCCCTGCCCAACCTGCCTTCTCTTCTTTGTTTATCACCATTACTCTCCCACCACTGACTTTTCTGAAAGCATAAACAAATTGCAAATGATAGGAATGGACATCTTTGCAGTGAAGAGAAAAGGCTATTTTCTATCATTTGTGTCTACCACACAATCTTCTCAGTCTGATCCAACTCTTCTCAAAACACCATGGAAGATCATGATCACAACCACACCTGTTAGGTGCTGCAGGCATTTACATATTTTAACATTGCCAATGCTGCTTTCTATGGTCCAAAGAAAACTTCACCGTCAAAATACAAACCCTTATTTGTAATTGCAACTTTAGGGGAAAAAAACTTTCATTACAAGACCTTTCATCATGTTCCAAGGATAGTTGGGAAAAGTTGTGGGGTTTTTTTCCCCTTATGTATTTGTGTTATAAGAGGTGACCAGCCCCTCATAATGATATTAACCACATTTCTTTCGAGCCCAATAAAAGGTCAGAGCTGTCTCCCTTGCATGCTGAAAGACTAATTCGCTTTGAAGCCTCACACATACAGCTTCTCTGTTTTTGGAATTCAGCAGAGGCAACCACAGACGTAAATCTCCTTTTTCATGATTTTATTTCATTTTGACTCTGCAATGTGGATTTTTTTTCATATATGCATGTGTGTGTATGTGTGTGTGTATGAATTGTCTGGATGTGTATATTTTTTTATACATAGAATGCTGCATATGTATATCCAGGGAAATACAAGGAGGTTATGTTGCTACAATGGGGTACTCCCCACCCCATGAGCAGTGAAGGTCTCTAATAACGTATCTACAGAAAGTCAACAGTTGGAATATCTTGATTGTAGTGATCACCCGGAGGTGATGCTTATATTTTTTTTTCTTTACAGTCTGTTATAAAAGATATATGGATGATTCACTATGAATGACATGTCTGGAATAGAATTGCACAGAACTGGCACCATTGTGGCTCTTAAAAGCACTGAGTGATGCAGAGCTCTTTGGAATTAAATTAATTTAATTTAACTTTAAAAACAATACTGAGGAAAAATTATTTAATATTTGGGACAAGTATATATTTAAGCTAAATTTGATTTATTTGTTAGATTTATAATCTACATTTTGTATGGGATTCAAGTTAGCATTATAGTGATTCTGCTTTAAGGGCCATTGGCAGGGGATATGTCAAGGGATATATTGGATGTGATTTTATTTGGGTTCCTGTATTGGATGAATAAATTAGGAATTTCTAAGAACTGAATGGTGGTGCCATCTCAGTAAGGATGGTATTTGCCATCCTTACATGGACTACAGTTAAAAGGATGTCATTCATACAATGTTAATATATTGAACAAAACACAACTGTATTGAATGGCCGCAAGGCACTGATGTAATTCACAAAGCAAAATGTAGTCCTTAGAAAGCCTTCTTAAGAGGATCCAATCAATGAGAGTTTCAGCCCTAGCTGACTTCATTCATTAATGAGATACATTTCATGGTTTGGGCTTAAAGGAAGATCATTCTCACAGCAACAAAGATGAGTCTGCCTCATTATTATTTTCGCTTTTCCTCATTATTTCAATGTATATCTTGATCCCTGATTGTTTAGGTCCTCCAGGGCAGGCATGAATCTGGAGGAAGCTTCTAGATATCAGAATTAGTATTATATCATTATTAATAACTCAAGAACAGAAGCTATTACATATAGTTGATGGTCACTGACCTCTTTACAGAATGTATAGCTGCTTTGTATACAGACCCAGACCCCCTAATTTTGCTATGTATAATGGCAATCTAGCTTTCTATTTTCCATATTTACTTGCAACTGGGAACTGTATGTTTGCACTTTCAGCATTCTTGTGCTAGGAAATGCTAGCTGTTAACAACACACTGATATCAGTTAGAGAAAGCTATTCTCATAGTGCCAAGCCATGATAAAGCCCCAGTATTAGTAGTTTTATAATTTTATATTTACGTGCAGCTAAGAGGAAGGAAGTGGTATTTCTTGCTATGCTATGTTTTGGAGGTCTAGATCTAATGCCATTGGTTCTTTAACAGTTCATGACTACTGACCACAAGAGGGCAATAGGGTTTAAATAGTTAAAAATGTTACACTGCCCTCTCTTTATCCCTATGCCTTCTCTTTCTGTGGGAAGTTGTTAATCTGAGATCACTTCCTTCTGCTTTTCTTCCTAAGCAGAAGATCACAGAGCATAAATTATTTGACTCTCCTTCTTGTACAAAGTAGGCTTTGCTTAGCCCTATCATGTATTTCCTGAAAATAGATCTAATTTTGCTTATAGTTGTAAAATTGGCTTCATAATTAAGTTACATTCCCACATGTCTGCAAAGAATGCTTCAATTTTCAACACTAGATCTGGCCTTTTGAGCAACCCAAGGCACTATATCTGAACCTGATACATTGAAGGTATCTAATATTAGCAATTTTGAGACAATGAGCTGAGAAGCATAAAAGTAGGCATAGTACGATAATAGATAGTCTAAATCACAAAGTAGCCATTTGTTTAATAATACTTAAAAAATACTTAAACCCTTACATGTTAGCTAAAAATAGTAAAGGATTAAAAATTCATTATATCGATGCAGGCTTTCATGATCAACATTAAACTCAAAAGCAACCAGATTCAAGGCTAATAGGCCATGGCTTAATTATATGGTGTCCTAACTTTGTACTAGCAAATGGGACTGGAATCTTGTAATTGATAATTGACACATATGCAACATTATTTAAAATCTTCATCAATCTCACCTGAAAGAACAATAAGCAGAGTAGAGTGTTTCAAAAGCAGACCAATCCTGAATGGAACTTCTTCAAATAACCAACCAATTAGAAATTCATCTAGGCAAAGAACCAATCAGAATTCCAATGACGTGGTCCAATTATGGATTACTTCAGTTCCTGCTCAGTTGACTGTGAGCTGCCAAGAAATGTGCTATGTAGCAGATTGCTTTGCGTCTGAATGTGAGAGTCAGAATTGCGGGAGAAATGTTAGGATAATTAGACCATGGCCTATTAGTCTCAAAGCTCATCACTATTATAAATTCACATTGGTACATGTGTTTGTGTGCATTGATCAGAAGGGAAGCAATTCAGAATAATTTAAGAAAATAACCTCCCACATCAAAAAAGAATAGTCTGAAAAAAAATAGCAAGTAGAGTCAAAAATCCTGTGCAAAAATCCTGCTTCCTCGCTTTATTAACACTGAATTGCCAAGCCAGGTTTAAATTGAATCTGGAGATTTTCCTATTCAATAAACAGGTGTGTATGTCTCATACCTATATACCTGTGTACCCATATACACAAATAAAGGTAAACCTTATTTAGGAAGCAGATGGCACTTCGGACATTCAAAATGTTACCTAAATACAATGGCTCTGTACAATATGGGCTTTAATTCTATGATAAAGATTTTCAGAGAATAATTTTTTTTTTTTGAAGAATACTGTAAGATTTAAAATTTTACACAGGATTGCTTCAGTAAAGACTTTCACAGGATGTTGTGGATGGCAATTGAATGCCTATCCCACTGATCCCACTTAACATGCATAAATGAGAATGTCATTTGGCAAGCTACACTTCACATTTTATGTCCCTGACAGGATAAGGAGTTTAACTGGGTCATAAGAACTCACAATATGTAAAACCTGCTTCACCTGACTTTCCTCCAATCACTTCTCTGTACTCCCAGACTTGAAAAGATTAAGAAATCTCTCTCTCTTTCTGAAGAACACGATTACTGCAGGAAATAAATTAGGTTAAGTTCTAGGTCACTATATTAAAATATTTACACATTAAAGAGATTCTTTGGGTACTCCTCAGTGGTCTAAAATTTAGTGGTGGCTTGCAGGAAATGTAACATAAATAAGCAGTACATGTAATAAGTAATTAAATTGATCAATCTTCCTAATCAGAACTGGACATTATTTAGACATGCTGTTTTCTTCCATTCAAGGATTTAAGTTTCAATTGTTCTTCAATTCCTGGTTTAGCTTTAATTATATAGAAAGTTAACCCAACCCTCAAATAGCTTAGTTCAGGATATTTTACTGTTAAATCAAATTCATTTTAACAACAAAGGAATTTAAAATACTTTCCTCAAATTGTTATGTTTGTTTGATTGATAGGGAAATTGAGATGCAAATAGGTACTATGAACTTAAAGGTTATTTCTTGGAAATGAAAAGCAGTAAATGAATGTGGATTCAATGTTGCATTGCAAACACATGGGTCTCTTAATGTGTTCTTCTCCACAGGAGCATATTGTCTTAGATAATTGGCTGTGACCAGCGGCTGGCTAGTGCTGTTAATCTCAGAGGGAATTCAAAGGAAGTTGGATTGCAAAAGTTAAACTAAATTGGGGGGTTGGATTGTGTTCTAATCAGGTCATTGTTTGTGGAGTCATTATTCTGTTTTTACTCATGGATATTCATAAGTGACATTATTGGGCCTCCAGCAACAAAATTCTTACTCAGACTTATACATGAGCTGTTTGGGGCACTTTGTGTGTATGCATGTGTGCATGTGCATGGAGAGGTGGAAGTCCTAGACAATCTTGCTCAGAAGCCAAACATGGTCAGGGTTGAGCAGTATCTGTGCGAGAAACCACTTGGTAATGCCAGGAATGCAACATTATTTAAAATCTGAGTAGTTGAAATCCCATAACAGAAGGCAGCAAATGGCGAGCCAATTTCATAATGTTGCCAAGAAAATTGTCTGGATGTCCCTTATAGATTCCAGGAGCTCAGCTTGCTTCAAAAGCATGTTGACATGTTTGTAATGATGTGTAAAGATCTGTGAGAATGTCCTTGGGAGATAGAAAAAGGAGCAGCAGCAACAGATTAGGTAACTTGTCAAATACGAGGCAGCTTAACCCACAGAAGCAATGGAGTATGACAAACATGTCAGAAAGACTCTCCCTTGTTTCTTGGACTGTAATACCAAAGTGGGGAGAGGTGTACTTTTAGACCTTACAGTAAAGGTAGTGTTATTTGGTGCTTCTCACCTAGAGTACCTCTAAGGACTGACATCATATACACACGTGTAACCACATATGCCCACACAAATTTAGTTTACATATACCCTCTTAAACATAGGGAGGCTAGATTTCAGAATGTGGGTTTTCAGAAACCTTACTGTGCTTCTTCTAGCTCCTTTACATTATTTTGGTTTAACAGAATCAAGTTGTCTTCATCCGAGCCTTAATGAAATCAGGTCCAGGGGAACAGTAACTGAACCAAAGAAGTCACCATACTTTTAAAGTAAAACCTATGCAAGAATTCACAGCCAAATACTGTGAAAGCCAAGAAAAAGAAGAATGGGATATGAATAGAACACACACACAAAAAGGTAACTCTGAGAGGGATTTTGGAGTCTCAGTAGACAATTACTTAAATATGATCCAGCAGTGTACAGCAGTACCCCCCCCCCAAAAAAAACCCAAAACCCAATGCAATCCTGGGTTGCATTGACAGATGGATAGAATCAAGATCATGTGTACTACTATTATTGCTTTATAAAGTCTTAGTAAGACCACACTTAGAATATTGCATCCAGTTTTGGTCACCATATTATAAAAAATATGTTGAGGCTCTGGAAAGAATGCAGAAGACAGCAACAAATATGATTAGAGGGCTGGAGGCTAAAAGAAAATATGAAGAATAGATACAGGAATTGGGTATGTCTTGTCTAGGGAAAAGAAAAACTTGGGTGACATGATACCAGTGTTCCAATGTTTGGGGGCTGCCACAAAGAAGAGGAGATCTACCTATTTTTGAAAGCACCAGAAGACAAGATAAGAAACAATGGATGGAAATTAATCAAGGAGAGAAGCAACCTAGAACTACAGAGAACATTCCAAACAAAACAATTAACCAGTGGAACAGCTTGCCTTCAGAAGTTGTGCCTCCATCACAGGAGGCTTTTAAGAAGAGACTGGACAGCCATTTGTCTGAAATGGTCTTGCTTGAACAGGGATTGGACTAGAAGACCTCCAGAGTCCCTTCCAATTCTGTTATTCTGTTTTATTCTGTTATCTGATACAGTAAAGTCAACTACTGCAATCACGTAGTGTGCTGAAAACCATAATTATTATTCAGTAGACATGGTGTCTGATTTGCTAAACGATTTCCTCCAATGTTTCCCATTGGGGGAACCCAGCAGCAAGCTGACATTTTCTCAGTATGACAAAGGGTACACTATGACAACACAACGCAAGTTTTATCCATTAAATATTTGTCTGCATTATTATTATTTTGTGCATTAAGCACAAAAGGGTTACATCATTATATTTGTTTCTTTGTTTGCCTCCTCACCACTTCCTGTTTGCCTCCTCGCCTCCTCCACCATCTCCAGAGATGTAACCTATCTAGATGATGCCAAGTTAATAAAACCTGCTGTGACATTTCTCCAGGTGTAACCTTTTCCAAGTATAACCTATGGAGATAGTTTCCTTTGATGATTAGAAATATTCCATATTTAAATAAATTCCTTTTAGCTTGTATGGCTGACAGTATTAAATACCACCTCAGGAAATAGTTGTATTTCTAAATATCAGAATGTTGCCACTTCACCCATAAAATATTATACTTTATCTACTGTTTCAGTTGCCATGTAAGTGTAAAGTGGGAAGAAAGTGGAAAGAAACAGAATGCTTTTCTCAAATTTTACACATTTCTGTTCATCAAATATCTATGTACTTTATTGATGTAAACCTTTGCAGGTTAAAAGCACAATGTGCCTGTGTGGCTAGAAGTAGTAAATCCCCTTTTTTACATTCTCAAATATCCTGGACAACAAACCTCCACTGCACTTATTTTTCTGAAATTAGCTGGTTTCTTTACTCCAGAATGGATAAGCAGTGCCTTGAAAACTTCATCAAACTTTGCTATATAACAAGTAATATGTAAGCAACTGTAGAAGACCAGGCTCAACCTGAGGGAGAGGTCAAGCACATCATCAGTCTCAAGCCTTTTCATGCCCACAAGAGATCGAAGTCCTCCTTGAATTCCATTGATTCTTATCTACCTTCAATTTGCCTTGGCCAATTAGTAGTTCAGATTCTTGTAGAGAGCAAGAGTAAACTTGTGTTCATGTGAACAATCTTGGTTCCTGGTTTCTTGTGCCTAACAGTAACTCTGTTAATAAAAAAAATCCCATTTTTTTTAAAGACTTCTTGTTTTCAAATCTCAACAATTTATTTGAAATTTGCCAGACTTGGTCCATTTGGGGAAAACTTCTAAGCCATAAATTTTTATCTGATTCTGTCAAAAAAATTTTTTAAAAAAATAAAGTTTTATTTGGGTTTTCACACATACAAAATACAAGTAAACATCTTTTTTGAAAATAGCATGGTCCTGGGTTGAACTTCTTTATACAGGCACAAAACTCAATTTCATGTTTCTTTTTGTATTCTATTCCATATCTCATACTGCTTTACATTTTCTATATAGTTTTTCCCCTCTTTTAATTTCCTCAATTTTATTTTGATTATCTCATCTCAATTCAAATCATTATATTTATACTTTTGTCTTTTCTGTTTCAATTTCATATCATCTTTTCTCATGAAACAAATTTTCTCCTGTAGTTACTAATTGGAGTATGACACCTTTATATCTTTTAATTACATCCATTCAACTCTTATTTAAACTTCAATATATACCTTAAGTTTATGACCTTCAATATAATACATAATACATAAAGCCCATGTCACACTGCACCAACAGATGGAAAGAGGATGTAAAACGGAGAGAAACACTTGCCATCCGTTGGTTAACGCTATTCATCCATTCTGTACTCACTGCCTCCGTTTTTCATCCTCTCTATCCGTCCAGCATCCGTCAACTGAGGTTCCATCCACTCAAAAAGTTTTGAGCTGCTCAAAACTTTTTGAGCGGAAAATGTATCAAACGCGTCCATTCTGCATCTGCAACGCATATGGGGAACATCCATTCTACATCTGTCGTCATCCGTTACGCATCCGCTATATCCACTAGGCATCTGCGCATCCGCGCAACTCAAATCTGCTCCAGCGGAAAACGGACACAGGGAGGAAGTGAAACAGATGTGGAACGGACACGCAGTGTTAGTAGCACGGACGGAGAAAGGATGAAAGCGGATGCAGCTCGCAAAGAAAGCATTTAAAACGGAAAAAACATTCGCAGAGGGGACCTATCTCGGATATTAAGGATGCCTAGAGGATGCAAAAGGACACCTAGTGGAAAACCTATATTGCCTATAAAAAGGGGGAGGAACTCACCTTGATCTCACTTTCAGTCTAGCAGCCCTGCTGTGCAGACCTCTGCAGCCTTCATCTGGCTCTTGTTCTTCCACAGCATCCAGTCATCTCCACCATGGATCGACACACACTCCTTTTGGTAGCCACCATCGTTCTGCAACAGTGCGAAGCCATCTACAGGCTCTTTCAACTGTTCTATGGGAAGAAAAGGAGGCATCCAAGAAGTGTCTGGGTCCGAAGATGGATCGGGAGAAGAGCAGAGTACGGACTGTACAACAAGCTGATGGTGGAGCTGAGGAACGAAGACCCTTGTGCATTCCAGAACTTCATGAGGATGCCTCCAGCCATGTTTGATGAAGTTGTGGAGCGGCTGAGACCCAGGTTGACCAAGGCAAACACCAACCTCCAGCCCAGCCTGGACCCTGGGCTCAAGGTGGCACTGACTCTGCGCCACCTGGCCTCAGGGATCACGTACAGGAGCATGCAATATTTTCTAAAATTATTTCTATTTCTAATATAACCATACTATCTTATGTACCTTTGCAGAATCCCTTTTTCCATTAAGTTTTCACCCATTATCTCTAAATAGGCCCTGTTTCTCTATATTTTGCTT
Organism: Laticauda colubrina; assembly: GCA_015471245.1. NCBI lineage: Eukaryota > Metazoa > Chordata > Lepidosauria > Squamata > Elapidae > Laticauda > Laticauda colubrina. The sequence continues at coordinate 70,168,678 of BLBF01000003.1, forward strand.
CTGTCCTTTATAACTTCTTTTCCTTTCTTTCTTCCCTCTCATCTTCTCTCTCCCCTTTTTACCCCCTTGTCTCTCTAGTTCTAATTCTCTCTTCTGTATTTCCCTCTTCTGTTACTTTCTGATTTTATACTTATTTTTCACTCAATTTTTTTTGAGTTGTTTTTCCCAACCTTAAACTTTCCATTATTTCCCCCCCCTTTCCTTTTTTTCCCCCACCCAAGATTACTTGTTCATTTAAGATGGCTTCTTCTTTGTCGCAATCTTCTTGTTCTGCAGGCATTTCTTGTTGTTTCTCATAATTCCAAATCTCCATTTCTAAAAACTGAAATACGAAGCCAAAAGAACCTCTCCCTATTTGTGCATCTTCTTTGTACTTTTTAAGTTCCATTTTCAGTTCTTCTCAAAGTGGAGCCATTTTAAACAATTTTAAACAACCACCCGATTGATTTTAGTCATTCAAAACAATAACCAAGAATCCAGAAATCATCAAGTAATCCAGATAGTCCCGAGTTATATCTTCTTATTTCTTTTTCGATTTTCTTTTCCTGGGGTTTTTGTTGCGATATTTCAGTTGGAATGTATCTTTTGAAAATCTTGTCGAAATTTTGCTGTAAGTTCTTTTTCAATTCCAGGAAGTCTCCTCCCTTCCAGATCCTGCCCTTTTATTCTTTTTCTCTCCTTTCCTATTTTCAAAAGCTTTTAATTATCCAGAAATCTTTATTATCCCCTTGACTTTTTATTTTCAGCATTAAATTGATGTCAAAGTGGATTTTTTTCCAATTTCTTGCTTAAGTCTCTTAGCTGTCAGTATAGGAAAAACCAACTCTTTTTCTTTTTCTCCCTCCTTCGCAGCTTCAAAATCTTCTTAGGGAACAATGTTATTGTTTTTTGATAGTTTCAATTCCAGGGTACCTTATTTGTTGCTTTTGCTGTTTGACCCAGTCAACCAAAACTTTCTCTTCTTATCTTTCTCCTGCACATTCTTTTCTGGTTGAGTTCTTCTTTGTGGTGGCCATTTCTGACCACCTCTGCAACCGCCTTCAGGAAAGGGAGTAATGGCCAGCTGGGGAGGAGAGATGTGGCTCTCCTCAACCCTGCAGGCAGTCTCCACCCTCTTCATCACCTCTACGGGGTGGCTTAAGCCTCGAAACCACCCTGCTCAGGGTTCTCCAGCAGTGAGCATGGATCGAAGCCTCACAGAGACAAGGTTTCGGTCTGTCACTGAAGAAGCTCAAACCGGAAGCCCCCGATTCTGTCAAAAATGTTGAGAAATCGCAATGGGGAAATATACTGTAGAAACCTTGGACATTTCAAAGTGGTTTTGAAGTCCTGCTTTGATTTTAAGCCAGAATAAATAGCAAGTGAGTGGTGAGTGAACACAAGTTCTTCCTCTGTGACCTAAACAAAGTCTTCTCTTCAGGACCATGGTATCTATAGATTTTATATATGTACTATGAATAATCATTGCATATCTTTGTTGTTGTTGCTTTGTTTTACTTTTTTGCTCGAAGTTATTTTTTCTGTTTTTAGATTTTTACCAGTAACCTGGCATGAGAAATGTTTGCTGGAAAGATGAGTTATTTAAAAAACAACAATAATAAATTATTTAGTTGAGAGGTATATTTTTAAATTTAAAATATAAATCATGTTTACAATAATCTTTATAAGATTGTAAGGTTTCTTTATTGTTCATCCTATTATGAAGTATCTATAGGACCATGGAAACAACATTTGGGCTCAGCATCACATGTTAAATATTTAGCTTGATTCCATGTAGCCATCAAACTTGCATGAGTGATTTGTCCCTTCAAAGTAGTCAGAGAAGAAGCATGACCATGATTATTAGTTCTATTTATTTATTAAATGTTTTAATTATAGCTGTAAAAATAAATACAAACTAATCAGAAAAAGAAATAGAAAGAAGAAAAAGTGTAAAGAATGAAAAAAGAAAATAAGAATAAGAAAACATATCAAGAAGTGACTTCAAATCTTCAGCACAAGTAAAAATAAATTTTATAACACTTATAAGGTTACAAATACATTTCTCTTTTTTTTATAGCCCAAACCTTATCTATATGCAAATCCACAAATCATCAATTTTTAGTGCTAATGCCAGCAGAAAGTATGTAAAGAGTTACCAGAACTTTATAAAAACATGCCTTATTTAACCTTGATCAAACAAACCAATTCTATATTACTTCTTTTTACTTCTAACAATCTTGATCTTTAATTCATTCAAATGTTGTCATAGGATTTGAAACCTGTTTTTGTAAATCCATTTAAAAGTTATTATCCAGGTCATTATCTTGGTTCTTCCTTTGTATTTCCACTATGATTTTCAAATCTTTGATCAGCTTCTTTTGTGTATCCAGTAAAAAGTTCTCATCAGACTCATTCTTAATGCTTGTTATTTATAATTCCACTTTAACTACCTTCTCTATTTTATAATCCACATCTTTTATATTTGCACTTTGATTTTCAAAGCTTTGATCAGCTTCATTTGTATATCCAAAAGAAAAAGAAAAGTTCTTCTCAGAGTCATTCTCTAGGTTTATCATTTGTCATTTCAGTTTAACTCCTTCCTCTATTTTATTATTGAATATGCCTGGTTCTAATATTTCTGCATAAGATTTAATATATTTTGGACAAAGTCAATCCACAAAATCAGACATCATTGCTGAGATTTCTGGTACTGTAGTCACAATTGTCTAGCCCTGTTCTTCGAAAATCTCTTGAAATATTTCTGACTTTATAGTGCTTCGTGTCATTTTATAAATCTCCATACTGACCAAAATCCACATGCATTTACACTTCCCTTTTCTTTTTCTAACTGCAATCTTTCATCCTCTCTAAGTATCTAAATTTGAAATTTCTGTTTTGACTTAAAATGGACAGTTTTGATTGCCATAAAATGCAGTTTATTTTATTTAATGATTTCCAAAATCTTATAATAAAAGTATCAATATTTAAAGTTGTCCAGATGCTTAATTTACAACTTGTTAGTTCAAAATCTTATTTAGCTTTTTTGCTGTTTATTTCCAATTTTTAAAATTCTTTTGTTGTGTTCATGAATAAAAGTACAATTGTCAGGTGGCTTTTCAAAGTTGCTCTGAAGATTTCTAACAGTTTTGGAGTAGTAAATAAGCAATTTCCAAAAGCAATTAGAATTGAGTTTATAAATTCAGTTTCTTGAAAGTCTCTGTGACTGTGAACATGATAATAGATCCCTTTATCTCCTGGTTCTCAGACCCTATAATGGAATATGAGAAAGATCTTGGAAAATGTGGGGAAGAGATGCTTTTCTTCAGAACAATCAGATAAAAGAAGGGGAAGCCTTTAACTGAGTAACAGGTAGAAAAAGAGAAAGGATCTGTCCTACTTATCAGGTGATAAAAAGAGACAATGGGAGATCTGTACATTCAGACTGGCAAGATTCTGTTAATGTAGAACTACAATAAAAGAGAATTAGCTTGTCTTGCCATGTTTCCTATGTGGTCACCTCAGGAAACTGACAGGCCCACAGAAGAACTAGATAATTGTCAATACAGAGTTCCTGTTTGAACCATGAACATCCCCATTGCCCTTTGTTAAAATTAGATATAGCAGGTTTTGAAGGGAATTATAAGAATAAAAATAAAAAGGTTATGGGAAGGGAACAGTCCTGGAGCTGTCTGCTCAAACTGTACCATGCAGAAAGGCAGAGAAAGAGAGGTGTTTTTTTAAAAGCCACTTTAAAATGATATCTTCATTAATAATAAGTGTGAAGATAAGTAATCAGAAGCATTTCTCTCTCTCTCCCTCCCCATTATTATTTTTTACATTGGATCAATATAATACTATATTTATACAAATGCATATGCATAAATATGGGAGAAATATATTGGACAAATAAATTGTTTCATTGTATACTACCCAGAGTCACTTGCTGATGAAATAGGGAGCCATATAAATATGATAAATAAATAATGTTGTCTGCACACAGATTTTTGACCAAAAGCATACATTTTCAGAAAAGTTTCCCGCTAACTTGAATGGAAATTGATTGCAAGTTTTATGCATTTATTTTATTTTTATACAATGACAATTCTTAATGACTCCCTGTGGTTTATATCATAAAAACATGACACAAACATGTATGCTAACAGTATGATAAAATAATGTGACATTAAGACCATTTTGGTTGGTTCAACATCAGTCTTTTTCTCCCTTTTTCCTAGTTTACATTATGAGGACAGTGCTTTCCAGGAAGACAGTTTATGCTCATACATAGTAGTGGGCTGCTAGCAGCTTGGACAGGTTCTAGTGAACCAGAAGTTCCAATAAACATTTGGCCCCACCCACTTGGCCCTGCCCTTTCCTTTCCATTTTTAGCTCAGCTGATTCCCATGGCACAGTGGATTGCTGCACCTCAGCTGTTTTACTCACCATCGCTCACATGGAAGATAAGTTTTAAAGCTTAAAATGGATGGTGTTTGAATGCTGTGCGTGGGCGCACACTCACTAAACTGGTTGTTAAACCTGTTGCAGCCCACCACTGCCCATACATTTTAAAAAAACAAACATAGAAGTGTTGGAGTCAAACTCTAAATTTATCATTGGTTTGTTTTAAAAGTTACATGATCTATTTACTCTTAGGAACTCTTAGGAACAATTGGATAACTTTTCAAGTATTGTTATTTATATATCAATAATTGACTATTACTTCAAGTAGATATAGTGTGTGACTACCATGGTGGGTGGTTTTGGCGGGGTGAAGATAACAGGTAAATGATCATTGCTGTTTAACAAAAGCAACTTTCAGGACATTTGATAACCCTCTTTGATACTGGTACCATCTGAACTTCAATCAGCATAAAGATTGATGTTAAACAATTTGGATTTGGATATCTAAGATTGTAATATCTGTTTTATTCATTTAATATTTTGAATTTTCACGAAGTAAAAAGCCTGTTAAAGCACAGACTGTACAGAAGATTTTATGACATTAGGAATAATCAAGATTAGGTAATCAGAGAAAAAGACTATTTTTTTTGCTCCATCTTTTCTTGTTTCTTTGTTTGAAGTTTCAATGGGCTGATTTTAATCTGGAGGTTTTAAATAGTTGAATTTAAATCACTAAATGGTTCTGAGCAATTTTTCTTGAAAAATAGGAAGGATTTACATGTTAAAAAGTAACCAGTTATTTTTGGGTCTTGTTTTTCCCATCCAACCTCATTATTTTTAAATATTTCATATCCCCGTATCTTAATATTCTTCCATGATAAATTTCAGCCTGCAATTACTGCCTCTGAAATTCCTTTTGCAACAAATCACTAAATTTTGTATAAAATTTATAAAAGCTGATATTTGAGTCAGGAAGTTTCATTTTTACATCTTGGAATGAAGTCCTATCTAAATAACTATTTTTCACATCCCTTCTACAGCAAGCTAAATAATGGCTCACACAGCAAAATTGATTCTGTATGATTTTCCCCCTCAATCCTTAGTTTCTGATTTGGGGAGACGATGTTAACACTTACCCAATGACCCAAAACAGTGCAAATTTATTTGTCTGAATGAACTCTACTTCAGGTTCAACATTGAACGGAGCCAGGTTCTAATTCATAATGTAATACAATGGCTGTACACCTTCTAAAAAATCACTTGAAATTTTCAGAAGCTTTCAGATTTAGCATGATTTTGGTGATCTGATCTCTAATATCTAGCAAATGTCCCATAAGGTGGATCATTCAATTTTAAAAATAATAACTGTAATAGAAGTAGTGAAATTAATGTTTTTGATATTACTATTTTTTTTCATTTCTTTTTGTATGTTATTTTTCTGTATTTCAATTTTGTATTTTTAAATTTTTTTTAAAAAGTAGTAATTATGAATTTTGTACTGCAATGGGCAGTTAGGGGTGCTGTAGATGCATTGGTGAATATATAATTGCAGTATGTTGAAAAGTCCTGCTACTTATCATGAGAATTGTGAAGTTTAACATATGCAAGAGGTTACCAATGCTAACTAGATAAGAATATTCTTTAGGCATTTTTCAGAGATCGAGGTGATTTTGAAGGAATAAACTCCAAAGGACAGAAAATATTTTATTTTATACCACACATATACATAAGCACACTCAGACATACATCATCATCTTTCGGAAGTTGACAGGATTCCTTGCAGACCTGTGGATATCTATTTTCTTTCCTTTCACCTACTGCAAGATTTTGATACTACCCTGTCCCTTTGTAAGAACTACCACAAACACAGCAAGCAAGAAAATTGTAAGAAATTGAGAAACAGAATGTGAAGTAGGCTAACTTTAAACATAACCGGTTGTATCTGCTTCCAACTCACTTTTGTAGAACAAAAAATTTATCCATACTACTGTCTCAAAAAACAGAGACAAAATTATGGCATTAATGTTGGATTTTGGACTCTAAATCTGGAGAAGATTAGGCATAATTCTATATGTAGCTTTTGAACAATCTTTATGCTAAGTACTGCTAAGATTGAGACACTGATCCTGTTCCGTCTGGAAAGAAGCTTGTGAGACCAGGTTCCAACAATAAACTCTTTTATTAAACTCGCTAAGCAATAGTAATGGAACAACAGCTCAAGCCGCGGCAGCCCTTTTTATAGGGGCTTGCCCGTGGCTTGTGGCCAATGACACTGCTATAACTGTTCCCGCTGTTTGTGGGTTAACCGGATTGGTTCTCTAACAGCCAATCCGCGAAGGGCCTTTTCTGTCAATCAGAATAGGGAACTTGGAGCCTACCAAGTTCCATACAGAACACCCCTCCCCCCTTGGTTTAGTCCAACATGCGTCACGTAGTCATGCAGGTAGGTAGGGCTTTTTTGAGTCCTGGTTGACCTGCGCAGTTCAATCTCGGCGTGGTCTTCGAGCGGTTCGGACGGGATTGCTGTCTCTCTGGTCCTTCTCCATGGAACCTCCTGGAAGGGTGAGTCAGCTTTGCCGCTCCCGCCTGAGTCTCTCAGGCCAGTTGAGATGGCTCTGCCGCTCCCTCTTGGTTTGACTGGGTTGGTTGAGCTGGCCTGGCTGTTTCCTTCCAGGAAGGCCTCGCTTTGTTCTCCTGCTCCCAGACTTCTCATTTGGGGTTCATCTAACCATGAGTGCTCTTTTTGATTTGTTAGATAGTCTTTTTGTAGTGTTTGTTGTCTTGTTATGGGAGGTTTGTCTCTCCCTTTTTTATTATTTTGTATTTCCCCTCCCCTCCTTGGTTGTTTTTTGGTTGATATTTTTTTTTTTTTGGTTCTGTGGTGTTTTTTCGTTCGAGATTGTGAGAACGAAGCTGGTCTAGGTGCCGCTTCCATTCTCTACCATCGTCTAGGAGTAGTCGGTAAGACCGGGGGCCTGTAATTTGGGTGATTGTGGCTGGAAGCCACAACGGTCCCTGGTGAGGTTTCTCGCATAAACCAGATTGCCAATTTCAAATGTTCGGTATTTTCTGGAGGAATCGGGGGGGGGGGTTGTCCCAGGTGTAAGTGGGGTGCAGTCTGTCTAGGTAGGAACGTAATTAGGAGTTCTGTTGGGTTTTTCTTGGTTGTGCTGCTAGGGGTAATATACTGTAGAGTTAGTAGTTGGTTTAGTTTGTCTTGCACGTCCCCCTTGTCCATTCTATCTAGGCCCTCCTTAGTGTACCGAACCATGCATTCAGCCCTGCTGTTTGCAGCCGGATGGGCCGGTAATGTTAAAGCATGTCAGATACCCTGGGCAGCCACATACTGTTCAAATGCTAATGCTGTAAACTGGGGCCCATTATCTGACACCAGTACATCAGGCAGCCCATGTGTAGTGAAAAGTTTGTCCAGCTGTTTCATTACTGCCTCGGTGGTTGTGAAAGCCATAAGGATGACTTCTAACCAGTTCGAGTAGGCATCCACAACTATTAGGAACGTGTTTCCTTTTGTTGGCCCAGCAAAGTCAATATGTACTCTAGACCATGGACCCTGGGGAGTTTCCCAGTCTCTTACTGGTGCCTGTGGGGGAGGGGAGGCTTCGATTTTTGACAGTCATGGCATGTTGTCGTCCAATGTTCAATGTCTTTGTCCAGCCCTGGCCACTAGACGTAACTCCTGGCCAGGGCTTTCATTTTGACTATGTCTGGGTGTCCCTCATGCAACATGCACAAAACATCTTCCTGGAGACTGTTTGGTATAACCACCCTGTCACCCCATAAAATGCAACCTTTTTCTATGGACAGTTCGGTTTGTCGGGTGCAAAATGGCTTAAAAGTCTCAGTTTTGTTCTCCGGCCAGCCCTTACATACCCAATTCAATATGCGCGCTGTCAAAGGGTCTTTAGCGGTGGCTCTCGCGATGTCCGCTGCAGTTAGTGGCAGGTCCGGGTAGGTCTCTAGTTGTAGTGTGGAGATGGTTGGAGCTGGGTCCTCTTCTGTGATGGGCAGCGGGGAACAGCTCAGGGCATCGGCATGTGTGATGGCTTTTCTGGGGTGATGAATCAGCGTGTAGGAGTAGGCAGCGAGGAATTCAGACCACCTCGTCATTCTCGGTGACAGAATGTTCAGGGTTGGCTTGTTACCTGCTAGGATTCCTAAAAGGGGCTTGTGATCAGTGATGATCGAAAAAGTTCTACCATAAAGGTACTCATGGAATCTTTTGACTCCGTCAATGATTGCGAGGGCTTCTCTGTCGAATTGGCTGTAATTGCGTTCTGACTTGGAAAGTGTCTTTGAATAAAAAGTGACTGGTGCCTCTCTGCTATCTGGTAGCTTGTGGCTCAGGATGGTGCTGATCCCAAAAGGCAATGCATCACAGGTGATGCATCAATATTGCCATACTGGATTAAAATGGTGTTAGATGTTAATAGGTCTTTGATACCCTGAAATGCTGTTTGTTCCCGGTGGCCACATGCCCAAGTATTTTTTTTTATCTAGCAGCCGATGTAGGGGTTCTGCTATGGTTGCCTTACGGGGCAGGAACACATTGTAAAAATTTATGAGACCTAGGAATGCTTGAAGGTCAGTTTTGTTCCTAGGTCTTGGAGCATCTTTGATTGCCTTTATTTTTTTTTCGGTGGGGTGTATGCCTTGTTCATCGATTAAATAGCCCAAAAACTCGACCTGCTTGGTGGCTAGATCACATTTCTTTCATTTTACCTTGAGGCCTGCATCTCTAAATCTTGTTAAAACTGCTCTTAATCTGTTCTCTAGTTGGTTGGTATTTTTTGCTGAGACCAAACGTCATCAAAATAAGGGACGACTCCCTTGATTCCGTTTAACAGGCGTTCCATGAGGTTTTGGAACACACCTGGGGCAACGCTAATGCCGAACTGGAGACGGTTACACTTGAATGCCCCTCTATGTGTCACAATAGTCTGTGCCTCTGCAGTAGTTGGGTCAACAGGTAGCTGTTGGTACACCTGTGCGAGATCAAGTTTCGCAAAAATTCTTCCTCCCCCTAGTGAGTTTTAGAACATTTACAGCAGTAAATGTTGCACTACTGGTACTGGGTATGCACTTTGTTGGATCGCATGGTTTAGGGTTGCCTTATAGTCTCCGCAGATGCTCACTGACCCATCTGATTTCACAGAAGTAACAATGGGTGTTTCCCACCTGGCATGGTCGATTGGCTCTAAAACTCCTTGAGCTATTAATTTGTTCAGTTATTCATCAATTTTTGGTTTTAAAGCAAACAGGACGCATCCGGCCTTTAAAAGGATGGGGGCTATTTTCGGGTCTAGGCTAAATGAAATTGGGGTCCCCTTGTACTTGCCTAGGGTCCCGTCAAAAACATCTTGGAATTCTTGTAGCGGGCTCTCTTCCCAGTTGCCTGCGGCAATGCGATTGATCCCAGTCATCCCGATTCCCAGGGGTGTGAACCATTCGATCCCTAGCAGACTCAGGCAATGACGGTCGACGATGGTCAGAGGCAAGATTTCGGCATAGTTCTTGAATTTGATGAGGAAATGTCCTAGGCCTGCTACCAGGATTCGATTTCCCTGGTAGTCTTTTAAAATCAGTCTTTGTTTCTGTAATTCTTTTTGTTTAATGTCCGGTATCAGGTGCCAGATGGTATTCCAGGATACCATAGATAGGAAAGACCCTGAGTCGACTTCCATCTCACAGGGCTTCCCTTTGATGCTCACCTCAATCTGGACCTTCTTCCAATTTTCTGCCTTGGCATTTCCAATGGTGACCGTCTGATGCATTTCCTCTCTGTCACTGGTTCTTTTGCTTCGGTTCCATCTACTTCCAGCTTGTCTTTCTTCATGTCTGTAGGGGGGGTGCTGCCGCGTCTTTTTGGACTATAGCTCTTTTCGTTGCAGCAGACCCTTTCGATGTGCCCCCATTTGTTACAAGCCCGACAGATTGCGTCGAGGAACCAGCATTCAGCTCGCGGGTGGTTGGCCCCGCATCCTGCATATTTAAACTCCTGCTGGTTTCTCCTCTTTTTGCTCCATTTCTTGTCTGATTGAAGTCTATGGACATCTTCATTTTTGTCCTCGGTATCGCTCTGGGATTCGAGATCTTCATAGTGGGCTGTTGCTGTGGGCTGTTTCTTGCCTCCCTCTGCCTTCTTCTCTCTGGCTTGGTTTGGCAGATCTGGGATCGCATTCATTTGGTGCATGGTGGCTGCTGACTTCTTTGCTGCTTCAGCAGTGGCTTCCTCTGCAATGGCCTCGGCCATGGTTATATTTGGTCTATTCAGGAGCTTGCTCTGAAGGGTAGTGTCCTTCAAACCGAGGACCACATGGTCTCTCATGGCCTCGTCCATGTTCTGGAACTCGCAGGCTCCTCCAATATGTCTCAGGGCTGCTACAAAATCTCCGACAGTTTCATCTTCCTTCTGGTCGAACTTGTGTTTCTTGTAGAACTTGTGTCTTTTTATCAAGTTGGAGACCACAGGTGCGTAGTATGCTCGGAGCATTCTGTTCAGCTCAGGCCAAGTCATCTGTTTGACATCTCTGGGTTTAGCCAGCGCCTTCACCATTTTAAAGACAGCTGGTCCACAGTGTGTAAGGAAGACAGCCCTCTTCCTTTGGTCAGAGATTTCCTGCAGTTTGTTGCTTTCCAAAAACATAAGAAAGCGATCGATATACGACTCCCAATCCTCCTCATCAGGATTGAATGGTGTGGGCAGTGCATTATTACCGGCCATCTCTCTCACTCGGTTCAGATTGCCACGTGCTTCGGCCTCATTCTTCTACGACGATCCCACCTTCGTCACCAGTGTTCCATCCAGAAAGAAGTGCATGAGATGGGGTTCTAACAATAAACTCTTTTATTAAACTCACTAAGCAATAATAATGAAACAATAGCCCAAGCTGCCGCAGCCCTTTTTATAGGGGCTTGCCCGCAGCTTGTGGCCAATGACACCACTTTAACTGTTCCCGCTGTTTGGTGGGTTTACCGGATTGGTTCTCTAACAGCCAATCCGCAAATGGCCTTTTGGGCCAATCAGAATAGGGAACTTGGAGCCTACCAAGTTCCATATAGAACAGCTCCTTTAAGGATATTCCTTCCTCTTACATCCTTCCTCACAATCAAGGCAGAAAGCTCTGAGATGCAAGTTTTCCCTCCCCATATAAAGCTATTTCAATAAACTCTGTATATTAAATGTGCAATACTTCAATTTCACAGGTAAAAATGTGCAGTGGCGCTCACATAGCATTTGTCTCCCATTCTTTAAAGCAGGGGTGCTAAACTCATGTCATCATGGCAGCATCATGTGACATATCGGGACTTTTTCTCCTTCACTAAACTGGGTATGGGAGTGGCCAGTGCATGATGCATCTGGCCCATGGGCTGGGAGTTTGACAGCCCTGCCTTAAAGTTATTCTATCTTTTCTAAGATTATGTGGCTATGTTTTGCAGTTTGGAAAGGATACATTTGATTTAAGGAGCTGTAGATAGGTGTTACATGTTCGTCCCCATACATTTCAAGGATTTTTTGCCTTTGAATCTGAAGCAATGCACCATCTAATATTAAATAGAGTTACAAATTATGAGAACTTTGCAGCAAGGTAAAGAAATGAAATGTATTTAACAAAAAGTACAATCTCACAATACAAACACAAAAGATATTAATTTGTAATGTCTCCTCAAAAATACTTAAGACACAAATCCTTTATAAAATTTTCTGTGCACCAAGAGGAATGAAGAGGAACTGGGCTGTGGCGGTCTATAGATAGTTTTGCAGAGACCTGACCTGACCTGATAATTTGTCTTAAAATTAGTTGAAAAATGTTTGAAAAAAAATGTAAATGATGACTCATGAAAGACAATTAAAGTAGTTATTATTAAATTATTGTCAACTTTATTTTGCACTGTTATATCCTGTAAGTACTCAAAGCAGTTTAAAATAAAACAAACCAAAAAAACTCACAAAACCACTATGCATTTAATGCAGTTATCCTTATTCTTATTAAGAATATGCAAATATTCTATCTGAAGGCAATTTAATCAGCCTGAATCAAATTGACTTTCTGAATTAAGGAATATAATTAATTTGGAATATCAAATTGCATTGGATGCCTCTGAAGGGAGTTAATCCATTAAGCTTTTGTTCATATGTAATTCCATTTTTTAATTAATTCAGTGATCCAAATCAGACTCAGTTCAACATTTTGACTAAGAAATCTGAATGAAACTGATCTGATTTTCTATATTCATTCAAATTTGAATTGATTTGTATAGGATTAATTTCTATGAGTAAAATAAGGAACTGAGATAAGCTAGTTAAAATGCAGTTTCCATGGTATCCTTTTGGATCAGCTCAAAAGACTGGAGGTGAGCAGCACTGTATTATATTGGTTTGCCTTCATTCTTTGGGGTCAGTTCTAGGAGATGGTGATTTAGTGGGGGGAGATCCCATCTTGGGTCCCTACTATGTTGGGTGCTGCAGGGTTTGGTGGTCTCTCTATTCCGATTCAATATTTACATGAGGTCACTGGTTGAGCTCATCTGTCACCATGGAGTAAGGTATCCTCAATACTCTGATGATACCTAATTAAATAACTCTGCCCCTTGTCAATTATGAGATGCCAAGGATGTCTTGTCCTGGTGCCTGGATATTGTCAGGGTCTAGATGGAGAACAACAGGCTTCAGCTGAATCATAGCAAGACTGAGTGGCTTTGGGCCCTGCCAGTTCTAGGACAATACCATCTGTGGTGCTTGATAATTTTGAATTTGCTATTTTTGCACATATAAGCGAGGATTCAACAGCAGAAGTTAATAACTATGGAACCATCTCAATAGCCCATTGGTTCCCTGGGGATTCTAGGTCTCATGACATAACCAGGTTTTGAGGGATTGCCAGACCTGATGTAAGGTCCTCCTGACCTTACAACTCCTCTCAAAGGATACATGACAGTCATGGCTAGGAGGGCCTTTACACAACAATATTATGCACCAGTTGTACCTTTTCCTGTAGATCAGGGGACTCTGCTCATGGTCACTCATTTCCTAGTCTGTGGATTAATGTAATGATTTCTTCATGGGATTGATTCTGAACAGAACCTGGAAATTTCATCTGGTGCAAAATGCAGTGGTGTGGGTCGTCCTGTGTGTTTCTAGGACAACACGTTAGACAACACATTAGACAACACATCCAATGGAGATGTATTGGTTATCTGTTTCTGGGTCTGATTCAAAATGTTGGTTTTGACTTCAAAGCAGTACATGATATGGGGCCAGAACAAACCTAAATACCATGTATGTATGTATGTATGTATGTATGTATGTATGTATGTATGTATGTATCTATCTTTCTATCTATCTATCTATCTATCTATCTATCTATCTATCTATCTATCT
>BLBF01000003.1:70183686-70263469 GCA_015471245.1 Laticauda colubrina
GTATTTTGGTGATGTTTTGATGAGGTCCCACTCTCTATCTTCAGGCTGGTGCTTTCGGCTTCATGCTTGTGTGAGCAAAGCATGATCTCAGCTGCCATCTCTCTATAAATGCTGGTGGGGAGGTTGGCTGTGTTGTCATTTCTTGATTGGTTGATGGAGTTGATGTTTGCAGATTAACTGGCTTTTTCATAAGAACATGTGTGGCTGAGGTATTGGCTGTATGTCTATCAGCCTCCTGTGTTGGAACGACCTGGGTAATGGGCTGTGTGGTGACCTTCTGAGTTCTATTGTTGTGACATCCTGGGTCTTGTGCTGTAATCTCCTGAGTCGTTGGCTGTGTTGTAACATCCTGAGGTTTTGTAGTGTAACCTCCTGAGTTCCACAATGTGATATCCTGAGCGGGTGGCTGTGATGTGACGTTCTGGGTTTTGGTTTGGCTCTGAGTTTGAGGCCTGGATATGTGTTCATGGTGTGTGTCAGTTTTCTTGGTTTGGGGGTCAGGGGATGTGGCAGTTGGTAATGCAGCCATGGTCTGGTTTCTGGGTGGTGGTTGCCTTTTGTCTATGGGATAGGTTTGGGTTTGAGTCTGGTGAAGGAGATTGGTGGTGGCATCATGTGTTGTTTTGGGTCCAATGTTGGCTTTTGTGGCTGGGACTCGTTTGTTGATAAGGGCTAGTTTCCAGATGTCTGGTAGGCGGGAGGAATTGTCCCGTTTATTCATGTTATGGGGGTGTTTCTCTATTTCGATGGTTTCCCTGATTATTCTCTTGTTGAAGTGTTCAGTATTGGAGATTAATTTGGTTACCTCAAAATTAATTTCATGTCCTGTGGCTTTAAGGTGCTAGAAAAGGGAGGAAGTATTTTCTTTTCTGACTACATTCTTGTGTTCTGCAATGCGTGCATTTATTCTCTTGTTGGTTTGGCCAATGTATATGGCTGGGCAATTGTTGCATGGTATTTCATAAACTCCTTGGTTTTCTAGCTGGATCTTGTGTTTGGGATATTTTTGGATGTTGGCTATTTTTTGGACAGTGCCGAAAGCTGTCCTGATTTTGTGTTTGTGGAGAATGTTGCTGATTTTATCTGTGGTGGCTTTGATGTAGAGGAGGAGGATGATACCATTGTCCTGTTCTATGTCTTGGTTTCTGAGACACACCCACCCAGTCATTTTTGTGTCCCATTAATATTTATTTTATTCAATATCCCTGTTAGGGATAACATTGTTCACCCTAACTGTTTTAGGTGAAATACTAACTATGAATCATAGTTAGTGTATGCAGCTTTAAATGTAAAATAGCAATTGTGGGTGTGGTTATGAAAACCATATAAAAGTAGCAAGGCTACAGCTTGCTCTCTCTCTCTGGCTTTGATGATCACTGATTACTGCTTGGAAGCAAGACTGCATTGCTCGAACGGGAGAGACAACAACGGACTGATTTATGTGAACTGACAATAGGATATTCTACATGGATTTTGCTAACTGAATATCCCTGAATGGACTGACTACATGGTAAATGAATATAGGACTGTTTTTGACTATGCTATAAACTTATACTGGAATAAAATATATTCTTGATAGCACAAGCGTATCTGTTATTTTTACTGTATGTTAATAAACATACAAGCTTAGCTCACTCATTTATCTGTGTGCCTATCTGACTAACGCTGCACATTCTGTTTAGCTTGTCTACCTAACCCTGGTTGGGGAACCCAGGCTTAACAATCCCCTTACTATTTTTATAAACAATTTAGGCAGTTAGCAGATATAATACTTCTTTTTCCACTTATTTTTCTCACAACAATAAACCTATGAGGTAAATTAAGCTGAGGGCAGTGAGAGAAAATGATTGATCTAAACTCATGCAGCCAGTTTTCATGCTTAGGACAGGACGAGAACTCACAATCTAATCTGGCAGTTTAAATAAAATCTAAACCTACTTATTTCTCTTTTTTATTATGGTAAGAAAGTAGCATGATCATCTTCATCCAGGTATATATTTTGGAGATCTTCAGATTCTCAAAATTCTGAGTTACAATTCTCACCTTCTTTCATTGTTAGTTATATTTGCCAGGGCTGCTGGGATTTATAGTTCAGCAACATATGCAAATTAATCAGATCCCAATCACTGATTAATAATGTTTTGTTACAGTTTTCAAGTTAATTCCTCATTAATATTTTCTATTTCAGGGTTCTTTACAAGAATTTCTCCTTATATAACAGGCTTTACAAAAATATTTTCTTGATTTGAATGCTAATGTTTGGAGCATAATTAAATATGAAATTCTACTCTTATGCTCCCCAACTGTGAAATAAGTTCAATTAGTTTATCTTACTGTTGCTAATATGTCCCTTCTCCAATGTTGCTATGGCAATTTGACCAATTAACATGGTAGTAATGCAAAAGTTTTTTTTTAATTCCACTAATCTAGCCTTGTCCAATTTAGCTCTATTGAATAACACCATTCCAAATTTCCCAGTCAACACGAGGATCTAAAGAAAATAGACAGTCAAAAATGATGATTTAGTTAAAGAGAATATGTACACAGTTTCAAATAAGTTACATGACTAACTAACAACCTGTGACACTTTCCTCAATGCCTTCAACAATGGCAAGACTTCTAATATACTTGAAAAGTTCTTAGAAATTCAAGGTGATATTCAGAGAGTTATCTGCCTTGAAAGTATAGTATAATATAGTAAGCATCAGGAGTTGGCTATAGGAAACATTTTAGAGGTTTTGCATAGAGGTTTGCACATTGGAAGAACCTTGCTTCAAAAGATGTTGCCCTATGATGTATGATTCCACTCATTTAAAGGTCACACACATGATCATTTTAGTAATACATAATCACTTTTAGAATTCAGCAAATATACACACACTGAGAAAAATTACACTGAAAGTATGATGCTTAACTAATTATGTCAAGCTTGGTGGGCCTCCTTTAAGTCTGACATTCACCAGAGAAGTTCAATATCCTCGCTGAGTAAAATTAAATTTAAGTTGTAGAATCTGAAGAAAATAAATTTTAATCAGCTGAAGGCCTTCACAGATACCCATGTATATTCCATATATAAAACACTAGGGGACATTTCATGCAGAGGTACAGCTAGAATCACAGGTTCAGAGTTAGCATTAATTAATAATCCCCCAAAAGGACAACAGTGTAATCATTATTATTTAATAATTATAACCTGACAGATGGCAGGTTATTTGAGGCAATATCTGCCTTCCATAGTACCTGCCCAGCTATTCAGTCTGGCATACTATGGGTTCTTTTGAATAAAAATAAAAAAAGACATCTATTAAGAATTCAGGAAGTACATCTTTTCTAGAGAAGTGTGCCCTCTGGAATGAAGGTTCTGGATGATATCCTACCATACCCACCTGATGTTTCAAGTGCCCTTGAAGATTTGGCTCTTCTCCCTGGCTTTTGGTAAAAGGGAATGAAGTCCCCATCCCTTTGGATTACATGGGTTCATTTTTATTGTGGTGGTTGTTCCTATTTAGTTTAGTCTTCAGTCTTGTTTCCTTGGTTTTCAATGTTTTTATTTCTGAACTGCCCAGTCTTGTTGGGAGTTGGGAAATATTTAAATTTAAATAAATAAATAATAAGCCCTTTACCATAAGGACATAGGATAGAGAGAGGCAATAAAATGTAAATCCCATATTTATAATCTAACATTGGTATTTCTTTGCCTTCTATATAATTCATTCATTCATTCAATTTCTATGCCCCCCCAATCTCAGTCAATGACTTATAATTAATTTATAAAATTTGTTGTCACAGTGTGAAAGATGATCCTGGTTTAAGTAGGTTTTAAGGCTCCAAGAGAAGAAGCATATCAGAAGTGACTATTCCCAACAATAACTATAATGAAATATATCTGTTTGGATATATGTTGCCTTTATATTTGTAAACTCCCAATTCCTCCTTAGAATAGAATAGTGTCTTAAATACAGAAAAGTGGACTAAGTAATTCAGTTCAACAACTTTGTTTAAGCAAATTGATCAGATTTTTGGACCTAAGTCTATGCACTTTTACTATGCAGTGGGAAATACATGCATGAAAACATACATATATTAGAAAAAAAGGTATACGTTTTAAATGTAATGTTATTTCTTTCATTTCAGAAAAGCAGAAGGGACAGACTTATGATTCAATGCAAGCAAGTCTACCAGTGACTGGAAATAGATTAATCATTGCTATAAAAAGATTTTGCTATTATTGATCTTCAAGGACTCTTCTTAAATTCTAGGGGGTGGAGGAAGGAAATGTAGTTGCCTCCTATAGTCCCTGGATTTTATGAGAACTGAATAAATAGTAAAAAATAATAAATACTTTATATAAATGGAGACATTAATATGTAAAGAAGCAAATAAACATGATAGCAAATATTTAGTAGATTTGAGATGCAGACAGTTATTTTGGGCAGAGAAAACTTAATAATAAGTTATGGACTAATTCATTTTGGATTATGACTGCAGACTTTAAACAAGGATTCAAAGTAATGAATATTTTATTAGAATGGATTCAGAAACACCAATCCCCTTTCCTCCATAAGAAACTAAAGTTAAGGTTATCATACTGAACAAGGAAAGCACATACAAAAATCCTGTCTTCATTTCTTATTCATTTGTTTTCATTTTAACAATATACTGAATGTTAACTTTTAATGAAAGAAGCATAATTTAGAAGCTTTAATTCACCTTTGAATTTTTTTCCTAAGCCTACAAAGATTATTTCTTATAATGGACAGAACCACCTGAAATGAAACTAAAGAAAATCTTCATGGATAGATTTATATTTTAGGTGACATGCAAACCTAGAGTTTTAATTCATATATTATTTTTGGAATTTAATTTAAAATGCATTTTACTTCCTTTCATTCTCTTGTAATTTTCATCATACATACATATAATTCATTCTATTCCCTTTCAAGGTAAGCAGTTTCATTGAAGTTCAGAAAGAGTAAGAAGTAGTAAGTAGTAAGAAGAGTAAGAGACAAAAAGAATTGAAGACCGAGGATAAAAAAGGAATGATAATCTAACTGCATCTACTTCACACTTACACTATACCTCCCTACAACTTTCTGTTCTTCCAAGCAATTCCATGCTCACCAGATCTATACCTTAAATTATATATTACCTTTTTCTCTTTAATCTTCACAATCTTTCTTTTTAGGGAATGTTGTACACTCCATCCCACTATAACTTTTAAAAAAAAACATTTATTTCCTCTTAGCACACTCACTCTTCCACCATATTTATTTGCTCTCCAAAATTTATTCTCTCTAAAGACTCAAGGTATTTATTTTGTAGTGATTATTCATTTTTCTGTTAATCCATGTTCTCTCATCCCTTATTCATTCATGATTCTCTCTCATTTTGCTTTACCACACATAGTTTTTAAATAACCTTTTCTCACTGCATTTAACTTGTTATATTTCTCCTGAAAATCCAGCTTGCACTTCTGTATTACAATGTAAGGAAAATCATTTTCATACTGTACGTACTATTTCTGTTGACCAACATTTTTTTTCTTATAAAAGACCAGAAATTATTTCTCATCATTTACATTATAAAATGTATCTATCCATTTTTTCCCATCTTTAGTCAACATTCCAACAAACTACTATAATTTGCATGTTGTCTTTTCATAGGTTTATTTATTTACTAAATTTGTATGGTTGGCCAACCCCCCCCCCCCAAATAAATCTCACTCTGGGTGGTGGACAATATTGCAATCATATTTCTCACTTCCTCATCAGCTGCTTTGATTTCAGCTTCATTAATTTCCAGCTTGGTATTCCTAATGCATCATACTGTCTGTCTAACATTCTCTGCAAATCATAGCACAGCCAATAACATAGCAATGCCTGCATGCAAAAGCAAATAGGCATGCCTGTCCTGAAGGATCTCTCTTCTGTCATTGCCATTAGCATTACTTAGGCAATTGTCCATAATTACATTAAACAATCAAAGAGGCATCACACTTCCTTGTCTTTATTCTTTGCTTAATGCTAAATGACTAACTCACCATCGTACATTGTTTAATAATTAACATGTGGATGTTAAAATGCCGACATATTTTTCATTAAGTCTCCAAAGGATTCTTGGAAATTCTTTATAGAGATATGAGATGTTTCTCCACAGAATGGAATCTATCAATGAAAGATCTTGATGCACAAGCAGCCTTTTATTTAAATAGATTCATTTTTTCAGTCTTTTGGTTTCAGATGATTTAGTATTTAGTATAATATTTAAAAAAAAAATGGTTCCCAAAGCTTGCGGATAGCCTAATTCTGAAGTTACTTCAAAAAGCTGTAGTTTGGAGAAGAGAATTTAGAAGAAATAATTTGCTTCTATGTGAAGGAGCTGCATAAAGGGTCTCATAAATTCTAAATTTCTATTATGTCCACCAGATTCTAGAAAATGTTTTCAACTTATTTAGGGAGATACTGAATGTTTATACATTGATTTCTTGGTTGGTTTTATTTGCATTGAGGCGCAACTTTAGGTGCATTGAGGCATTAAAGTTGCATTGAGGTGCAACTTTAAGAAAACCCCAAGTGGTGTGACTTTCTCATTTAAGATTCCTAATTAATTGCCTCAAGTGTTTTATTTAAATCCAATTTCAAGCTTTTTAAAAAGTTTATGCCCCTTATTTTCCATCTCCCATTTGAGGCAAAGGTGGGGAGGTAAGAGGGAATACAGCCAGACAGGGGGAAAAAAACCAGAAAGAAAAGGAAGCTAGAAAAAAACAAGGGAATAAAGCTTAGATCAGGTGTTTCTTTGTCGTGCCAGCAAAAGTAAAGAGAAGTGCATGATTGGAACAGACAGAGTTTAAAATTCATTTTCTCCACCAACAATGAAAAGACTGAATAAGTTAATGCATTGACCTGTCCCATCTCTGTTGTCTTGGAGATCATGGGTTCAGTTACACAGAGGCAGGAGAAGTATTATGGTTTCCTTAATTTTCTCTATGTCTACTGTAACACTTCAAATCAATTTTACAAATATCATGTGCATGGAGATGTGTCAGTAGAGAGGTCAGATGGGGTAGCAGAATCACCCATGCTGAGATTCATGAATTGTACCAAATAGAAGTACAGATCATTCATTGTACTGTACTGCAAAGTCAGTTTTAAATTTTTCATTTTCATTTAAATATTTAAAGTAACAGTAAATTAATTAGATCATTGAAACATCTGCACATGGAAAGAGCACTGAAAAGTCTTCACGTGTGGGTTTTTGTTTTTGTTTTTGCAAAGATCAAAGGAAGAACTGACACTGATGAAGACAAATACTGCCTTCTCTCTTTTATAGTCTGTCTCTCACACAATATGAAAGCTGGGTAGCTATATGTATGGGGAAACTGGTAGATTTTAGTTTTGCTCAATCCCTCATTTCCAGATTATTGGATTCAATTTAAAATCCAAAGATAATTCATATGAATATTCACACACACGTTTTAGAGAAATTCATCTAATGCAGACATATTTGTGTTTATTTTTTTCTCCTGATATAGTCACACCTTTTAGAAAGAGATTTCCTAACATGTTTGTGCACATGTTTCTCTGATATGGCATGGCACATTAAAGAGAAGTTTACAGCATATAAAATTTATTTTATACCTTTTGTCACAAACTTTTCTGAAATGGTCTGAAAACATGGAAAATGCATTTTTGTTCATGTGCTTATACAATTTCAAAAACAGTGAACTGAATTTGCAGAAGAATCCATATTGAACAATTTTAGGGTGTTAAACTCATTTTAATAAAAAATATTTGTTTCAGCACAATTTGCAGTACTGATTTCTCAATCTTTTTTTTTTTCATGTCTCTATGATCTCATCACATCTGCTGCAGCTAAGAAGAAAGGAATGAATGAATGAGCATTAAAAAAGGATGTTCTTTTTATACATAAGCTTTTGTTTGAGTTGTTGTGTTATGAAAGTTAAAGATCATTGGATATGCAAATTAATGATTTGTCTATACCTACTAAAGTTACTTGAAATAATAATGGATTTTAAAAACCAGATGGCTGTGTTTAATAACATGGCCATGTAGCTCATGAATTTAACAATGAAAGCGATAGTCAATTTAATTTTTTTTAAAAAAATCTTACTAAATAGTCTAATATCTTCCAGATTTTTTTTGAGATTGTCTGCATTCATATTAGAATTAGAATTTATATTGTACATTTTCATTTATTAGATGTACATCCCATTATTTTGTCTCTATAATGTTTTAAGTGGCCTATAACAGTTAACAATACACATTATAAAGCTTATACTGAAAAGAATATGAGAAAAATCAGGGTAAAATTAAAATTAGTGTTATTAAAATGGATTCAGTACAAATGAAAATCTTGGTGTTATTTTCTGAAATACTGTAAAGTTGGGGCCAGACTAGGAGTCACAGAATAGAAGGCCCACAGATAGTTCTTCAGACTGTAAGACTCTAAGCCATTTCGTGCTTTAAACCTCAACCTCAACACTTAAGATGTCATTGGTGAGTAGTTGGAAGATCCTATGTATCTTTCAGGCAGAGGTGGCATTCAGCAGGTTCTGACTAGTTCTGGAGAACAGGTAGCGGAAATTTTTTAATAGTTTGGAGAACCAGCAAATCCCATCTCTGACTGGAGACTTTACAGTAACCTTTCCCTGCCATGCACACCAAGCCACACCCACAGAACTGGTAGTACAAAAAAAAAAAGAATCCCACCACTGCTTTCAGGACTGGTACTGTATCATCCCTTTACCTTGCATTGGTTAACAGAGCAACCATCATATTTTGTACCAGTTGCAATGCCCAATACTGAAGGCAGAGATAGCATTCCAGTGTTTCTAAAGGCTATCAAGCAGAGGAAAGCTACATTAGAGGACTTCCTAGCAATACAATTCTCAGAGTTTATGTATGCATGTATGTATGTATCAGTTAAAACTTGCATCAAATTTCGTGGGAATGGCAATTTCCAAAGTCTAAAATGTCATTCTGTTTGGTGATATTTATTCCTTTCTTGCTGTTTTGTTGAGTCAAGGCCTGAACAACAGTATTACTCCTTTTACTCCTCCTGTTACATATTAACATACTTGTAATACCCTAACCTGATTGGCTGAAATGAACTGCACTGTGATTGGCTGAGATGCAAGATGGTGATTGGTTAGTAAGGAATCTCCCGTGATTGGATGAACCAATCGTGGGAGATTCAGAAAGCTGTCATTGGGTGAGAGCCGCCGGCTAGCTCTATAAGAGCTGCCGCGGCTCGCTAAACACTACACAGATCTATACCTTGAATAAAGAGCTGAAGTTACGCTGGTCTCCTGTCTCCTGATTTCCCGCACTTCAACACTGGCAACGAGGATGGGATCCTGAGACAAAGAGACCAGTCAGGCACATGGCAACTGAACTGAACAACCCACGAGATGGCCGGCAGCAACTCACCACTTGCACCATTTGACTAGGCAACCGAGGACTGGGAATCTTACATCGATAGATTCCTCATGTTCCTCGAGAGCAACAATCTCAAGGATGCAAATGACCACCAAAAGAGAGCAGTGTTCCTGACCCATTGTGGACCAGCTGTATTCAAGATGGCCAAAACATTGGCCAAACCAGAGGACATGAAGGAGATGACTTGGCCAGATCTAGATTGATTACTTTGGAACCACTATGCCCCAGCCGTGCCAAACCTGATCTGGCAACACGAATTCTACTGTCGGGATCAAAAGGACGGAGAGAGCATCGGGGATTTCGTGGCAGCATTGAGAAACATCGGAGGTGCGTGTGGCTTTTCGGACATGGATGAGGCTCTGAGGAACCGCGTGGTTCTCGGTCTCAGAGACCCCATGCTCCAGAGCAGGCTAATGGTTCGAGCAGACATTACAGTTACTGAAGCCATTACTGAAGCCACCACAGCTGAAGCCATGAAGAGATCAGTGGCCAAGATGTGACTAATGAATGCAAGGGACCAGCCAACAACCTCGGAGACCAACACATCCGCTGAAAAATGAACTGAAACTGGTCACAAAGCAACAACGGTGCACCATGAGGACGTTGATCTATCACCCAACACTGACGATGAGGAAGAGGAAGAGGAGATCCACCGATTGCAAGCGGAGTGAGACTGGCAGAGAAGTCGTAAGTCGGGCTTCCAGTGCGCCAGTTGCGGCGGTGACCACCCCTGTTCTGAGTGCCGTTTTTTAGATGTCTTTTTAGACACCACTTGCCGATACTGTGAAAAACGGGGGCATTTCACCAAGGTCTGCTGAAACAAACAGAATTCCAGTCGAAGACATTGTGACAACACACCTCCCAGAAACCGAGACAGATTCATAGAGAACCGATAGAACCGTGAAAACCAAAGCAAGCAGCTCAGCAAGACTAGACGATAAGAAGAAACCCATCAAACAGTCACAATTGGCCATTCAGACAACTTAGACATAAGAAAAGTACATGTGCAGGTCAGCATCGAAGGCAGACCATGCAGAATGGAGGTGGACTCCGGATCATACTTCTCCATGGTGTCCTGGGACACAATTAAGAGGTTAGTGCCCAGCTTACAGAAACAAGAGCTGGAGAACCAGAGACTCACTATTAAAGACTATCAGGGGAACAGAATCCCTGTAATAGGAATTGGACACTTCCATGTAACCTTCAAAAGGCATGCAAAAGTACTTCCACTTACTATTGTTGACGGAGACTGCCCAAGCCTACTGGGTCTGGAATGGTTTGTGCCATTAGGGATCGAGGTGACGGGCATCAACCATGTCGAGGAAACAGACTGGGAAGAGGAGTTGAAGAAGGAATTCCAAGAAGTGTTTGACGGACAATTAGGCAAGTACCAGGGGTCCCCAATATCATTTAGCTTGAACCCCAATATTGCCCCAATCTGGCTCAAACATAGATGAGTTCCATTCGCCCTCAAACCAAAAATAGATGAACAATTAGATAAGCTTATCGCACAAGGGGTCCTGGAACCAATACATCATGCATGCTGGGAGACCCCAATAGTCACCCCAATCAAACCAGACGGGTCCATGAGAATTTGTGGGGACTGTAAAGCGACACTTAACAATGCACTGCAACAAAGTGCATACCCAGTCTCGGTGGTACAGCACCTCCGACACTCAGTTGGGGGAGGAAAGGTCTTTGCGAAGCTCGACTTGGCGCAAGCATATTAACAGCTGCCCGTCAACGCCGAGACTGCAGAAGTGCAAACTATTGTGACCCACAAGGGGGCTTTCTGGTGCAAAAGGCTTCAATTCGGAGTCAGTGTGGCACGAGGGGTGTTCCTGAGTCTCATGGAATGGTTACTCCAAGGAATTAAGGGATGATGGTGATTGGTTAGTAAGGAATCTCCCGTGATTGGATGAACCAATTGTGGGAGATTCAGAAAGCTGTCATTGGGTGAGAGCCGCTGGCTAGCTCTATAAGAAGAGCTGCCGTGGCTCGCTAAACACTACACAGATCTATACCTTGAATAAAGAGCTGAAGTTACGCTGGTCTCCTGTCTCCTGATTTCCCGCGCTTCAACAATGACAATGCAGGCTGAAAACTTTTTTCTTTTTAGCATTTATCTCACAAGCACCAGGTCTGCCTTTGTTTAGATCACTGGAATCTTGATCCATTGTTTGCGACATGAATTGATCAACCAGTTTGTCGCCTCAGCCAGACATAGACAATGTATAGTGAAAACTCTGCGTTTAAAAGTCTTTTTAAAAAATATGTGAAGTCTATGCGAGTTTTGCTTATGCCTTAGGGAGTAATCAAATTGTTTAGGACCAGATGTACCAAACCAACAAACGTATTTGAAAACAGTTCCCAGAGAGATGCAATTTCTGAAATGTCTTTTCTACACTGTACTAAGTAAATGCATCCATGTCTTGAGAAAGACAACAGCAATATTCCAATGTTTTTCTCTGTCTCTTGGAAAAGAGATAGTGAAAGGAAATGAGCCAGTTTGAAAAAATAAAACACTTCATCTGCTAGACTCTGCTCTGAAAAAGAAGTTGTTAAGAAATCATGGCCTACTTTTATAGATTTCTTTTTCTCTTCATATGGGACCCAGTTTTTTTTTTTTTTTTTTTTTTTATGGAGGGATTGCTGAGACTTGAAATACCAGATCCACAAGCTGTTGATCCACAAGTGAGATTCTTACCAGATGTCAATTTTCAAGACATAATATTTAATATTTATTTCTTTAATTATTTTTATTTTTGTTGACTTTGTGATGGCTGCTTCCTATGCCAATAGACTCTGGGTAGCTGACAAATCTAATGCAAAGGTCCAAACAATTAAGGCTTAGGCAAAACAAGTCCGTCTGGATTAAAACAGCTGTTATAAAACATAGCATGGCAGTCTCCCCAGTGCCCTACGCTAGCTGATTTTAAATATTTACTTGAATATTTATTTCTATAATGATTTTAATAACCAGCCCAGGTTCTGAATAATTTTGTGTGATGTGTAAATACAAATATCATATTCATAAAACAAAGGTATAAAATTGGAACTAATTTTATTATACTGTCAGCCCTTCTAGGATGGCCAGTTCAAGAAATACATAGCTGGTATTTCAAAAATGCTCTCTATTGTTTTAAGGGTATTGTAACAAAATCCTGAAAGCTTATCAGACTATTTCAGCACTATCGCTTATATCTAACAAAATTATTGGCATTATTCTGAGTTTCTTTCTCTTGCTTTCTTTTTCTGGCTGGAATAATTGTTTGTAAGAAGACTTAATCCACATGCCATCCAATTGTTATCACTGATTGATAGGTGGGCTAAGCCAGGCCCACACTCTGTTTATTTATCTTTAATCTCCTGTTTTAACTTTGTCAGATATCACTATTTTCCTGGCCAATAAAGCTATGAACTCTTTCTAATGTGTTTACTATTTATTACATAAAGTTCTATGGCTGCCCAAACCAACCACAGTGACTCCAGGCAACTTAAAACATTAAAATGTCATAATATAAGAACCCATAAATCAAACCACCCACCCACACATTTTTTGCAACCACACAATCACACCAGATACTTGATCAGTTCTATATTAACCTGGAGACCTTTGCCCCAGTGAGAAAACCATGCCTTCAGGTCATTCTAGAAAATTATTGTGGAGGCCAATTTTTTCTCTTGGGGAATGTTATTCCAGCTGGAAGGAGCCACCATAGAGAAGACTCATTTTTTTTGGTCCCACTTTATTTTCAAACCACCTCCCTTCCCATATGCCTCTATGTTTTCTATCAATTTTGATGCTGTTTCTAGTGGGTCTTCTAAAATGAAAACTAGATCATCTGCGAATGCTTGCAATTTAAATTCTTCTTTTTTAATTTTCATCCCTTTTATATCCTTTTCTTCTCTGATATTTCTATTTAGCACTTCCAAAGTTAACACAAACAACAAAGGTGACAGTGGGCACCCTTGTCTTGTCCCTTTTCTTGTATCAATAGAATCTGTCAATTCTCCCTCTATCATTACCTTTGCCATTTGCTTATGATATATAGCTTCTTTTGCATGAATAAATTTTTTTACCAAAGTCCATCTGTTCCAGCTGTAATAACATAAATTGACAATTTACATTGTCAAAGGCCTTCTGTGCATCTAAAAATATCAAAGCTATTTGTTTTTCAGGATGTGCTTTGTAATATTCCAAAGTGTCCAAAATTACTCTCTTATTGTCTTTAATTTGTCTCTTTGGAAGAAATCCATTTTGATTGGAGTAAATAAAGCTATTTAAGTATTTTTTGAGTCTTTCTGCCAATATTGAAACAAAGATTTTATAATCTGAGTTTAGTAGGGAAATAGGTCTAAAATTCTTAATTTGTAATAGGTCGGTGTCCTCTTTTGGGACAAGTGTAATATAAGCTTCTGACCATGATTTAGATATCCTCTTCTTTAACATAACTTCATTCATGACTTCTAACAATGGAATATTCAATGATTCTTGTAATGTCTTGTAAAATTCCACTGGAAGTCCATCTGGGCCTGGTGCCTTTCCATTATTTTGCTTCTTGAGTGCTTCAGTTAACTCCATCTTCGTTATATTGCTTTCTAACATTATTTCAATCTCTTTAGGTATCTGGGGTAGGTTAGCATTTTGTAAGCACTGTTTAACTCTTTCATCATCAATATTCTCTTGTATGTATAGTTTCCCATAGTAATCTCATATGATTTTCTTCTTCTCTTTACTTCCATAGCAAACTTGGCCTTGATCATCTATTAATTGCAATATTTTCCTTGATTCCCTCTCCTTTCTCAGTTTATATGCTAACCATCTACCTGGTTTATTTGCATCTTCAAAATAGTTCTGTTTAACACCTCTAATTTTTTGTGGTAGCTCTTCTTTTTCCATTAATCCCATTTTATGTTTAGTTATATCCATTTTTAACTCAATGTCCTTTTTCTGTGGCATTTTCTGTAACTCTTTTTCAAGTCCTTTATACTCTTCCTCTAATGTCTTAGAGGCTAATCTTTTCATAATATTTCTTTTCCTTGTATAGTCTATTATCAAGCCTCTGGCATATGCCTTCATTGTATCCCATACATTCTGCATTGATGTGTCTTCTCTGATGTTATTCTCTGTATAAAGTCTTTCTTTTAATACATTATTATTTAATGTCCATCTAGATCTTCTTCTTGTTCTTTCCATTTAATTGTCATTGGGTTATGATCTGCCCAAGTACTTGTTTCAATGTTTACTTCTTGGAGATTAGTGATCAATTCTGTTGACATCCATATCATATCTATTCTGGACCATGATGAATGTCTGTTTGAATAGAAGGTGTATTGTTTAGTCTTAACATTTCTTTCTCTCCATGCATCTTTTAAGTTTATTTCATCTCTCATTTTAAAAAAGGATTTACGGAGAGTCTTTCTGCTTTGCTTTGTTGTTTTCTGTGCTGTATTAGTCCAAGTTATTGTCTACTATTCCATTAAAATCTCCCATCATGATGATATTAACATAGTCCAGTTCAATTATTTTCATGTGTAATTTTCTATAAAATTCTTCTTGAATTTAAAATTCTTCTTTTCATTCGGAGCATAGATTGCTGTCAGGAGTGTTTTCATATTATTGTCCATTATCTCCACCATTAAGAGTCTTCCATCATCATCCGTATGGATCAATTTCACTGGGATAATATCTTTGATATATAAAACCACTCCTCTTTTCTTGCATTCTGTCAAAGAAGTAAATATTTTCCCTAGCTTTGGCTGTATCAACAGTTGTTCATATTGCTTTTTAATATGTACTTCTTGTAGGTAGATTATATCAAATTTTAATTTCTCTAATTTATGGAAAGTTTTCCTTCTTTTAACAGCTGAATTCAGTCCATTTATGTTAATTGTAATCAATTTTTTCTCTTCCATGATTATACTTTATAAGTCAGTTTTGCAGCTCTTGTAGATAATCTGTAGTTAATCTGTCGTCAATATCTCCAATCTTCTTGTCTCTTTGTTTATCTTCTTCAATTTTTTGGAATCTCTCATCATACTTCATCATCATTTGTTGAATATTCCCCATCTTTTCATCAGTTTTTTCTGTTCTCTTTTCAATATTCTCTGTTTTTGCTTGTATGTTTTGAATTCCTTGCATTATCTTCTGCAGTGTCACCTTTTCCTGTTCTTTTTCTTGTTGTAAGATCGTCTGTATTGAGCGTTGTCCTCCAGATGATGAAAAGGAAGAAGTAGGAATTGAAGAACCAGCTGCTGCTAGTTTCCTGCTCATTTCAGACAATTCAAAATCTTCAGGTTCTTATAGACCTTAATTCATACTTGTAATAATCAATTGTAATTCCAAATAAAAATAGCGAAAAAAGAAGAAGCAAGATAAAAGAAAAGTTTCTTCATGTTCTTGTACACCTTAATCCAGTCAATTGGTTAAATAGCAGAAAAAACCCCCCAAAAGGAGAAAAAAACATAAACAGAAAAAGGAAAAAATGTTAAATCTTGTAGGTGGCAGAAAAAATGTAGTAAAAACTAAAGAAGAGAAAAAGAAAAAATGAAGTTCCTCGGGTTCTTCAGCACCGTAATCCAATTAAAAAGTCACAGGCATGAAAAGGTATACAAAAAGAAAGAAGCCACAAAAGAAAAACCAATATGGAAGATAAATAAAAAAATGTAAGAGAGAGAAAAAAAAGAAAAAAGACTACTGCCTTAAAAAGAAAAGGAAAAAATTAATACTAAGACTTAAAATAAGATGCAAAAGTAGAAATTAGGCTCCAAAAGCAAAAAGAAAGACAAAATCAAGTTCCAAAAGGCCAAAGATCCAAATGACTATAACAAATAATAAGCTGATAAGGAGGGAGTTTGTTAAAGTAAAAAATAGCCCAGCTTAAAAAAGAGAAAAAGAACACACTGCACCAATTTAGTTATCCAAGGCTTTTGTTAAGTTTTATAACTCTCTTCTCTAGAGTCTTATTGTCTTTTTTCTGTAAACTTCAACACCAGACTCCAGATACTGATAGAAACCCAGAAGAGCACCTGAAATAATACTCCCCGATGCTCTTCCCTCTACCTTATCAAAGAGGCTCAAAGTCTTTGAAAAGAAGTCTCAATTCTTTCTCAGCTTTGTCTTGTCAGGGAAAAAAAAAAAGAAACAATATTTCTAAGCCTCTAGTTGGCAGTGTTACAAACTTTCCTCTGATTTCACTCTCCCCCTCCTTTTTCAAACAAAATGTAATAAAAGTTAATTAAAAAGGAAAAAAGATTTAGAAAAAAGGGCTGAAAGGGAATCTCTTGCCTAAAATATTATAAAGACAAAAAGGAGAAAAGACAGAAAAGACAGAAAAGAAAAAGTAAGGTAGAAAAAAAGACCAGTCCAGTTTCAAAGTAAAAAATCATATATGAAGAGTCCAGCAAAAAAAGGAAATATTAATTTGACTTCCTGTTTAAAATCACCGCTTTATCACTTCTGTCTGAGATTTTACAGATTCTTTCTTTTCCTTAGGGTGTCCTTTCAAATCTTGAAGTAAAGAAAAAATTCTCACCACACCAGCTCACTTTCTCTTTCCATTCTCTTCCATTTCGGAGCTGTCCCAACTTCAGCAGCTTTAATGGCTGCCTCTTTGCCACTGACAAAAAGAGCTTCTACTGGATCTACCAGGGACTTTGCGCTATACCTGGGGTCAACAGGATGCTTTCTTTACATTCACCATCTCTTCAGGATGTTTTAGATCCGTTTGGACCATCCAGGTTCAAAGATATTGGTGGCGATCTCAGACCTTCAAGATTGCATGTCGTATTGTCATGACGCCAGCTCCGCCCCCTCCAAGATGCTACAAATCTTTAGTAGAAAAATGATCTAAGCTATTTACAGAAGCTGCTTAGAATCTTACAAGTAATGGATACAAATAATGATAAGTAAATAATAAGAGGAAGTTGTGCATAAAAAGTGGACTGAAGAAAAACGCAGACAAAAATTCCAGAAGCAGATTGCATGAAAAAGTATATATAAGGCCCATATTTTTATGCTGATATTTTTTTTAGTAAAACAGCACATTGAAATAGAAATTGAA
Source organism: Laticauda colubrina (assembly GCA_015471245.1). Classification (NCBI taxonomy): domain Eukaryota; kingdom Metazoa; phylum Chordata; class Lepidosauria; order Squamata; family Elapidae; genus Laticauda; species Laticauda colubrina. Next base: position 70,201,211 of record BLBF01000003.1, read on the forward strand.
CAAAAATAATTGAAAATGGCAGCAATGGAAAGTTGACCTAATCAAAATTAATTAAGTTGTCCAAAATTCATTTTGTGATTACTGGGAAAATTCAAGGAGTGGAATAGTTTGAGTTTTCCAATTATGGATTGCATGTGTGCTTCTTCAGAAAATCACATAACTCTGGTGGGCTTACAACCTCACTTTCCATTCAGTTATTCAGTTGCTTATCACAGTTGTTAAGGGAAAAAACTTTCAATTTTATTTCCACTTTCTCCATTAACCCTATTGAAATTTAGTTGTGTAGCATGTAAACAGCAGTTGCATGACTCTGGGATGCTTTGATGGTCATAAAGGTGAAGAGTAGCTGCAAAGCTGGTTTTGTTTTTGTTTTATACTGTCGTAAGTTCAAAAAATAGTTAAATGAGGTAGTTAGTAAGCAAAAACTACTTTCTTCTACCTATTTTCTACTGTGTTTTAATCTATTGACCAAATTATTCAACTAATTCTTTTGAGACCTAATTTTCAAAGAGGGTCATAACTTTGGTTGAGCAATTGTAAGTGTATGGGGATTTTAATAAGTGGTCAATATTAACAATCTCCTCTAAAAAAACTTTAATTAATATGCAATGGTATATTAAGAAATAATCACGAACAAAGATTTCTTCTCAAAGTAGCACCACACTGATCTGAAATTTATACAGAATTTCTATGTGTTTGTTGGGTGGGGGAAAACTGTACATTTTAAAAATGTGCTTGATTCACCTACAATTGCTTCTACTTTTATCAAATATTTCTATTGATAGAAATACTGTCTGGACAATATTTTTTTGAGGTACAGAGGGTACAAATTTCTGAGCATTCCATTTTTTATTTTTTGTAAGAGAAAGAGTAAAGCGAAAGAGTGGTGGAAGTTTGGAACCAACTTCCAGCAGAGTTAGTGGGTCAATTATTACTAACTGAGTTTAAACATGCTTGGGATAATACATGTCTTGTCACCTGGACAAAATTTTTTAAAAAATAAAATATAAAAATAATTATTAAAATTAATTTATTAATTAAAAAGAAAACAAAAAACCCTCAAAAATCAGATTCGATGGACCATTAGGTCTTTTTTTTCTATCGTCAGTTTTCTATGTTTCTAAGTATACTTGATAAACATCTTCCATCTAGAATCAATACTGAACTATGGAAACTATAATTAGGTTTGTAGAATACAGTACTACTTTATATAATGTAGGGAATTTTGGGGAAGTGGTGGTTGTGGTATTTGTGAAAATTCTAAAACACTCTGTTTTCCCATTAATGCATTAGATCATTGTAACACATTGGCACATTAAATGATTGAGATGAGCTAAAAATATTATAGAAGCCATCAGAATTGCATTAGAACTGGAATTGTTTTTAGAACATCTCTTTTCTTTTCTGAACTGTTTTTTTAAAGGCAGGATCAGAATTTACCATCTTACGTCAATTGGCAGGGTTTGCTGGCATCTGTGGCAAACAAGCTGTTAGAATTAGATTTACAAAGAAAAAGAAGTTAAGAGAAGCAAGGAAAATTTCTAAAACATGATCCTGACCTGACCTTCGTAGATGTGATTCAAATAATATTATTTCAGTCTATAGGTAAAAATATGCATGAAAATGTTCTTTCATTACAACATACATATATGTCCAAAATAAGATTTAGAAACAAAAATAGGTGGAGAATACTATTCTCCCTATAAACTAGCTACTACAATTGAAGCAGCAAAATAATGTTTATGAGGCTTAAATTAGAACTTTCTACATGTTTCTAAGAGTGCTGTCACCACTTGCTGTCTTATAGAAATTTGCAAACTCAGTCAAAGCTGAACTAATTTAACCAGTTAACTATTCTTATAATTTTTATAGCTTTCTGAATGTTTTTTTCTAGAAGAGCTACAGAATTGTTCCATAATTTTGGGCTGAACTTTTCTTTCATTAAGTAGAGATTCTTCTTTCAAATAGTATTTCTGTATACTATTTCTAGACATTTAAAGTCTGATCATGGGTTTTTCTTTTCTTTTTCTTTTCCCACATAAGTCTATTTCAGCTACTAATAATAATTTAGTTTAGTTTAGGTTACTTTATTGTCATTCCACTTTGTACAACAAAATTAATAATTTGTCTGGACTGTAGTTAGAACATAAATATGTAGAGTTATTGAGCCTATTGAGATACTTTTAGCAGAAACCAATGAATATCGGAATGAGAGGACTGGATTCCACTTCAATTATTTATCAATACCATTTTTGCAATTTCCTGTCATATTAGAAATGGCTTTACCTATTGAAAATAATCATGCAGTACAATGCTTTAATCCTAGGATTAAAAGAGGGACTGTGTCATGATACTCTGTGATGGAAAAAAATGCATGGGGATCAGTCTGATTAAATTGAATTGGAAATCACCGGTGTGTATATATAGGATTATACAGTTGTAACCTAACACATTGGGAAATATTTCTGAGAAGATCGTTTTCTAGTGTGCTAGTTTCTTACATTCAAAGTAGATGTTATCGAGAAAAAGATGCAAATGTGCAATTCCCTGTCAAAAATTTGAAATCTTAGATTGCATCTGATGCTATAAGCTGCAACTGATGAAAACTATATTCTTGAATAATTTGTCAGTCAGAGTAGGTTCTACCTCACTACTGATTTTTTGACACTAATATATCTCTCCTCATACAATGTCTTCATTCCCCAATTGTCAAGTGCAGAAAATCAGGAGCCAAGGAATGTTCCAGTGAGTGCAGGTTTATTGTATGTTAACACTCTTTACATGAATCTAAACTAGTAATGGTCAAAGTGAATTGGCAGTAGATAAGAGTCAACAGAACTCAAGGTGGGCTGTACTTAGATCTCTTGTAGGTGTGAAGGGACTTGAGATTAATGATGCACTTGATCCCTCCCTCGGTCTTTAAAACTTGTTTGTGTTTTAAATCACTGCTTACCAATTTAGGCTGGTACCTAAATTATGACTCTATTTGGGTAGTGGGCCTTGCTGAAGTAATCCAGGAGTGGCAGATTCTCATAGAAATAAGTTTGGAGGAGAGTCATATTAATCTATGGTAGCCAAAAATCAGAGGGAATTTGAGAGAGCCATTTCAGACCATCAGATGTTAATTGAGCCATGGTGGCTCAGTGGTGAGAAGGCAGTACTGCAGGCCTAAATTTTGATCACATGACCATGAGAATGTTGTAATGGTTGTTAAATGTGAGGACTACTTGTTAAGTCACTCTTTTCAGTGCCTTTGTAATTTTGAATGGTTGTTAAACAAATGGTTGTAAGTTGAGGACTACCTGTAATTAGGTAATGATGGTGCAGTAGTTTGAATGCAGTACTGCAGGCTTCCTCATTGCTCACTCCAAGAGTTCGATTCCGAATGGCTCAAGGTTGACTCAGCCTTCCATCCTTCCAAGGTTGGTAAAATGAAGCCCCAGATTGTTGCCAATCCTGTAAACCACTTATAGAGGCATGTAAAGCACTATGAAGTGGAATATAAGTCTAAGTGCTACTGCTATTTTTTCAATAAGTTAAAACTCACAAAATCTTCTTCATCAAATTTGTCACTTCTGATAGGTGCTGCCATTCTCCTGATTTTTGGAGACAAGCAATTATGCGTTTTAAGCTAGTCTAGAAACTTTGGCTAGTACGAAATATTGCAGCAAGTTTTCTGATTGGACATTATGAATAGATCACTTTTCATTAGTATTCAGATTGCTTATTGCTCCAACTGAAGATACTGGCATTAAATTATGAAACCCCTCCAAGTCTTCTTCCCATACATTCTTCTGAGTAAAGTATGATTATCTTCAGCAGCCTTACTGAGGTGTACTAAGCAGAACTAGAAGCAGAACATTTGGGTGGTAGTCCCCGCCTCAGAAATTATCTCCCCAGCAAGGTATGCTTGATACTGACTCTTTTAATTTGGTACTGACATTTTAATTTCCCAAGAAATGTAATTAAACTTAGTTTAACTTTTAACTATTCCAAACCAATATTTTTAAAACTTGGCAAGCTTAAGATATGTATTTTTTCAAGGCCATATTTTCAAGTTGCCAAGCTTGAAAACACTTACAATGATTTGAGTTTCAATATCCTGTTGTTCAGGAATATTATATTCAGACTGCTGCTGATATTGTCCAGTTGTTTTGTTGGGCATTTTGATTGTATTTTATTGTTCACACTAATTATTTTAGAATTTTATTGTTTTAGTCTGTTTTTCCCCCAGAAAAGATGAACAGTGTTACATCCATTTTTAAAATAAGCACTTTAAAATATAGTACTAATTGACTGAAACATCCTGAGAATATACAGTAGTCATTTTATATTGGCCTAAGGATATATCTTCATTTGTTTGATTTGCTGCCTTTAAATATTTAAACATTTGTAGTGTACAGTAGAATGATAAAACCTGAGAGTGCCATGACACAGTTACAGCTTATGATTTTGTTGCAAACTATTTCTCTCTTGTTTTACAGAAGATAGAAAGCATCAAATAAAGCATGTGGATTCATATAAATGAATCTCTGAGAATGTTTTTAAATTTTTTTTAAAAAAATACTGTTTAATTCTAAATGTTATTCTGTTTCAAATAAAGCCAAGATGGTGTTCAACCTCCCACATTCAAGATGTGTTTGGTGAGGATAAGCAATGTATGTGTGTGTGTTTTTAGGCAACAAACTGTACACAAAGATCATATACAATGTTATCAATCTTAATGGATTTTCAAGAACAACCAGGGAAATTCCAGTGTGCAAAACATGCCTGTGAACTTTTTTTTTCTGCTGTATTCATAACACTAATAAAAAAAAATCTTGGTTTCCATTTCCTGGAGGCACTAACATAAACCATAAAATATATTATTATTATTGTAAATACTATAAACCCTCAGGAGACCCCAGAATGTTCCATAACAAGCATTTAACCCTAATCCTTTTTAGTTGAAATATTGATTCATAGCCATTACCATCAACTGCCTGATAGGAATGATGTTAAACTTTTCTTTTCTTAAGCTTGTTTCATTGTATTTTAATTCACAATTCACAATTTTTAATGTCAATAAGTCCATAGGTGGATGATGTTCAGCAGTACGCCTGGATCTCTGAGAGGATGAGCAATGTGGTTAAAGCCCTGACCCAATGCCTTGAAGCTCTATAGCTAAGGAAAGGTAGGACAATATTTAAAATTAGACTTGAGAAGACTGCATTGGCTCAGTCTGTTTGGGTCACAGGATCTGGAGATATTCAATCATGGGGATCTGGAGATATTCCATCATGATTCTCAGTAGGGTTGCACTTTCCCATTTAAGATTCTTAGCACTTATTCATTGAACAGGTGGAAGCTGTGGCCAAGAAGCCTTTGCACAGACACACCTTGTGCATCAGTTGCACCCTTTCCTGGCCTGGGAGAGTTCCTCAACCAATCACTCCATCTTAGTCATTTCACAATTGGTTTATGGTAATGTGTTCCACACGGACTCCGTTAAAGATCATTTTGGAAGACATCCAAAAAGTGCAGCTGGCCTAGAATACAATGCCATAAGCAGAAAATGGCAGCAAGTAGAATGACACTCCACCCCACCCAGTTTGTGAAATGCATTGATTGCCAGTTGGTTTTGGGGTGCTAGAATTCAAAGTGCTGGTTTTCATCATTAAATCTCTTTATGCCATAGGGCTGGGGTATCGAATGAACTGGTTTTCTCTGCCTATATGGTTTGATGCAGCAGAGAGGGTGCATTCTGAGGTCTACCTTTTGGGCCCAGAAAATTTTTCCTATTCTATTGCAATCCCTGCCATCAGGAACAATTAAGCCCCAGAGAATCATATGGCTCCCACCCTTCTGTCATTCAGGAAATTGTTAAAGATTTAGGTGTCATCCCAGATCTTGGGAGCAGAGTGAGGTCTTGTTTTGTTTTGCTTTATTTTAGTTTGGTATTTACTTTCTGGTTTTATTTTTTTAATACTGTGGTCTTGTTGTAAGCAACCCAGAACTATTTAGGAATTAGATGTTTTACAAATTATTATTATAATATTATTAGTATTATTAAGCTGAAAAAGAGACACTATAATATTAACAGCACATTTTAGTATTCAGGCTTGCCAACTTATAATTATTTTCCTGTCAAATTGTGTACAGTTAGTTTTAAAACTGATTGTTCTTTCCCATGTAAAATTCAAAAATAGTTGACTGTCTGCTCAGTTTAATTGAATTTTAATTGCTTTCAATTGGTATGGAATCTGTATATTTCCACTTGAAAGAAACAAATACAAATCACTACTAAGAAATAATTAACAAACATATTCCAAAATTGTATTTATTTCTTTCCTGGCACAACGTTCCTCAGCATATTGCTACATGACTAAAGAGGAAAATGACTGGCCAGTTTCTACACACATAGATTTTAAGGATACTCATTTTTAAGGATTTATTTTTAGCATACCATGTACAAATAAAGCCTATTCCTACTATATTTTTTGAAAATATAAAGAAACACTTGGGAGTAATGGATGTGGAAGAAACGAAGTAAAAGCAACAATAGTAGTTTAAATTAGCCAAAAGAGAAGAGAATGACTGCATAATTATAATGAATACTGTCTGTCAGTATTTAAGTCTAAGTGCTATTGCTATCATATTGGTTGCTCTTCTCTGTAATCTTTCTAACTCTGGAAGTAAATTTTATGGAACTCCACAGAGACGTTATTTTCTTTCTCCATCTCAGTTCCACCTAGCTTAATTGGAAGCTATTCCCATTGCCTTTCGGGGTGACTTTAATTGGGATGGTCTATTTTACTCATTTAAAATGTGTGTCTTTTAAGTTTGAAATTATATACCTACAAAGTATTTCAAAAGCAAACATTCTTAGTTATTATCTTGGAACTGTAATATTCATGGCTACAGAAAACTATTGAATTGATACATCTACCGACCGCAATGCTGGGAAAACTTGAGTGCCTATGACAACCTAAAACAAATTTAGGTTAAATACTGAGCGGATGGTAGCAATGGAAGGAACTGTGTTAAATGAAGAATATTAACCATATAATTTATGCAGATCCATTTCACAGCTGTTGATCCACAATTGTTGTCATGAGAAATTACTGTACACTAAATTAAAATTAAATGTACATTGCTGAAAAGTTCAATTTAAAGTGCTGAGGAACTTTGCCAAAACTGTCATGTCCCATAATAACAGCATAAATACAAAGTATTTAGACCTGGGTTATGCTTTACAATCATTTTATGTTCAGTGCAACCAGATAAAACAGGCTATCCAGAGAATTATAAACTGCAAAATTACCCAATGAATCTCCAGTGTGGAAAACCTCTGACTCTTGACACAGATGTAGCTGATGTTAGGAGTAGCTGAAACCTCACATTGATCCTGTCAAATGCCTCCGTGAAATTTTCTGATCATCTAACACAGGTAAGACTCATCTGTATGTTTTTCCTGTTCAAGAAATAGACATCCATAATAATACTCTGCCACAATGATATCATCTGAATCTGTTTTTATTCCTGCCAAATATTCTGAACAGGATTTCTAAGTTCTGATTCACAAATTTCTCTTCAGACATATGCTTCCTTTATGTAGAATGCAGTACTTCTTCCTTTTCTTGTGAAAAATATGTACTTTTCCAGGGATAGGTTCAAATCATGTGTGTCAACCCACCAAATGTCAGTATTGTCTATCAGTTCATCTTTGCCCTCTTATATTACAATTTCAGCTTCTTGATAGTTGTTTTCTTCTGCACTAAAGGGACTGTCACATAAGCTGATGGATGCAAAAAATATGTAAAAAGGACACAGGGGACGAGAAAATTTTCCATCCGTTGTTATCCTCTCTCAAAAGTGCCCCAAATTTGCATAAAGAGAGCGGACAACAACGGAAAGGAACGGACAGGGGGAGGACGTAGCCAGGATGTAAAGTGGATACTCCACAGAAGCCTAGCGGATGGAAGCGGATGGAAGCAGATGGCACATCCGCAGGGCTTCCGGGGGAGCACAGCGAAGCGGACGCGCAGCGGAAGGAGTGGACGCAGAGCGGATGCCAAGTGGATACAGCGGATGCATCATGGACGCCTAGCGGATGTCTAGCGGATGCAAAGCATTCAATGCACATGCAGGGAGGATGCATTGCATCAGCCCCATGGATATAAAAGGATGCAGCTCGCAAGCAGGTCACTATTCAGAGGAAAGACCTGCTGCCAGACACATCTCCAGCCAACAACCATGGGGAAGAAGAGGAAGCCTGTGCCATCTGCTGCCAGCCCTGGCAAGAAGGACAGGGCCACTATCCCATCCCCTGGCCCTGACTCTGCTTCTCCTGGGGCTTCTGCTGCTCGGGCTGACTCTGCTGGTGCTGGTGCTTCTGCTGGTGCTGCTCCTGGTGCTGGTGCTTCTGCTGGTGCTTACTCTGCTGGTGCTGCTCCTGTTGCTGGTGCTTCTGCTGTGCTTACAATACTCCATCGAAGAGGAACATGAGGATGAGGTGCTCGAATGGCTGAGGGAGAACGAGTACCTATGGAGGAAGGGACACAGGCTCTATCGAGACACCAAGAGGAAGCAGGCAGCTTGGAGAGAGAAGGCGGAGAGCCTGGGCTACACTTCGAAGGTCCTCCTCGGGTGGTGGAAGCACATGCACACCTGGTATGGGAAACTGCACCTCAAGAAGTCTGGCCAGGCCGCGGTCAAGCTCACTGACCGGGAGACCTATGTGATGGCCAAGTGCAGCTTCTTGGAGGGTGAGATCCACCACCGAGGAGCAGCCCCTCTGTCTACCCTCTCTCTCAGAAAGCCCACAGAGAGCCAGTCCTCTTCTGGCCAAGAGTCAGCTCCTGTGTTCAGGCAGATATCTGTGGAGCGCCTCACAATGGAGACCCCGACAGCTGCACTCCCCGTGATGGAGCGTGTGGAGGACCCCCTGACGCAGTGGGAGCAAGGAGGGGCACTTCCACCAGAGACCAAACCACATCCACCCCCACCTCCACCTCCACAGAAAGCAGGCAGAGAGCCAGACCTGAGGGTCAGAGCCACACTGTCCTGCTGGAGATCAGGGACACCATCAAAAACAGCGTAGATCTCCTCTGTCAGCTGGTACACACTGACATACCATCCTCAAACCGGAAGCCCTTCCTCACCTACGTCAACCAGACCCTCATGGACATGCCCAAATCACAGTACCAGGTGATAAAGGAGAGGATCACCGATCTTCTGCACAACCCTCCAGACCCAGCTGAACCTGCCCCGACCCAGTCCAGGTCTGCTCCTCCACCCCAGGTGATGTCACAGCTCTTCCAAGGCTTTCCACAGGCCCTCACCTACCAAGGCTACAGCTACTAGGAGTTCCAGCAGCACAGGCAGCCTTTCCCAGTCCAGGCACAGGTTCATCGCACGCCACCAATGCCACCAATGCCACCAATGCCACCGATGCCACCAATGCCACCAATGCCACAGAGGCCACCGATGCCACAGATGCCACCCATGCCACAGATACCACCCACACCTCACCTTGCTCACCTGCAGACCAGACAGCCCCACTCCTCCTTCCTCCACCCCACAGCCAAGCCAGGCCTCAGAACATCTGTCATCAGTCTTGGGACTGACACCACATGTCATGGAGAAAGGGGCTCTCAACATCACAGGATTGAGCCAGTTCTCTGAGAGCTTCCTCCACACACCATCCCCTGTTGTCCTCTCGGGGCCAGGCACCCCAATGGTGCCTCAGACCAGCAATCCAGCAACAGCCACCTCCACAGCACATGGACCCTTCAGCCCTGAGACTATGCACATGCCTCAGGGTGACTGAGAAGAGTGCCAGAGACTGGGTTGCTACCTGTTGACTTTATCTTTGCTTGGGACACTTTTCTTGGGTCATTTTGCTTTTACAGTTTGTTATTAAGAAACTTTATATTTGCTTCACACACTTGGTTCATTTATTTTAGTAAATAAAGTCTTGGTGGAAACTTTTAGAAATGGTTTAAGCCTTTGCATGCTTGTGGGATGGGTAAGGATGGCAGTGGGATGGGCAGGGATACCTTTGGGATGGGTAATAGCTGTGGGATGGGCAGGGATAACTGTGGGATCGGCAGGGATACATGTGGGATGGGTAATAGCTATGGGATGGGTTAGGATAGCAGTGGGATGGGCAGGGATACCTGTGGGATGGGTAATAGCTGTAGGATGGGTTGGGTACCTGTGGGTTGGGTAATAGCTGTGGGATAGATAAACCTCCAGTGCAAGCATAGTGGGACTTTATGGTCCACCCTCCCAGGTGCCACAACTATGGCCCTTTATTATGAATAACAATGTAATCATTCATCCACACATTTCAACATAAACACAACTCTTTATTAAATGCCCTGTTCATTGTAGGGCCACCCAACATACATGGCCCAATCTCATCTGTGTGATGAGACAGCCTCAAGAAGCATCCATTAATCATCTACCATCCTGTCTTGCCACTCCACTGCTCCAGCTGGGGAGTTGCACCAGTGTTTCAGGAGGTTGCGCTGTTTCTTCCCTTCACGTGAAGCTCTGTTGGGGCCTTGCACATACACAGTGTCGATCAGGTTTTGCCCTTGCCTCCATTCACCAGGCTCCATGTCCCCATTGCCTTGTTGGTGGTCCACCAGCCTGTTCTGCAACATTGGGTAGCAGGTGCACATGAGATTGCGCAGGATGCAGCAAGCTTCCACAATGTTCCTCACCCTCTCTGGGTGATGCTGCATGGTGGTGAGAAGTACCTGGAACCTGTTTGGCCAGGATGCCAAAGGCGTTGTCCACCACCCGTCTTTCCCTGGACAGTCTGTAGTTGAAGATCCTCTCTTCACGGGTGAGGCATCTGGAAGTGTAGGGCTTCATCAAGTACATTCTGAGGGAGAAGGTGTCATCCCCCACGATGAAGTAGGGCACATCTTGTGTGTCATTGGGCAGGGGGTCTGGATCTGGGAAGCCCATGATGAGGTTGCCTTCCAGCCCCTCCTTGAGGTGACTGGTGTTGTATACCTGGGCATCTGAAGATGACCCGTTGCCTGAAGCATCCATGTACATGAACTTGTAGTCAGCATCGACCATGGCGAAGAGGATGATGCTGAAGAAGCCCTTGTAGTTGTGATAAGTGGACCCTGAGTTGGCTGGAGCTTTGCAGGCCACGTGCTTCCCATCTATGGCTCCAGCGGTGTGGGGGAAGTTCCACTTCTGATACCACTGCTCTGCAACTTTCTTCCAGCCTTCTTCAGTGGAGGGGCACTGGAGGAGCTCCTCCAGGTATTCTTCGATGATGGCCTGTACCACTTCTCTGACCACAATGCTGATGGTGTTGTATGGCACCCTCCAGGCGTACTGCATGCTCCTGTATGTGGTCCCGGAGGCCAGGTGGCGCAGAGTCAGTGCCACCTTGAGCCCAGGGTCCAGGCTGGGCCGGAAGTTGGTGTTTGCCTTGGTCAACCTGGGTCTCAGCCACTCCACAACTTCATCAAACATGGCTAGAGGCATCCTCATGAAGTTCTGGAATGCACGAGGGTCTTCGTTCCTCAGCTTCACCATCAGCTTGTTATACAGTCCGTACTCGGCTCTTCTCATGATCCATCTTCGGACACAGAGACTTCTTGGCCGCCTCCTTTTCTTCCTGTAGAACAGGTGAAATAGCCTGTAGAGGGCTTCGCACTGTTGTAGAACGATGGCGGCTACCAAAAGGAGTGTGTGACGATCCATGGTGGAGATGACTGGATGCTGTGGAAGAGCAAGAGCCAGATGAAGGCTGCAGAGGTCTGCACCACAGGGCTGCTGGACTGAAAGTGAGATCCAGGTGATTTCTCCCCCTTTTTATAGGAAATATAGGTTTTCTGCTAGGTGTCCTTTTGCATCCTCTAGGCATCCTGCAGACATCCTAAATATCCGAGATACGTCCCCTATACAAACGTTTTTTCCGTTTTAATGCTTTGTATGTGAGCTGCATCCGCTTTTTAATATTTATAATTTGCTAATTCCAACAGGCTCATGGTGGTTTACAAGCATCTAATTGTTTAAAACAGGATAAAATATTCCCCCAAAACGTAAATCCTGGAATCAGAGTAATAATACCACAACTCAAACATCAAAGGCACTGTTGAGGAGCTCAACCTTGACTATCTTCTGATCTCTAGAGGTAATGTGTGAAGGGAATGTTACATGAGGAAAAAAGGTGTTTTTACCCTTTTTGCCTTAATATCATTTGGGCAATTCTGAGATGTCCTATGGGCTGAATGTACTAGACAAGTCAATATTCTCCTGGATAGGTGTTGTCTGTAATGTAGATAGTGAGCAATCATAAATTTTATAAACTGGAATCTGCCCTTTGAACTATACTTGGAAGTTTACTGGCAACCAATGCAATATCCATTACCATGGTATTAGGTGTCACTAGTGGCTTTTACCTGCCAGTATGCAAGTTATTTGTCAAGGGCCAAGGAAGTCTGGAAATCCAGGCAATTCAAATGAATATAAAGGTTTATTGCAAGCTTAAGCTTTCTACAAGAATCTGAACTACTAACAGTCAAAGCAAATTGGAGATAGATAAAAGTAAAAGGAATTTAAGGTGGGCCGGACTTAGATGTCTTGGGATCAAAGGGATTCAAGACTGATGGTACATTTGACCCCTCCCTCAGGCTCATTCTGATCATCTCCTACATTTTGCCTTCTAAAGATAACTAGTTTTCAGATCATCTTCAAAGGCAAACTCTCATAAAATAAGTGGCAAAAGTTGGTCCATGAAGTTGGTCCATGAGGTCATTGTTGCCAGGGCATTATGTTCCAGAAAGAGCCACCAATGACAGTTGGGCAGAGAAAATTCTAATCTTCACTTATTTATTGTATCTAGCAATAAACATGAATCTTATCTCAATCTTCTTCCTTTCTCTCCTGCACTCTTACAGTCCTTATTTTGCAATATATTTCATCCTGGGCTTTTATCACCTATTTCTTTTGCTTTAGATTAACACCCTCTGATGAGATTGGTGAGGCACATGCCAAACAAATCCTTCCCAGTGTTTCTGAGAGGCAACTCATCTCTTGCCAAGAATCCTTCATGTAGGTAATGCACTCAAGAGTTAAAGACCTCATTCCACTCTTGGCAGCACCATCTGTAGCTTCTTGTTCTCTTCCAGAATCCTGTTCTCTTTTCTTACACTGTGATCTCAGCTGGAAGGATTGATGTAAGCATTAATTGAGGTCTGAATTCCTTTCCTGGACATCCATTCATGTTCTTTTTTGCCAATGTCATTCATCCACTCATAAATAATTGGGAAGAATTCATTACTGGTGAGTTTCAAGAGTCTCGGTAGCTTGTTTATCACATCCAGGTTACAGACATCTTACATGTCACATCTCATATGACATTATATAAAATCTACATGCCCTGTGGCATTGGCTCCTGTCAATAGGATTTTTAGATGCCAATAAATAATAATTTATTGTTAGCTTGAGGCATTTTTAAATTATTTTTTCATTGACCAGACTCTATACATACAAGTGAATTGGCATTCATCCTACACATACAAATGTACTGTGGGTTCTCTTTAGGCAGAAGCATAAAGGTTACACAACTCTGGCAGATCGTCAGAAGCTTCCTTTGCTATTCATGTTGTTTAGAGTCTCTTCACGTACTGCCATACAAAACTCTCCTGTTGCCCTTATTGTTCATTACTAAGCGTTACTTCTAACTTTTATGAATAGTTGAAAAAACCTTCATTGTATTTTATTTGCAAATGTAATTCTGAAATAGTGAAATGGTTAAAACTGGGATTCAACCTCAGATGTACATACATATCACCTTATGTTGAATTAGTTCATAAAAATGACAGTGTTACAAACATTTTTAGGAAAACATCTGTGGACAAAATTGCCTCTAATAACAAATACATTTCCAATTTTCCTTGCCACTGTAGAATAAGAATTGATAAGGTATGCTTGGTTAATATGCATGTATTTCATATATTGTTTGTGTATGGATGTAGTCCACAAATGAAGACTATATCAATGGCTGAAAAGATTCAGAGTTGCTACATTGGAGCATCTCTTGTGGAAGGCTTTTGCTTAAATAAATTTTTTTAGAGATTTTTTTTTTTGAGATTTTTAATCCAATGAAGAAATGTAGCTGGAAACACAAATTGTGGTCATTGGCCTAAAACAGAAGAAGGTGAAAACTAATTCTTCATCAACCAAAGGGCAAGGCACAGAATAATACTTGAAGTTATGGGAAGGCAAATTCCAACTAAATATTAGGAAAAAAAACATTTTCTAAAAATGGGAGAACTCTGACATAGGTCCTCAAGGTGGTAGTTTCTCTTTCTCTGGATATGCTCAGATGGACACCATACAATCATTAATGAAAGATATTGAGCGGGAGTTTAGGCCTGATGGTCTAAAAAAATCAGGTGTTATACTTGCCATGTCACATGGCCATCATGTGATATTTTGTGACATTTTCCCCATTTTCCCTATCTCAGCTGGCCTAAATGGTCCCCCTTGTAATCTGATGATTTTAAGGCTTCATAGACCAAGACATATCATCATAGGAGCCTATAGAAGAGAAAAGTATATATGTATGAAATAGTAGCATTTATTTATTTTTAATGAAAGTTTATTGCATCAAAACCATTCTATATAACTTTGCCAAGCAATATGGATATGTATGAGACCTATAAATATTAAGTATATATTCAAATAATATGTCTCTATAGCAGGTCACTGTGCGGAAAATAGCCACTGAATGTGCAGGAAATATTGCTCTGCAGGAGGAATGGAAAATTGAATTTTTCAAGTATCTCAGTCTTCTTCATTCTGACTGCTTCTGAATTACTGAATTCTGAATTACTATAAAGAAGAAAAACCAGGCACATTATACCAAAGTCTTGATGCTGTGGATTACCAGTGTTAAAAAAATGAGTCTAGACTATTTTTTCCCCATGGTTTACAAGTCTTTTGTTTTGTTTTTTTACTACTACATAATGCAAGACTCCAGAATGCAAGACAATATGTAAGAAACTATAATATATATTCAAATGTCTTTATGGAAGACATATATAAAAGGAAAGTAGTTCAGTGCAATAAAACAGGCCTGGGAGCCATCTGAAGATTTACTACACATGTGTGTGCATTTTTCAGAATTCTGAAGAAAGATTGCATTGCTTTCTGTATTTCTTTGCCTTCTTATCTTTCAGGAAAAAAATTCAGTATATGTTGCATATTCCATTCCAGGAAGATCTACCAAAGACAGAATTATGATATTAGGTCATTTATACCAGGAAGCAGGCTGGGACAAGTCCCTTTTTCATACATATATAAAGCACCTTTTCCAGGTTCTTCAGGCTGCTTCTGATCATCTTCAGCCCCAAAGAATAACCTGAATAGTGGTGAAACAATGCTCTCTCTAGCTGGTCAGTGTGTGTGTGTGTGTGTGTTTGTGTATGTTTGTGTTTGTGTATGTTTGTGTGTCTTCGCGCATGTACCTTTGAACCAATCTTGCATTCCCTGCAGTTTTATTGGCAAGATCTTAGAAGTGGTTTGCCATTGTCTTCCTTCCCAAGGCTGAGGGAGAATGACTAACCCAAAGTCACCAAGCCAGTTTTTCTGCATAGGGTAGGACTAGAATTCATAATCTCTCAGTTTTTATTCTGGTGCCTTAACCATCACACCAAATTGGCTCTCAGCTGGCCAATCCTGTGCAACAAAAAACTCCTCTGCATTTCCCCCTTCCCCCAGCCCCCACTTCAATCCAGTAAGGAAACAAAATCAATTGCAACCTCCTCCCATTTCTCCAACATGTTGTATGAAATCTGATTTTTGCAAAATAAGAGCAAGCAGTTGCTATGAAAAGGGAACTTGAAACTGCCAAGCAATCCTTCCTCTGTGGAATTTGAAAGGTAGTTGCTAACCGTGATGGTAACCAGGCTGTTCTCTCATTTTTTTCAGCCAGGTATTTTTCCCCCAAGCTGTAATTGTGAGTGCAGGTAGCTGCAAAATGACTGGAGTGGAAGAAGCAAGAAAATATATATGTAAACAGAGAGGAACTATAGACAAGATGCTGCAGATTGATTGTGTATGGTTGATAGGGTAAGGGAGAGATGGCACTGGCAGAACAAAATTTCTGTCAAGTCCTCACCCTATTGAAAAGAGAGGGAAAAATGAATTGCTCGTGGGTTCCCTCCTCCTCTTAATCCTTTCCTCCAATCTACAATACACAAGAAAAAAAACAGCATCCTCAGCTCCTCAGAAAAGAAAGTAAGGAGAATGATCTTAATGATGCTCATTTCACTTTAGCTGCCAACTCCTCAGTTACTGTACACACAGGAATAGTTGCAAGGATTTGCAGGATAAATACACCCTTGGTTAATCCCAGCTGTTTTAAAGGGAAATCAGCACTTGGCTTACAGTTAATTTGGCTCTGTGTGGGAGAAAAAAATCTGAATGATTGCTCTGAGGGGAATCTTTGGAGCTGCCAAGCCACCTTTCTCTTTTAAGGATCCATGAAACACTGCTACAGTATGTCAGCCCAAGAGGCAGGAGGAGGGTAAGGCAAGAATTCATGCCAATGCAAAAATTTACCTTTGCAGGTAAAAAAGAGAGCACTTTTTGTGTGATTTGGATATCGCACAGCAGAACTAGATAATAACTTGGAAAGCTCTCAAACACACACAATAACATAGAAACATGGACTTGACACAGGCTATTGTAGAATAGAGCAACATTGCTATACGGAATGTTCAAAGTTTAAAATTATCATGTTCTAAATTTTTAATGTAGGAATTGTATTAATACTTATTTTTACTCATACCAATATAACTTATGTTTTGTTGTTGTCCATCTCTCCTATAAAACGATTCTGGGCAGATTGCAGATTATAAAAAGACTAATAGAACACTAATACATTAAAAGCATGCAAATTAAAAATTTAGAACTATACAAAAAAACAGGACTAACAGGATTGAAGTTTTCTTTTCCATCATCAACCCCTAGTGGGTAGCAACCCCACCATCAGAGCCCTAGGTATTACCTTTTTAGGAGATCACATCAGAAAAATTAAATGTAGCAAAGAGTTGTACAGCCTTTTGAAAAAGAAGTCTTGCTTAAGCACCTTCCTATGCTCCATACCCAAAAATCTCAGCAACCTTCTGATACACTGGCCTTAGTTCCAACCAGCTGGAGAGGAAAAAAGTGTGAAGTAGACCAGTTTGATGTTGTAGTTAAGGCACTAAACTAGAAATACAGAAGTTTGAATTCTATTCCCACCTTAGGCATGAAGTCAGCTGTGTGACCTTGGGCCAGTCAATCTGTCCCAGCCCTAGGAATGAGCCAATAGCAAACAATTTATCAAAAACTTAGCAATAGCAATTAGACATTTGTAACACTCCATAGTGCTCTACGGCACTCTCTGAGTGGATTACAAAGGCAGCATATTGCCCCCCAAAATCTGGCTCCTCATTTTACTGACCTTGGACAGATGGAAGGCTGAATGAACGTTGAGCTGGTAAGATCAAAATCCTGGCTGTGGGCAGAGTTAGCCTGAACTGCTGCATTCTAATCACTGTGCCACCATGGTTCCTAAACATAGCTTAGAAAACTGCAGGGACTAGGCCAGGCAGTTCCCAAGAGAAAAGGCTGACCTGGGGGCACATGTATACAGTGCCTGTTTAGGTTTGTTCATAGTAAAATATTTGAACATTATTATTATTACTAGATAGGGCAACCATTGTACAGTAACAAAATGTCCCATTCACACAAAACATCACAAGTCCTCATAGCTAAATCTCTATGGAGATTCTCAGTCATCCAGATCATCCCAAAGGTGCTTTTCAAGAATGGAATTTCTGTTTTTTTCTTTGAAGATATTTCGCTTCACAGACAAGAAGCTTCTTCAGAAGTGGAAGCTTCTTGGAGGGGGCAGAGCTGGCATCACGATGATATGGCATGCGATCTTGAAGGTCTGAGATTGCTGCCAATATCTTTGTTCCTGGATGGTCCAATCAGATCTAAACCATCCTGATGAGACAGCGAATGTAAAGAGCGCATCCTGATGATCCCAGGGATATTGCAAAGTCCCTGGTAGATCCAGGAGAAGCTCTTTTTGCCAGCGGCAAAGAGGCAGCCATTAAAGCTGCTGAAGTTGGGACAGCTCCAAAACAGAAGAGAATAGAAGGAGAGAGTGTGCCGGTTTGGTGAGAACTTTTTTTATATTTTAATATTATATTAATATTAATATTATTTTAATAATATATTAATATTGAGAAGAAAGGACACCCTAAAGGAAAGAAAGAATCTGTAAAAGTTTTGACAGAAGTGATTAAGCAGCGATTTTAAACAAGAATGTCACAGTAATATTTTTTCTCATTGTTGGATTTTTTATACATGATCTTATATTTTGAAACTGGACTGATTTCTTTTTTTTCTTGTTATTTATTCTTTTCTTCCTTTTGATTTTATAATATTTTAAGTCAGAGATTCCCTTATAGTTATTTTTTAAATATCTTTTTTCTTTTTTAATTAATTTTTGTTATATTCTGCTTGGAAAAGGAGAGGGGGAAAGTGAAAGGTAAAGAAACTTTGTAACACTGTCAACTAGAGGCTTGGAAGTATCCTGTTTTTTTCTACCAGACAAAGCTGAGAAAGAACTGGGACTTTGTTTCAAGGACATTGCCTGGTTGATAAGATCGAGGGAAGAGCATTGGAGAGCATTACTGCAGGTACTCTTCTGAGTTTCTATTAGCAGCGGAAGTCTGGTGTTGAAACTTTGGATAAAAGGTGATAAGCCTTTGGAGAAGAGAGCTATAATAAGAGCCTTGGATAATTAAACAAAGTGCAGTGTGCTTTTTTCCCCCCCATTTTTTCTAAGCTATGCTACCCCCGCCCCCCCATCAGTTTATTTCTTTTCTTTTCTTTTTGGTAATAGCTATTTGGATTTTTGGGTTTTTGGAACTTGTCTACCTTTCATATTGGTTTCTTTATGGTTTCTTTTTATGTATCTTTTTATATTTGAGATCTCTTAATTGGATTAAGGTGTTCGATTAAGATTAATTAGATTTATCTTAATCTAATTGGATTAAGATGAACCTGAAGAATCTTTTTATTTTCCCTTTTTTTTTAGTCTTTTTCCTCACCTCTTTGCCTTTTTTGGGACTTTACAATTTTTTTGGGTGTCTGTTTATGGTGTGCTTATGCCCTTTTTCTTAAGTTATACAAGAGCCTGAATATTTTTTTTTCCTTTTTCCTTTTTAATTATTATTACCAATTGGTTTTTTCTTTTTTTCCACTATTTTTACTTGGAATTGCAATTGGTTATTTCACAACTGGATTAAGGTCTAGAAAAATTTGAAAGATCTTGAATTCCTCAAAATGAGTAGGAAGTTAACAACTCCTGGTTCTTCAACTTCTGCTTCCTCCTTTCCACCATCTGGAGGACAACGCTCAATACAGACAATGTTAAAGCAAGAAAAAGAACAGGAAAAAGTGACCCTGCAGATGATTATGCAAGGAATTCAAAATATTCAAACAAGATCAGAGAATATTGAAAAGAGAATTGAGAACATTGAACAAAGAACAGAAAACATTGAACAAAGAACAGAGAACATTGAACAAAGAACAAAGAACAGGGAAAACCAATGAAAAAGTGGAGAGCATCCAGCAAATGATGATGAAGTATGATGAGAGGCTCCAAGAAATTGAAGAAGATAAACAAAGAGGTAAGAAGATTGGAGACTTTGATAACAGGTTAACTGTGGTTGAACAAGATAAAAGTGGTATGTTGAGATGGGAGATGGACAGATCAGAATTTTATCTCAGATTTCAAAACATAGAGGAAGAAAAAGGACAAAACCTAGTTGAGATAATGATAGAAATACTGGCTGAAGCTTTGGAAACAATTCAAGAGATGATGATGGATGGAATAGATGAAGTTTATCGAGTCTTTACAAGATATGCAATGAGAAATAGTTTACCAAGAGAAGTTCACATTAGATTTACAAAGAAAGCTATTAAAAGGCAAATATTGCCAGTGTCAAAAGAGAAAACATTGAAATACAAAGATAAGGAGATTGTGGTCTTAAAACAAGTGCCCAGAAGAGTGAGAGAGATGAGAATATCGATTCTTGACCAAATTGTTATTTAAAAAGGAGGTGAATTCTAGATGGCTGGTTCCAGAAGGTTTAATGTTCACATGGCAAGAAAAGAGATGTAGAATTGACTCAATTGAGAAAGCTGAATCACTTTATGCAGAATTTTTTAAAGAGGAGAAAGAGGCAGAAAAAGAAATTTCACTAATTGAATTCCAAGAGGACTACCAAATGATGACTGGAAAAGAAGAAGGTGCAGTAAGCGGAAAGGAGGAGGCTAAAGAACTATGCAAACCAAGATCTACAAGAGCTGTTAAATCAAACTACAAAATTTAATGGAAGAAAAAAAATTAATTACATTTAACATAAATGGATTTAATTCAGCTGTTAAAAGAAGGAAATTTTTTTCACAAATTAGAGAAATTAAAATTTGATATAATTTGTCTACAAGAAGTACATATTAAAAAGCAACATGAACAATTGCTGAGACAGCCAAAATTAAGGAAAATATTTTCCTCTTTGACATAATGCAAGAAAAGAAGAGTGGTCTTGTATATTAAAGATATTATCCCAACAAAATTTAAATATACTGATGATGATGGAAGAATACTAATGGTGGAAATAATAGATAATAATCTAAAAACACTCCTGATTGCAATTTATGCCTCGAATGACAATCAAGAAGAATTTTATAAAAAAATTACACATGAAAATAATTGAACTGGACTATGCTAATATAGTTTTGATAGGATATTTTAATGGAATTGTAGACAGTAAACTGAATTATACAGCACAGAAAACAACAAAGCAAAACAGAAAGATCCTCCCTAAATCCTTTTTTAAAATGGTGGATGAAATAAACTGAAAGGATACGTGGAGAGAAAGAAATACTAAAACCAAACAATACACTTTCTATTCAAATAGACATTTATCATGGTCCAGAATAGATATGATATGGATGTCAACAGAATTGTTAACCAATATTCAAGAAGTAAACATTGAAACAAGTACTTGGGCAGATCACAATCCAATGACAATTAAATGGAAAGGACAATGAAGAAGATCGAGATGGACGTTAAATTATACTATTCTAAAGGAAAAAGACTTTACACAGTGGATGGAGAAAGAACTGCCTTTTTTCTTTAAAGAAAACAAAAAAGAAGATACATCAATTCAGAATGTATGGGATACAATGAAGGTATATGCCAGAGGCTTGATAATAGACTATACAAGGAAACAAAATACTATGAAAAGATTAGCCTCTAAGGCATTAGAGGAAGAGTACAAAGAACTTGAAAAAGAGTTACAGAAAATGCCACAGAAAAAGGATATCAAGTTAAAAATGGATACAACCAAACATAAAATTGGTCTAATAGAAAAAGAAGAGCTAGCACAAAAAATTAGAGGTGTTAAACAGAACTATTTTGAAGATGCAAATAAACCAGGTAGATGGTTAGCATATAAATTGAGAAAGGAGAAAGAATCAAGGAAAATATTGCAATTAATAGATGAACAAGGCCAAGTTTGCTATGGAAGTAAAGAGAAGAAGGAAATCATATGAGACTGTTATGAGAAATTATATACACAAGAGAATATTGATGAGGAAAGAGTTAAACACTATTTATAGAATGCTTATCTACCCCAGATACCTAAAGAGATTGAAACAATGTTAGAAAGCAATATAATGAAGATGGCGTTAACTGAAGCACTCAAGAAGCAAAATAATGGAAAGGCGCCAGGCCCAGATGGACTTCCGGCATAAATTTATAAAACATTACAAGAATCGTTGAACCTTCCATTGTTAGAAGTTATGAATGAAGTTATGTTAAAGAAGAGGATACCTAAAACATGGTTAGAAGCTTATATTACGGGACTTCCAGTTTGCAGGGCTTTGGTGGCAGGCAGGAATCTGTGATAGTGCACGGTTTCTGCCTGGGCTCGCCGCCGGAGTGCCCCGAGCCAGCTGGTTTCAGGGCTAAGCCACCCCATAGGGGTCGGTGAAGATGGAGGAGACTCCAGCAGGGTCGAGGAAAGCTGCATCTTTCCTCCCCAGCTGGCTAAACTCCCTTTCCCGAAGGTGGTAGAGCAGCGGTCAGAAATGGTCACCTCAAAGAAGCCCTCATTCGGAAAAGATTGTGCAGGAGGAAGAAAGTGCTGAAGTGAAAGTTTTGGCTGACTGGGATAAGAAGAAACAATTAAGGTAACCTGGAACTTAAACTTAAAAAAAAAAAGATACATTGCTCCCAAAGAAGACTCGGAAGCAGCGAATGAAAGTGAAAAGGGAAAGTTGTTTTTTTTTCACTCTCCTTCCTTACGGTGACAGCAAACAGAGATGAATGAGAAATCAAAAAAATCTGCTTTGGCATCAACAGGTATTTAAAATGGAAAATTTAATGCCAAGGGGATAATAAAGATTTCTGAATATAAAAGGCAAAAAAAAAAAAAGAGAGAGAGAGAGAAAGAAAATTTTCTTTTGCTGTAAGTGGGAAGGGAGAGGAAGACAATAAGAACAGGATTTGGAAGGAGGAGATAGCCTGGAATCTAAGAATCTCAAGTTAAATTTTAACAGGTCTGCTAAAAGATAAATTTTAACTGCAACTTTGTAACTAAATACTAACCCCAGGAAGAGAAAGTGAAAAAAGGAATAAAGTGTAAAAAGAAACAGCTTGTGTGTATTTGGATTGTTTGGTGACTTTGGGACTTTTGGAATTATATTGGAAGGATTAAAAACAAAAATTGGGTGGTTGTTTTAAAAGAAGAAAAAAAACCTCTACAATAGCATCACTTGTGGACGAACTGAAAATAGAATTTAAAAAATATAAAGAAGAGGAACAAGAAGGGAAGAGCTCTCTTGGTTTCGTTTTTCAATTCTTAGAAATGGCGATCTTTACCTATGAGAAACGACAAGAAAAGACTATGCAACAAGAAGACTGGGACAAAGAAGAAGCCATCTTTAATGAACAAGTAACTTTACTTGGGGAAGAAAGAGGAAAGAGGAGAAAGAGAATGGAGAATTTGAGACCTAAAAAAACAACCAAAAAAAGGGAAAAATAAGGTGAAAACTGGATATAACATGAGAAAGCAATAGAAAAAGGGAATACAGAAAAGGGAAATTGAGGTGGAGAGACAAGGGAGTAAAAAGGGCAGAGAGAAGAAGCAAAAGAGGAGGGAAGGGAAGAGAAGCTATAAGGGTGTGAAGCAAGATGTAAAGAAACAGGACTTATTTAGAGATAATGGGTAAAATTTTAATTGAAAAAGGGATTCTGCAAAGGTACATATGATTGTATTGTTATATTTGTATTTAGAAATAATATTAGAAAATTGCAAACAACGTATGATTTAGTGAAACATTTCTGAATAAAATAAATGGAATGAATTAAATGAGAGAATTAATTTAGAAAGGAATGGGAACATTTTAATGACATAATGTTTTAAAATGCAAGTGAAGTGAGGGGGAAGTAATCATGGAAAGTTTACAAGCGTTCCCATAGAAGTATGATACCTATTTGAAAAGTAATGTGTTAAATGTTTAAAATTTAAATGAATATTAACATTAATGATAGAATTGAATTGGTATGGATAAGTTGTTTTAATTATATTATATATTTATACTTTTCTTTTTAAAATGTAGCGTCTAGCTTTAATGTACTACGCAGAATCCGAATGGAAATTACATTCTATATTAAGTGTTATAATTTTAGTGGAAAGATATAAAGGTGTCATCCTCCAGTTAGTGACTACAGGAGGAATTTTGTTTAATGGGAAAAGGTAACAGATAACTGAAATAGGACAGACAAATAATATAAATATAATGATCTGATTTGAGATGAAACAAGTAAAAATAAAATTAAGAAAGTTAAAAGAGGAGAGAAGCCATACAGAAAATGTAGAATGGCAATAAGATATGGAATGATATATAAAAATGAGCATGAATTTGAATTGGTGTCTATACAAAGAGATGTAACCTGGGATCAAGCTGCTTTCAGAAAAGAGGTTTTGTGTGTTCATGTTCTGTGCTGTGTTTGTCTATGTTTGTTTCTAAAAATGAATAATTTTTTTTTTTAAAAAGAAGCTTATATTATACTTATACCAAAAGAGGAGGCCAATCCATTACAAATTAAGAACTATAGACCTATTACTTTACTAAGTGCAGATTATAAAATTTTTGCTTCAATATTGTCAGAAAGACTTAAAAAATATTTAAACAGTTTTATTCATCCTGATCAAAATGGATTTCTGCCAAAGAGACAAATTAAAGACAATATGAGAGTAATTTTGGACACTTTGGAATACTATGAGGCTCATCCTGAAAAACAAATGGCTTTGATATTTCTAGATGCACAGAAGGCATTTGATAATATGAATTGGCAATTCATGTTGTTACTGCTGGAACAGATGGGCTTTACTAAAAAATTTACTCAAGCAATAGAAGCTATATATCATAAGCAAACAGCAAAGGTAATGATAGAGGGAGAATTGACAGACTCTATTGATATAAGAAAAGGAACTGGACAAGGATGCCCATTGTCACCTTTGTTGTTTGTGTTAACCTTGGAATTGTTAAACAGAAATATTAGAGAAGAAAAGAACATAAAAGGGATGAAAATTAAAAAGGAAGAATTTAAATTCCAAGCATTCGCAGATGACTTGGTTTTCATCTTAGAAGATCCACTAGAAACAGCATCAAAATTGATAGAAAAGATATGGACATATGGAAAGGTGGCTGGCTTGAAAATAAATAAAGATAAGACAAAGATTCTGACAAAGAACATGTTATCAAGACAAAAGGAAGAATTAGCAGACCTATTGAAAATCCAGGTCACGAATAAGATCAAATACTTGGGGATATATTTGACAGCAAGATGTAGGACACTAAAAGAGAATAATTATATTAAACTTTAGCAGCAGATAGCGCTAGATTTGGCAAAATGGGAAAATTTACAACTGTCACTAATAGGGAGAATATCAACAATCAAGATGAATATATTACCCAGAATTTTATATTTGTTTCAAATAATTCCAATTAGGCTTGGAAAAGATTATTTTGAAGATTTAAATAAAATCGTGCTGAAATATATATGGCAAGGTAAGAAGGCAAGAATAAAGTTAAAACTTTTGCAAGAAACTAGAATAAGAGGAGGATTTGGCTTGCCTAATTGGGAGTTGTGCTATCAAGCTACAAAAATGATTTGGGTAAAGGAATGGATAACATTAAGAAATACTAGATTGTTGAACATTAGAAGGACATGATCTGTTGCTGGGGTGGCATGCTTTTTTATGGTATAAAGGAACGAAAACACAGGGGTACTTTCGAAGACATTATATACGGGTGTCTGTGTTTAAACTGGGAGAAGACTGAATGAAAGAGTGAACTTAAATCTATGCAAAACTCTGAGGAACAAGGTATAAAGATGAATTGGTTCTCATATGTGCAAATACAATCAAAGTATGATAAAGATTTTATCATAAAAATACAATCAAGGTATGATAAAGATTTTAAAACAGAAGGTTTTTATGATAAATTGATTGATTTAGATAAGATTTTGACAGGTGCTGATGAAAAGGTGATTAAAAAATTGTATGGATATTTATTAGAAATTAAATTAGAAGAAGAACAAGTTAAACTATGATTGCTTGGGGGAAGAATTTTGGATGTGGGATTGATTGAGAAATGGCAAAAATTGTGGTCACAAAATTATAAAATGACAATGTCAACAGCATATAAAGAAAATTTGTATAAGATGTTTTACAGGTGCCACTTCCCCCCGACAAGAATAGCAAGAATGTTCAAGAATAAATCTGAAAAGTGTTGGAAATGTCATCAGATACCTGGCTCATATTACCATATATGATGGACATGTTTGTATTCTAAAAAATATTGGACTAAACTCCACATGTGGCTGGAAAAAATGACAAATAAGCATATAGACTTGAAACCAGATATTTTTTTTATTGGGAATTTTGCCTGAAATATATATTTGATTTGAAATATCTGGCTGTAAATGTATTAAGAGCGGCTAGGATTGTATTTGCTAAAAACTGGAAAAATGAGAAAATACCATCACAGGAGGAGATCATTAAGAAAATATTGGAATGTGCTGAAATGAGTAGATTGACATTTGAAATTAGAGAACAAGATGATAAACAATTTTATAAAATTTGAGATCTATCAATGGTTAGATAACAAAACATAATAATGTAATATGTAGATTTTTTAGAAAATAATAAATATATAAAGATGTATTTTCCTTTTTTTATTTTTTTTAATTATATCTACAAAATGATTCTAGGATAGATCTGGGAGGATAATATGAATTGTTATCAAATAAACTAAGTAAAATATTATTATTTCATAAAACATGAATGAATAAAAGTATAGTCAATGATTGATTAATAAAGATATTAATATACTTGATATTTGATTGAAAGTATGAGAGGATATGTAATGTAATTGTAATTGAAGACTACGAAATGGTAGCACAAAACAATTTGTAAACCAACCGGCACATTGTATGTATATATATGGAAGATGGCTTTATGTTTTTATGTTTATGGTTTTTTTTTTTATGTTTGTTTTAAAACCAATTAAAAAAAAAAGAAGTAGAAGCTTCTTTGATGAGGAGCAAAACGTCTTCAAAGAAAAAACAGAAAATCCAGTTGCCTCTTGAAAAAGCACCTTTGGGATCACTAGTCCTCATTTACTAACTGCCTTCTTTAGTAACTGGTTCAAATTATGATGATGTAAGCTTTGTGGCTAATTAGCTTTGGGACTAATCTTCACATTTATGATTGTCCTGCAGTCACATAATCACCAAGCAGTGGTGTATTTACAATCACTGCAGTGACCTGCAGTCATGTGATCACTATTTGTTTGCTCAACTGGCTTATGAGAAGGATAGTTAATGGGGAATGAAGAAGTAAAGTCACAAGTCACTATCATGTATGTTTTATTTAACAACTGCAGTAGCTGAACAACCAAAGGAGAAGTGACATTGGAAGTCTATTATTGTCATATGATTTTCTGGTTAATGATTCCATTGCTTATGGAGTTGCCAGCCCCAATTATAGTTGGTAAGTGAGGATTACCTATTGATTTATTGTCTTGATAAGACCAATATTAAAACCAATATTTGGGCATATTTGTGTTCTAAAGAAATATTTTTTCCTTTTAGAAATTTTCCTAATTTAACTAGGGAAAAAATTCTTTGAAGACCTTAATAATAGAATTGCCAAATTCATTTGGCAAAAGAAAAAAGCCAGGATAAAATACAAATTAATGCAGGAGAGTAGAAGTAAGGGAGGACTGGCCCTCCTAGACTTTAGTTATACTACAAGCTGCAGTCAGTACTTGGATTAAAGATTGGGTTAATCTGGCAGACAAAAGAATACTGATGATAGAAGGCTTTGATTTACAGCTTGGCTGGCACGCGTTCCTTTGGGATGGAAAAAACAGATGTCATAATTATTTTCAAAGACACTGGATAAGAAATGCCTTGCTACATTTATGGGAAAAAATCAAAAGAAACCACTATGTGAAAATACCTCTCTGGCTATATCCAATGAAGGCACTAATATATCCCAGTGCCATGGATTTGAATAAAACAATAAAATACAAAGAACTTATAACTGATGAAGGTGAACTAAAAACACAGATTCAATTAAAACTACAAAGAATTGAAATAGGATGGTGGCCTTACATTCAAATTCAAACAAGATACAAAAAAGATAAGAAGCAATCTGGATTTTACAATACAGTTCAGGAATTAGATAAAATATTACAAGGAGGTGAAAAAAAGATGATTACTAAAATGTATAATTACTTATTGGAATTTAAAATGGAAGAGGAGACAGTCAGAGAGAATATGATAACATGTGCCAAAAATTTTGGCCATAGTATGGATCTAGACCAATGGGAACGAATATGGCAAATTAATTGTAAACTAATGTCAGTCTCCTACAAAAATTTATAAAATGTTGTATCGGTGGCACCTCCCTCTAGTGAGATTAGGTAGAATGTTCCCTAATTTGTCAGCCAAATGTTGGAAGTGTAACCAAAGCCAGGAAACTTATTTTCACATGTGGTGGACATGTCCCCAAGCACAAAAGTATTGGCTCAAAATTCAAGCATGGCTTGAAGAGTTAGCAAAACAACAGATCAAGTTTAAACCAGAGATCTTTCTGCTAGGAATGTCAGAACCGATATATGATAAGAAACACCAACATCTAATATTACATATTATAACAACTGCAAGAATTTCTTTTTCTCAAAACTGGAAATCAACCACGATACCCACAGATCTGGCAGTAATTAATAAAATATATCAATGTGCAGAAATGATTAGATTAACTATGTTATTAAAAAAACAGGGAAGAAGATTTTTTAATGATATGGAATGTATGGTATAAATCAGGGGTTGCCACCTTTTTGGACCTCAGGGACCACCAAACTCATAATTTTAAATCCTGGGGACCACTAATATGAATTTTGACTGACGGTGGCTTGCTGACTGACATTGATGGGAGAGAGAGAGAGAGAGAGAGATGATCTAACCTCCCTGCATCCCTCCCTCCCTCTCTCTCACGCTCTCACACACCACACACAAACACACAGAGGCAGGGATGGGATTCAGATTTCTTAACAATTGGTTCTGTGGGCATGGCCTAATTTGTGGGTGTGGCTTGGTGGTCATGTGACTAGTTGGGCATGGCTTGTATGTAAATATTATAAATATTTATATAAATATTGAATTGTTTATAAAAAAAGAGCAACTTTTATCCAAAATCAGGCAAAGCAGGCAGGCAGATTGAGTTGCTCTCAGAATCATAGATTCATCCAGAGATCTGTGAGATCGGCTGTCACATAAAATTTGCTTGCAAGCAAATCCATCAAATTTCCTAGCAAGAAAACTCACAAAATTAATTCACAACACACCATGTATGTAAATATTGAAATTTTACAAAAAATGAGCAACTTTTCCCCAAAATCAGGCAAAATAGGCAGGCAGATTGAGTTGCTCGCAGATTCACAGATTCACTTAGAGAGATCTGTGTTTCTGCCATCGGCTATCTGAGTCTTCAACTGAATAATAGAACCTTCAGTCCTAAGGGAGGTTTGACTTTGCTTAAAAGCAGAGCTGAGGATCCAAAGACTAGCTAGAAAGCAAGAAATCCAATGATTTCCTGCTTTTTAGCTCATCTAAATTTCCCGGCAGAGCAGAACAGCTTATGGTCAGGAAAAAGGAAAAAATGGCAACTAAAGCCCATGTCACACTGGCCAACGGATGCAAAAAGGACACAGCGGACGAGCAAAATGTTCCATCCGTTGTTATCCGCTCTCAAAAGGGGCAAAAATTTGCATAACCAGAGCGGATAACACGGACGTGGGGAGGACGCAGGGCGATGCAAAGCGGATGCGGAACGGAAGCCCAGCGGATGGGAGTGGATGGGAGTGGGTGGCACATCCGCAGGGCTTCTGGGGGGCCTCAGTGAAGCGGACACGGAACGGAAAGAGCGGAAGCAGAGCAGACGCTGAACGGATGAAGCGGATGCAGAGCGGAAGCCTAGCGGAAGCACAGCGGAAGCCTAACGGATGCCCGGCGTTCACTGCGCATGCAGGGAGGATGCATTGCGTCAGCCCTGCGGATATAACGGAAGCAGCTCAGAAGCAGGTCACCATTCAGAGGAAAGACCTGCTGCCGGACACATCGACTGCCTTGCCTGCCCTGCCTGCATGTCTGCCTGCCAGCCTTGCTGCCTGCCTTCCTGCCAGCCTTGGTTCATGTCTGCCTGCCAGCCTTGCTGCCAGCCTTGATTCATGTCTGCCTGCCAGCCTTGGTGTCTGCCTCCCTGCCAGCCTTCCTGCCTGACTTGGTGCCAGCCTCCCTGCCAGCCTTTCTGCCAGCCTTGGTTCCTGCCAGCCTCCCTGCCAGCCAGCAACCCCACAACCATGCAGAAGCACAGCAAGCCTCAGCCATCTGCTGCCAGCCCTGGCAAGAGGGACAGGGCTACCATCCCGCCCCTTGGCCCTCACTCTGGTTCTCCTGGGGCTTCTGCAGCACGGGCTCGCTCTTCTGGGGCTAAGGCTTCTGCTGCTTCTGCTTCTGGAGCAGCTGATGACAAGCACTCCAGCACCAGCCACCTCCACAGCACCTGCACCCTTCACCCCTGGGACTGAGCGACCAAGAGGAGTGCCAGAGACTCATTTTTGTCTTATAGCTTGTTGTTAATAAAGTCTATTTATGATTCATTTCTTTTTTTTCATAAAGTCTTGCTGGAAACTTTTAGAAATGGTTTAAGCCTTTGCATGCTTGTGGGATGGGTAAGGATAGCAGTGGGATAGGCAGGGATACCTGTGGAATGGGCAGGGATACCTTTGGGATGGGTAATAGGTGTGGGATAGATAAACCTCCAGTGCAAGCATAGTGGGACTGGATGGTCCACCCTCCTAGGTGCCACACCTATGGCCCTTTATTATCAAAAATAATGTAATAATTATCCACACATGTCAACATAAACACAACTCTTTATTAAACGCCCTGTTCATTGTAGGCCAACCAAACATACATGGCCCAATCTCATCTGTGTGATGAGTCAGGCTGAAGGAAGCATCCATTAAGCATCTGCCATCCTGTCTTGCCACTCCACTGCTCCAGCTGGGGAGTTGCACCAGTGTTTCAGGAGGTTGTGCTGCTTCTTCGCTTCATTTGAGGCTCTGTTGGGGCCTTGCACATCCTCAGTGTCGATCAGGTTTCGCCCTTGCCTCCATTCCCCAGGCTCCATGACCCCATTGGCTTGTTGGAAGTCCACGAGCCTGTTCTGCAAGACTGGGTCGCGGGTGCGCATGAGATTGTGCAGGATGCAGCAAGCTTCCATGATCCTCCTCATGGTCTCTGGGCAATGCTGCATGGTGGTGAGAAGTACCTGGAACCTGTTGGCCAGGATGCCAAAGGTGTTCTCCACCACCCGCCTTGCCCTGGACATCCTGTAGTTGAAGATCCTCTCTTCCCAGGTGAGGAGTCTGGAGGTGTAGGGCTTCATGAGATAGGTTGTGAGGGAGAAGTCGTCATCCCCCACGATGAAGTAGGGCACATCTTGTGTGTCGCTGGGCAGGGGTTCTGGATCTGGGAAGCCCATGATGAGGTTGCCTTCCAGCCCCTCCTTGAGGTGACTGGCGTTGTATACCTGGGCATCCGAAGATGAGCCGTTGCCTGAAGCATCGATGTACATGAACTTGTAGTCAGCATCGACCATGGCAAAGAGGATGATGCTGAAGAAGCCCTTGGTGTTGAAATAAGTGGACCCCGACTTGGCTGGAGATTTGCAGGCCACGTGCTTGCCATCTATGGCTCCAACGGTGTGTGGTAAGTTCCACTTCTGATACTATTGCTCTGCAACTTTCTTCCATCCTTCTTCAGTGGAGGGGTACTGGAGGAGCTCCACCTTGTATTCTTCGATGATGGCCTGCACCACCTCTCTGACCACAATGCTGATGGTGTTGGATGTCACCCTCCAGCCTTTCTGCATGCTCCTGTAGGAGGTCCCTGAGGCCAGGTGGCGCAGAGTGAGTGCCACCTTGAGCCCAGGTTCCAGGCTGGGCCGGAAGCTGGTGTTTGCCTTGGTCAACCTGGGTGTCAGGTGCTGCACAACTTTGTCCAACACGGCTGGAGGCATCCTCATGAAGTTCTGGAATGCCCGAGTGTCTTCGCTCCTGAGCTCCACCATTAGCTTGTTGTACAGTCCATCCTCTGCTCTACTGGCGAACCATCTTCGGACCCAGACTCTTTTTGGGTGGCTCCTTTTCTTCTCACAGTAGTGTTCACAGAGCCTGCAGATGGCTTTGCACTGTTGCAGAACGATGGTGGCTGCCGAAAGGACTTTGTTACAATCCACGGTAGACATGACTGGATGCTGTGGAAGAGGAAGAGACAGACGAAGGCTGCAGAAGTCTGCACCGCTGGGCTGCTGTTCTGAAAGTGCGATGCAGGCGAGTTGCTCCCCCTTTTTATAGGCAGTATAGTTTTTCCACTAGGCATCCTCTAGGCATCCTCTAGGCATCCTCTAGACATCCTTAATATCTGAGATAGGTCCCCTCTGCGAATGTTTTTTCCATTTTAAATGCTTTGTTTCCATGCTGCATCCGCTAGGCATCCGTTCTGCATCCGTTCTGCATCCGTTCCGCTTCCTCCCTGCGTCCGTTTACCGCTGGAGCGGATGGAGTTGTGCGGATGCGGAACGGATGCCTATCAGATATAGCGGATGCATAACGGATGCATAGCGGATGCGTAGCGGATGTGTAGCGGATGCGTAGCGGATGCAGAACGGATGAACTGTATACATTTTCTGCGCAAAAGTTTTAGGCAGCCCAAAACTTTTGGAGCAGATGAAACATCCATAAACGGATGCTGGACGGATAGAGAGGAAGCAAAACGGAGGCAGTGAGTACAGAACGGTTACATCGCATTAACCAACAGATGGCAAGGTTTTTTGTCCATTTTACATCCTCTTTGCATCCGTTGGTTCAGTGTGACATGGGCTTTAGCAGGCAAGTTTGCAAGGAAAGGAATGAGTGGGCAGGGTTCCCACAGGCCATGTGGGTGGTGCAGCCTTGTGTTCCTGCGCAGACAAAGATTAATTGCTTTGGGAGGTGCTCTGGGGATGACATTTCTCTGCGGACCACCAAAATGTTCTCACAGACCACCAGTGGCCCGCAGCCCACCAGCCGGTGACCACTGGTATAAATGGTTAAAAAACAAAAGAAATAAAGATGTTTTGTGAAAATGATCAAAGAAACTCCAAAGAAGAACAGGATATATGACATATATGTATATATGTAAAGTAATGGAGACAAATAAATCTTGTAATTTAATAATAATATAAGTTAGGATTTAGGAAACTAGTTACAGATATATTTGTGGTAAATGAATTTGTTACTAAAGGACATGTACACTGCTATGATAATGCTGTAAAATGTGAGAAGTTGTTTCTCTTTTTTAAATTCTTGAAACTTTGAATAAACAGATTTATTAAAAAAAAAGAAATTTTCCTAATTTGTCCCCTTTCCCCGATCATTCAGATGTCCAGAAATATTGCATGTTGCTCCGTTCCTAGAGAAAAGTGTTTGTTCAAATTTCTCCAGAGGCCACACAGCTTTGCTATATGATTTCTACTCCAATTGAACTGGAATTCACAATTCAATTCAGTTCAATTTATTCAGTTAGTCATTCATTCATAATCCCTAACTGAACTGTGCTGCATTCTTCTCCCCCACATGTTCCCATTCACAGATCAGATTTAAAATATCTAGCTGAGTTCTGAATGCTTTTTTTTATAGTTCAGGTTTCCAGATGCTCATTCAATCATACTTCATCTCTTCACCATTGGCCATTTGCCAAAGAGCTTCCGTTTTTAGTTCATGAACTCCAATCCTCTGGCAATCATTCATCTAGGTTTTTCTTGTATGAGAACAGGAGCTGGGAGGAAAGAAAATATCATGCCTGATTCATTAGCTTGGTCAGTGAACATTCTAGCATGCCTCACTTTGGTGCTGTAATATAAACGGAAGATAACATGCTAGCATACTGCCTGTGGAGATTCTCAGTCATCCAGGCCATAGGTGTTTGAAGAGTGCTTTTTTTCTTCAAAAAGCAACTGGACTGTTTTTTCCTTGAGGAAGAAGAAAATGTTTCACTTCTATCCAAGAAGTTTCATCAGTTCTTATGGCAGGAGCAGTGGTGGGATTCAATTTTTTTTACTACCGGTTCTGTGGGCATGGCTTAGTGGGCATGACAGAGGAAGGATACTGTAAAATCTCCAGTCAGAGGTGGGATTTGCTGGTTCTCCGAACTACTCAAAATTTCCGGTACTGGTTCAGAACTGGTCAGAACCTGCTAAATACCACCCCTGGGCAGTAGGATGGATTTAGCTGCCAAATCTGATGAAGCTTCTTGGATGAGAAGCAAAATGTTTTCCTCTTCTTTCTCAAGGAAAAAAAACAGCCCAGTTGCCTTTTGGATAAAAAAGTACTTTTGAGATTCTAGCATATCAATTTTACTAGATTTTATAATAAATAAATAAGGCTTTGATGAATGAATGAATTCATGTGAACAAAAAACATTTTCTCCTTGCTTCCCCCTAATCCTGTTTGTTATCCTCCCCCTTCCTATCATCATTCTCTCAGTTTCCTTTTAACTTTTAAACAAGTTTGATTACTTCACAAAAAGAAGCCATGGATAACATTTTGCATCTTCATTTCCTAGACATCCTTTAGGTATCTCCAGATTAAGCCACTTAGATGTCTGAAGAAATGTTCAGTATCAGAACTTCTTTTTTAAGTCAAAGAAAAATCAGAAGAGAAAATGCTGGTGGCATTGCCTAACAGGAAATGGGAACAAAGAATGAAGGGAAAAAGGACAAAATATAAGAGAAGGATACTAAGAAATGGCACAATTGTGTGAACCTAAACAGAATAGATCATTCAAGTTATCAAGGAATTGTTCAATAGGTGTAAATGAAATCAGAGACACTGACACAAACTTGTTGTCTTTTACATATAAATATATCTATTATTCAGAAAGAAAGAACACAAGATAGTTAGGGACATATGAACATTATGAAGTAAATTAGAACAGCATACAGAACACATAGAAGGAAAAGGTGGGAAAAGGGGAAACTCTCCCTCCACACACAGCAACCAATCATAACGTAGATTGCTTCATGCATGAGCTATATAGCAATGGTTGCCAACTGATGGGCCAGGGCGCACTGGTGGGCCCAGAGAAAATTTTGGTGAGCCGCAGAGAAATCTCACCCCCATAGCACCCCCCCCAAGCAATTAATCCAGGCTGTGCAGAAACACAAGGCTGCACAGCCTACATGGCCTGTGGGAACCCTCCCTGCCCACTCACTCCTTACCCGGCAAACTTGCCTGCTAAATCGTTATTTTTCCTTTTGCTGACCATTAGCTGTTCTGTTGTGCCGGGAGATTTAAATTCATTAGGAAGCAGGAAATGGTTGGATTTCTTACTTTCTAGCTAGTCTTTAGATCTCCCTTAAGGCCCTGTCTTATGAACCTCCCTTAAGGCCCTGTCACACTGCCCAACGGATGCAAAACAGACACAACGGACGAGCAAAATGTTCCATCCGTTGTTATCCGCTCTCAGAAGGGGCAAAAATTTGCGTAACCAGAGCAGATAACACGGATGTGGGGAGGATGCAGAGCGGATGGAAAACGGATGCGGAACGGAAGCCTAGTGGATGGAAGCGGATGAGAGCGGATGGCACATCCGCAGGGCTTCCAGGGGGCCTCAGCAAAGTGGATGCAGAACAGAAAGAGCGGATGCAGAGCGGATGCAGAGCGGATGCAGAGCGGATGCAGAGCGGATGAAGCGGATGAAGAGCGGAAGCCTAGCGGATGCACAGCAGAAGCCTAATGGATGCCTGGCGTTAATTGCACATGCGGGGGGATGCATTGCGCAAGCCCCCCGGATATAAAGGGAAGCAGCTCGCACGTGGCCAGCATTCGGAGGAAAGACCTGCTGCAGGATACATCGAGTCCTTGCCTGCCCTGCCTGTCTGCATGCCTGCCTGCAAGCCTTGCTGCCAGCCTTCCTGCCAGCCTGCCTCCAAGCCTCCTGGCCAGCCTCCCTGCCAGCCTTGCTATCTGCCTGCCTGCCAGCCTTGCTGCCAGCCTGCCTTCTAGCCTCTCTGCCAGCCAGTTTGCCTGCCAGCCTTGGTGCCTGCCTGCCTGCCAGCCTTGCTGCCTGCCTGCCAGCCAGCAACCCCACAACCATGGGAAAGAAGCAAAAGTCTCAGCAACCTGCCGCCATCCCTGGCAAGAGGGACAGGGCCAACCTCCGGCCCCCTGTCCCTGACTCTGCTTCTGCTGGGGCTTCTGCTGAAGCTGCTCCTGGCAGTGGTGCTTCTGCTGTGTACTCTGCTGAAGCTGCTGCTCGTCCTGCTCGTGCTCCTGGACTTGCTCGTCCTGCTCGTGCTCCTGGTCTTGCTTGTCCTGCTCGTGCTCCTGGTCCTACTGGTGCTGCTGGTGCTGCTGGTGCTGCTGGTGCTGCTGGTGCTGCTGGTGCTGCTGGTGCTGCTGGTGCTGCTGGTGCTGCTGGTGCTGCTGGTGCTGGTGCTGCTGGGGCTTCCGGTGATTACTCTGCTGCTGCTGATCCTGGTCCTGCTGATCCTGCTGCTGCTGCTGCTGCTGCTGCTGATGATGATGATCCTGCTGCTCCTGCTGCTTCTGATGATGATGATGCTGATGATGATCCTGCTGGTGATGATGATGATGATGATGATGATGATGATGATGATGATCCTGCTGGTGCTGCTGCTGGTGGTGGTGTGGAGGAGCAGCCCCTACCACCTCGGAGCCCCTCTAATGAGGGCCCATCTGGTCCTGGCAAGAGGAGAAAGAGGCGTATGCGGGGACGAGAGAGGAGGCTATACTTCATTGAGGAGGAACACGAGGATGAGGTGCTGGAGTGGCTGAGAGAGAATGACTATCTCTGGCGGAAGGGACACCGGCTGTACAGGGACACCAAGCGGAAGCAGGCTGCTTGGAGAGAGAGGGTGGAGAGTATGGGTTACACTTCGGAGGTGCTCCTCGGCTGGTGGAAACATATGCACAGCTGGTACGGGAAGCTGCACCTGAAGAAATCTGGCCAGGCCACAGTAAAGCTGACGGACAGAGAGACCTACGTCATGGCCAGGTGCAGCTTCCTGGAGGGTGAGATCCGCCACTGAGGAGCACCAGGAGCCCCTCTGTCTACCCTCTCTCTCTGGCAGCTTGCTGCAACCCAGTCCTCTTCCGGCCGAGAGTCAGTCCCTGTCTCCAGGCAGGTTTCTGTGGAGCGTGCCACGGAGGAGAACCCGCGGACAGCTGTTCTAACCATGGTGGAGCGCGTGGAGGACTCCCTGATGTGGTGGGAGAGAGGAGACATCAAGTCCACAACAGTTGTAGCCGCATCCCCCCCCCCCAGCTCTGCCTCCACAGAAAGGCAGAGAGCCAGACAGCAGGAGGGGCAGAGCCACACGGTTCTGCTGGAGATCAGGGACACCATCCGCACCAGTATAGATCTCCACTCTCAGCTGGTCAGCACCGACTCCTCATCCTCCAACCGCAAGCCCTTCCTCACCTATGTCAACCAGACCCTCAAGAACATGGAGGAACCCCAGTACCAGGTGGTGAAGGACCAGATCACCGAGCTGCTTCACAACCCTCCAGACCCAGAGGAACCTGCTCCCACCCAGTCCAGGTCTGCTCCTCCACCCCAGGTGATGTCCCTCCCATTCCAAGGCTTCCCACAGGCCCTCACCTACCAGAGCTACAGCTACCAGGAGGTCCAGCAGCACAGGCAGCAGCCCTTCCCAGCCCAGGCACAGAGTCATTGGGCGACACCGTTGCCACCGGTTCCACTGATGCCACCAATGCCACCCACGACAATGATGCCACTGACGACAGCGATGCCACCCACGCCAGTCCTCACCCAGCTGCAGACCAGACAGCCCCACTACACTACTCCTTCCTCCACCCCACAGCCAAGCCCAGCCTCAGTACATCTGTCATCAGTACTGGGGCTGACACCCCATGGCATGGAGGAAGGACCTCTCAGCATTGCGGGTCTGAGCCAGCTGTCTGAGAGCTTCCTCAACACACCGTCCCCTGTTGTCCTCTCGGGACCAGGCACCCCCATGATGATACAGACCAGCACTCCAGCACCACCCACCTCCACAGCACCTGGACCCTTCACCCCTGAGACTGGGCACACTTCCGAGTGACCAATAAGAGTGCCAGAGACTGGGTAGCTGGCTACCTGTAGAATTTATTTGGACACTTGACTTGGGTCATTTTTGTTTTACAGCTTGTTGTTCAATAAAGTTTATCTTTGATTCACACACTTGCTTCATTTCTTTTTTTTAATAAAGTCTTGATGAAAACTTTTAGAAATGGTTTAAGCCTTTGCATGCTTGTGGGATGGGTTAAGATAGCAGTGGGATGGGCAGGGATACCTGTGGGATGGGTAATAGCTGTGGGATGGGCAGGGATACCTTTGGGATGGGTAATAGCTGTGGGATGGGTAAGGATAGCAGTGGGATAGATAAGCCTCCAGTGCAAGCATAGTGGGACTGTATGGTCCACCCTGCCTGGTGCCACACCTATGGCCCTTTATTATCAATAATAATGTAATAATCATCCACACATGTCAACACAAACACAACTCTTCATTAAATGCCCTGTTCATTGTAGGCCCACCCAACATACATGGCCCAATCTCAACCGTGTGATGAGACAGGCTGAAGGAAGCACCCATTAATCATCTATCATCCTGTCTTGCCACTCCACTGCTCCAGCTGGGGAGTTGCACCAGTGTCTCAGGAGGTTGCGTTGCTTCTTCCCTTCACGTGAGGCTCTGTTGGGGCCTTGCACATCCTGAGTGTCTATCAGGTTTCGCCCTTGCCTCCATTCCCCAGGCTCCATGTCCCAATTGCCTTGTTGGAGGTCCACGAGCGTGTTCTGCAAGACCGGGTAGCGGGTACGCATGAGATTGTGCAGGACACAGCAAGCTTCCACGATCCTCCTCATGGTCTCTGGGCGATGCTGCATGGTGGTAAGAAGTACCTGGAACCCGTTGGCCAGGATGCCAAAGGCATTCTCCACCACCTGCCAACAGACAGCCCTGGACAACCTGTAGTTGAAGATCCTCTCTTCACAGGTGAGGTGTCTTGAAGTGTAGGGCTTCATGAGGTAGGTTCTGAGGGAGAAGGCATCATCCCCCATGGTGAAGTAGGGCACATCTTGTTTGTTGTTGGGCAGGGGGTCTGGATCTGGAAAGCCCATGATGAGGTTGCCTTCCAGCCCCTCCTTGAGGTCACTGGCATTGTATACCTGGGCATCTGAAGATGAGCCGCTGCCTGAAGCATCGATGTACATGAACTTGTACTCAGCATCGACCATGGCAAAGAGGACGATGCTGAAGAAGCCCTTGTAGTTGAAATAAGTGGAGCCCGACTTGGGTGGTGCTTTGCAGGCCACGTGCTTCCCATCTATGGCTCCAACGGTGTGTGGTAAGTTCCACCTCTGGTACCATTGCTCTGCAACTTTCTTCCATCCTTCATCAGTGGAGGGGCACTGGAGGAGCTCCTGCAGGTATTCTTCGATGATGGCCTGCACCACTTCTCTGACCACAATGCTGATGGTGTTGTGTGGCACCCTCCAGCCATACTGCATGCTCCTGTAGGTGGTCCCTGAGGCCAGGTGGCGCAGAGTGAGTGCCACCTTGAGCCCAGGTTCCAGGCTGGGCCAGAAGTTGGTGTTTGCCTTGGTCAACCTGGGTGTCAGGCACTGCAGAACTTCGTCAAACATGACTGGAGGCATCCTCATGAAGTTCTGGAATGCCCGAGTGTCCTCGTTCCTGAGCTCCACCATCAGCTTGTTGTACAGCCCGTACTCTGCTCTTCTCCCAATCCATCTTTGGACCCAGACGCTTCTTGGCCGCCTCTTTTTCTTCCCATAGTAGAGTTCACAGAGCCTGTAGATGGCTTTGCACTGTTGCAGAATGATGGTGGCTGCCAAAAGGACTGTGTTACGATCCATGGTGGACATGACTGGATGCTGTGGAAGAGCAAAAGTCAGATGAAGGCTGCAGAGGTCTGCACAGCTAGGCTGCTGGTCTGAAAGTGAGATGCAGGTGAGTTGCTCCCCCTTTTTTATAGGCAGTATAGGTGTCCCTTTGCATCCTCTAGGCATCCTCTAGACATCCTTTATATCCGAGATAGGTCCCCTCTGCAAACGTTTTTTCTGTTTTAAATGCTTTATTTCTGTGCTGCATCCATTCTGCATCCGTTCTGCATCCGTTCGGCATCCGTTCCGCTTCCTCCCTGTGTCTGAGCGGATGCGAGTTGCGCGGATGCGGAACGGATGCCTAGCGGATATAGCGGATGCGTAACAGATGCAGAACGGATGCGTAGCGGATGCAGAATGGACGAATTGGATACATTTTCCACGCAAAAGTTTTGGGTAGCTCAACACTTTTTGAGCGGATGAAATGTCAATAGACGGATGCTGGACGGATAGAGAGGAAGCAAAACGGAGGCAGTGAGTACATTGCGTTAACCAATGGATGGCAAGCTTTTTTGTCCGTTTTACATCCTCTTTGCATCCGTTGGTGCAGTGTGACATGGGCTTTAGGACTCACAGTTCTATTATTCAGTGCAGACTCATTGCAAGCAAATTTTATGTGATAGACTGAGCTAGCTGATGGCATTTAGATAGATCACTGAATGATTCTGTGAGCAACTCAATCTGCCTGCCTGCTTTGCCTGATTTTGAGTTGCTCTTTTTTTAATAAACAATTCAATATTTATATAAATATTTATAATATTTACATACAAGCCATGCCGAGCCAGTCACAGGACCACCAAGCCACACCCACAAATTAGGCCATGCCCACAGAGCTGGTTAGAGGTCCCTGGGATTTAAAATTATGAGTTCGATGGTCCCTGAGATCCAAAGGTTGGTGACCCCTGCTTTGTAGCATTCTCCATCCAATCAACGATAGTTCTGTGTTCTGGCCCATTGCACACTTCACTTTTCCGTTTACTAAATTTAATATCCTAACACAAGTGCTTTAAGGAGAAGAATGATCTTTAGGTCCTCAACATCCCCCACAGCTACATGGAGCTTGTTAACCAGTTGTTGCTGTCTTCTATTATAGACTCCTCCAGCAATTTGTTATTTCCCTGACCACCCTTGCTTTCAGATTTCAAAATGAGCCCCATAGAACAAATTCTCTTGTAATACTTCAGTTGGGATTTAATAGAAGTCAAGGAAGCTGCATATTGTATAATAAAATATAAGCTCTCCCAGTAGTATCTAAATGTAAAATCATGCAGCTCCTTATGAGAATTTTTCCCAACAGCATTCTCCAACCAATCAACGATAGTTGTGTATTCTGGCCCATTGTACACTTCACTATTCCATTTACCAAATTTCATATCGTAACACAACTGCTTTAAGGAAAAGAATTATGTTTAGGTCCCCAACATCCCCTACAGCCACACTGAGCTTAATAACCAGTTGTTGCTGTCTTCTAATATGGACTCCTCCAGCAATTTGTTATTTCCCTGACCATCCTTGCTTTCAGATTTCAAAATGAGCCCCATAAGACAAATTCTCTTGCAATGCTTCAGTTGGGATTTAATAGAAGGCAAGGAAGCTGCATATTGTACAATAAAATACAGGTCCTCCTAGTAGTATCTAAATGTAAAATCATGCATCTTCTGATTAGAATTTCCCCAACATAGTTTAGAAAAGTGGTCACCAACCAGTGGGCCACAGGTCACTGGTGGTCCATGAGGAAATTTTGGTGGACCTAGAGAAATCTCACCCTCCTAGCACCCCCCCCCCATCAAAGCAATTAATCCAGGCTGTGCAGAAACACAAGGCTGCGCAGAAACACAAGGCTGCGCAGCTCACATGGCCTGTGGGAACCCTTCCCACCCACTCACTCCTTACCCAGCAAACTTGCCTGCTAAATTGCTATTTTTCCTTTTTCTGACCATCAGCTGTTCTGCTGTGCTGGGAGATTTAGATTAGTTAGGAAGCAGGAAATGGTTGGATTTTTTGCTTTCTAGCTAGTCTGTAGATCTTCGGCTCTGCCCCTGGGATTTAAAATTATGAGTTTGATGGTCCCCGAGGTCCAAAATTTGGTGACCCCTGGTTTAGAATGAGGAGGAAGAGGAGAAGAAGATAATTTGGCATTCATGAAAGGAGAATATTTTTAAAAATGCTGAAGAAAATATTTAGCAAAGCACACATCCAGAGCAACCTAAATTACAATCAGAATCAGAAAAATCAT
Source organism: Laticauda colubrina (assembly GCA_015471245.1). Lineage (NCBI taxonomy): Eukaryota > Metazoa > Chordata > Lepidosauria > Squamata > Elapidae > Laticauda > Laticauda colubrina. The sequence continues at coordinate 70,243,155 of BLBF01000003.1, forward strand.
ATTAGGTATGATCTTGAAATTAAAGGCACTGCTACAAAAGTCAGGATGGCAGCTGCAAAATTATGAAATCCTAAATCCTTTATCCCATACCCATTAATAGCAATAGCACTTAGACTTATATACCCCTTCACAGTGCATTTCAGTTCTCTCTAAGCAGTTTACAGAGTCAGCATGTTGCAGACAATCTGGGTCGTCATTTATCCACCTCAGAAGGATGAAAGGTTGAGTCAACTTTGAGCCAGTCAGGATTGAATGGCCCAACTCCTGGCAGCTGGCAGTCAGCAGAAGTAGCCTGCAATATTGCATTCTAATCCCTGTGCCACCCTGGCTCTTAAGTGGTTGGAAGCTTGTTGCAGCTAATATCTTGATTGCTTGTCCATTCCATGAATCCCCATGGCCCATAATCGCAACCTAACTGTTGAGTTAGTGCTTTAGCATTCCTTATAAATCCACCCTTGAAGGAAAGACAAGATCATAAGATATAAGATAAAAATCTTTATTGTCACTTTTTTTCTGTGAACACATTGGCACACATTAAAAAAATGAAATTCTGATGCCTGCTTTCAAAAGAATATGTATACCCATGCCCATACATGGATGTATGGCTATACACACAAACACACACACACAGAGATAAACAAGGGTTCCTCAATTTTAGTGGTATAATCTGAAAAAGAATTTAGAGAAATGCAAATGATTTTCATATTCCCTATCCCTGAGAATCACACATGGGCAATTTTCCATTTTCAGCCTGGCTTTTCTCTATTTTTTTTTTTTTTTAGCCACCTGCTTCTCTGACTTTTTCCCTCAGAAATTCAGGCACATATCCAGTTCCTTGAGCGGAGATGTATTTTTAGAATGTAGAAAAGCCTGGAAACTTCCCACCCCCACATAAAAGTGGCAGCCAAACTTTGAGGATGTGTGAAGCCAGTGGAATGAATGTCCTTAAGATAGAGGCATGTCAGGAAAAAACAACAACCCAGATATCCTGGCTTGAGATGCATTTCCCCCTCAGTTTATCAGTTCAACCATTAGTTTAATGGACTGGTATATGAATTTGCCTGTCTATAATTGATTTCTGCATTAGGATAAGAACAAAATGTTATCTTCCTCATAGACTTAATATAATTCCAAGCATGAATTAAAAGATCCCTAAGCAAGCTATGCAAAGTTTCAAAAGCAAGCTCACATTATTACAATAATATGGTCACATTTATGTGGTGATTTTTTTCCACTTACTGCTTGGATTTGTGAATCAAATTTTGGTAGCCCTGCAGCCTGGTGATATCCAAATTCGAAATATTGGGCTCTAATTTCTGTGCAATTGTAGGAAGTCACAGGATAGGGGGCTGCTGACCTCTTTATATGCACTTGACATCTTTATATGCCCAGCACAAGTGTGACACTTTAGCATTTTGAAGAGATGGAGAACTATGCAATTGCCAGAAACATCATAGGGAAGGAGAAAGTGGAAGGACCAAGATGACACTGGTTGATTCAACCAGGGCACTTGAAGACATTCTTAAAGAAAGTACATTCAGTGCATGGATGAAAGAGACAGATCCTAGCATGATTTCCACTATCTGATTAGAATCTGTGCATACAAAATCTTTGTACATTTATTTTCTATTCAGTTTGCTTTGTAAAAAAAATCAAATATGTAGGACTCTCTATATAATACATTTGTGTTTAAGGCTTTCTATTTGTATGAGGTCTGTGCTTAATGTCCATTTAATATGCCAGGAAAAACTGCACACATAGTCCTGACAAACGGATCACTTATATTTCAATTGTTGAAACAGCTGATTAGCCATTGGTGCTTATGGTTACATATTAATGGGATTGGTCCAAGGGACAGCTGTTCTCTTTTTGCATAATGGGCTACCATTGACTTATGAAAACAATTAAGGGCATTGTTGGGAAGCAAGGTTTTGTGGAGAGATCTTTGAGGATGTGGTTATATTGCATGCTGTGATGGTTTGGGAAAGTAAGTGGAGAGACATATTTTTCCTTGTTTGATGGAGCACCCCCATTTCACAGAGAGGGGGATTTACAAGTCTTAAATAGTTTTTCCTTTATACTCTTGAGTGATGAATGGGAAAAAATTAAAGTCGCAAGAATGGAAGGTGCTAGTGAGAAGCTAGAGACAGCATGAAGAGGAGGAAAAAGAGGAGAAATCAGGCAGAAAACTCAAAAAATCCTACTGGGCAATTAGCTCTTGAAAGGCAGCTGCAGTTAGAAATTGAGGAGGGAGTCATGGAAACCTGGCACATGCTTAGGGCTGCTTTTGTGTTTTTCTCAAGCACTCTGAACCGATTTGCCAGTAACAACTGAGTAAATTATAGATGAGGGTGGTTTTCACCTTTGTGTGATCAGAGTGCAGAAACCAAATGCAATGAACCTCTTTTCCGTTCCCCCAAAGGGTTATTAGGGCCTAGGATTCCAGGCAAGCAGGCTGACCCATTAGGCAAATGCTTCCTTTCTCAAGTACCAACATATACAATAGATAGTTTGTATCTTCCCAATTCTTTCCTTTTTAAAGATAAGATAGTGGTATTGAATTTTGTATGTCAAAAAGACATGACGAGTAGGTGGAGGATGGTACCTCTACTGCTAATTCACTGTGAAAATTGATGGTTAAAAAATAATAATTTGATTTTTCCAACATTGGGACAGAGGTTGTCCTAATTTTAGCTAGTTTTTGCCTATGAGTTAATGTTGATTCCTGGCAAGTCTCTGAACCAGTCCCTGCAGTTTCCTCGGAACAATTTTGGATGTGGTTTGCCATTCCTAGGGCTGAGAAAGAGTGACTGGCCCAAGATCACCCAACTGCATTTATGCCTAAGGCAAAGATTATAACTCACAATACACCAAACTGGTCTCAATATAGGTATTACAATCATATAATAGGGCAATTTCTCGAACAGGATTCTCAGAGTTCCTAATTCTCTCCTCTGTGCTATGGAGCCCACTAGAACTAGGCAAATGAGTATAGTGCTAACTATCCAAATAAACTAAATAAATGTAATTAGTAAAAGGTAAATGTCTTTCCTTTTGTTTCTTGCATATTGGAGTAGAATCAGGATGAATTATTCTACTTCCTCTCTCTACTAAATATTGGGAGTGAATACCTGAAATACATGAAATACATGAAATACAGAATACCTACTGGCACAGATCCCTGTTAGAAATTCAACCAAATAAGAAGCTATACAGTATAGAATAGTACAATTCAAAGAAAACAAAAATAGCCATCTAAGTTAACTTTAAATCTTGGCTATTGCATAAATATTTCATGTAGTTTTGTTAACAGCTGTACAGATCTAGTGTCTGGTTGTCTTCTACAAAGTTTTAAATCCAGTTTATCATGCTAACCACTGAGTTGTGATGGTGCAGTGGTAAGAATACAATATTGCAGGCTAATTCTGCTGAAAATTGAACCAAGAGTTCAATTCCCACTGGCTCAAGATTGACTCATCCTTCCATCCTTCCAAGATCAGAATAATGAGGACCCAGGTTGTTGGGGCAATATGTGAAGTAAATCACTTAAGGCTAGGTCCCACTGGCTGACGGACACAGAACATATGCATAAAGGACACAGCAGATGAGCAAAATTTCGGGGCCCAGTACCAGGTGATGAAGCAGAAGATCACAGCACTGCTGCACCACCCTCCAGGCCCAGCTGAAGCTGCTCTGACCCAGTCCAGGTCTGCTCCTCCACCCCAGGCGATGTCACAGCCCTTCCATGGCTTTCAACAGCTCCTCACCTACCAAGGCTACAACTACCAGGACTTCCCACAGTAGAAGCAGAACTTCCCAGTCCAGGCCCAGGTTCATCAGACGCCACAGATGCCACTCCTCACCCAGCTGCAGACCAGACAGCCCCACTACTCTCCTCCTTCCTCCACTCCACAGCCAAGCCCGTCAACGGACAATCTGTCATCAGTATTGACCCTGACATCTCAAGTCCTTGATGAAGGGCCTCTCAACCTCATGGGACTGAGTCAGCTCTCGGATAGCTTCCTGAACACACCACCACCTGTTGTACCCTTGGGGCCAAGCACCCCAATGGTACCTCAGACCAGCACTCAAACCACAGCCACCTCCACAGTCCCTGCCCGCTTAACAGCTGAGACCAGGGACATGACTCAGAGTGACTGAGAATAGTGTCAGAGACTGAGTTGTTTACTTGTTACGTTTATCTTTGCTTAAGACATTTTACTTGGTTAATTTTGCTTATTTAATAAAGTCATAAAATTTACCTAAGAAAGTTAATAAAGGTTATCTTAGCTTAAGACACTTAGTTTACTTGGCTCATTTTGTTTACTTAATAAAGTGTTGGTAAAAACTTTGAAAAATTGGTTAAGCCTTTGCATGCTTGTGGGATAGATAAACCTCAAGTGGAAGCATAGTGGGAATGTATGGTCTACCATCCCAGCTGCCACACATATGGACCTTTATTATCAACAACACTTTATTCATTGATCAACACATTTTAAAATAAAAAAAGCTCTTTATTAATGCCCTATTCATTTTAGGACCACTCAACATACATGGCACAATCTCATCAGTGTTATGCAACAGCCTCAAGGAAGCATCCATTAATCATCTATCATCCTGTCTTGCCACTCCACTGCTCCAGCTGGGGAGTTGCTCCAGTGTCTCAGTAGGTTGTGCTGCTTTTTCCCTTCACGTGAAACTCTGTTGGGGCCTTGTACATCCACAGTTTCTATCAGGTTACGTCCTTCGTCAAGCATGGCTGGTGGCATCCTCATGAAGTGATGGAATGCATAAGGGTCTTCATTCCTCAGCTCCACCATCAACTGGTCATACAGTCCAAACTCCATTCTTCTCATGATCCATCCTCGGACCCACACAGTTCTTGGACGTCTCCTTCTCCTTTTGTGTAAAACTTGAAACAGTCTGAATAGGTTTTGGTTCTGGTGATGAATGAGCGCAGCTATCATATGGACTGTTTCATCATCCATGGTGGAGAACAATTGATGATGTGGAAGACCAAGACCAAGGGTGATGAGGTCTGTACACCACGGCTGCTGGACTCATACTGAGATCCAGATGATTTTCTTCCCCTTTTTATAGAAAATATCGGTTGTCCACTATGGGGCCTTCTACATACTCTAGACATACTGCAGACATCCTACATATACGAGATACATCCCAGATACAAATGTTTTGTCCATTTTGAACACTTTATATATGAGATGCATACGCTTACATCCTTTTTATTTCCATGCTACTAACGCTGCGTAGACGTTCCATGTACTTTTTGTTTCCTCCCTCTTTCCATTTTCAGCTGCAGCAGATGTGAGTGGAGAGGATGGCCAGAGGATGCAGAGAGGATACAGCGGACATTTAACAGATGATAACAGACATAGAACATTTGTTGCCCATATATGTCGCAGATGTACATCGTACGTGGCGGAAAGTTCATCCGCTCACAAAGTTTTGTGCAGCTCAAAACTTCTTGCGCAGATGAAATCGCAGTGGATGGATGCTTGACAGATAGAGTGTATGAAACACGTATGCAGTGAGTACACAATGGATGCATAGCGTTTTCCAATGGATGGCAAGCTTTTTTTAACGTTTTACATCCTCTTTGCATCCATAAGTGCAGTGGGACTGGGCCTTTAGAGAAGATTGTAAGAAGTGGTATGAAAGTTTGTTGCTAATATAATATTTCTGTTCTTCTACATTTCTCTATGTATGTATTTAATAACCAATAGCCAGTATTAAATGAGAAAAAGGCTTCAAATATAGTAGGATATGTAAAATTTAAAATGTATGTTTGTATGTATTTATGTATGTGTTTGTATGTATACAGTATTTCCTAAAGGTTAATGGCTACAAAGCAAATGAAAATATTTTGCAGCCAAAGTAATGTTGCTAATTAGTAATCAGTAGTGATTTTTAAACATCTGACATAATTTACAGATATCATCAAAAACCCAAAAAGAAAAATGATAGACATATAGAAAGTAATATAATGCATATATCTATCTACATACAGGGGTAGACTTGTGTTTCCAATATACAGGCTGTGAGAACTACCAAATGTAGATATACGTTAGCCTCCAAACAAGAAAAAATCCTAGAGGAAGCCTCAACAGCCTCAGGGGAACCTGAACATTTATATAAATAGGCTATTTAGGGCAGGAAACTAATTGGAGGAACCCAATAACCCAAAGAGTAATGAGCTTACTCTTAAACTATGGACTGTTGGTGAGAAAAGGAATAAAACATGGTATCACAGTGGACGACATGGCTGAGTAATTGAAAAATAATAATGGAACCTTCCAGATTATACACTGCAACTATCTGCTGTGAATTAAATTTGTTATGTTTTTTTTCTAACAAAAGCCTGAGGTTGGGAGATAAACTTTGTCCACCTAACAGAATGCATGAATACAGCAGGGGTGTCAAATTCGATTTTATTGTGGGCTACATCAGGATTGTGTTTGACCTCGGGGGCTGGAGTGGGCATGACTGGGGTGGACATGGCCAGGTCAATGTCACTTGTGTCGGGGTTGCCTATGGTGGCCCGAGTGCTCTGCCAGAGAAAAAGGGCTCCTGAGCTCCATTTTCAGCTGCAATGGCCTCCTGCAACTCTCTGCCACTGAAAGCAGAGCTCAGGAGGGTCGCATGCAACCCTCCCAAGCTCTTTTCACTGGCAAAGTCACCATAGGCTAGTCCTTCACTGTTTCCAGGGTAGCCACACAGGTCAGATCTAAGCATTCCTGGGCCTTGAGTTTGACACACCTGGAATACAGTAATGCTGTCTTTGATGATACTTTTGTCAATATTCATGTTTAATAGGTCCTCCAGATGCTTTGGGATTACTTCCAAGGTGATAAAAGAGAAAAAAATTGGGGAAGGGTGGACTTGGAGTATTGTGGATAGGGTTCAGTATGGAAAACTTTTCCATAAAACCATAATACTTCTATTATTCAAGGTGACTAGGCTGTTAGTTTGAGCTCTGAGCTTGGCAGTTTGGTTGCAAACATTTCATCACCATCTGAGAAGACATCATTAGTATGTTGTGACAATTCAAAATGCACTGACCATGTCTCCTCAAATGGTGATGAAATATTTGCAACTAAATTGCCAAGCTCAGATCTCAAACTAACAGCCACACTACCAACCCATTCTACTAGTATTCAAACACATTTCCAATTAGGTGACTTGCTGTCACCCTAATTTTCTTTAACTCAGTCAGAGTTTGAATATTTTTTAATTCCACTGAAACAACAACAACACTCAGAGCATTTACCTAACTATATAATCAATATAGTAAAATAATGCAAGCTTGCCCAGGAAATATTGATTACATTTTTGCCTATGCTTGATACACATGTATTTCCCTTTCTCTTTCATACAGTATGTATCATAATCAGTACTTTTAAAACACAGTTCAAATATCTTACAAAATATATGGATACTACTACTACTGCTATGACTACAACATAAATAAATAAATAAATAAATAAATAATAAATAAATAAATAATATCAACAATAATAAAGACTTGGAATAACTTCCACCCTGTGACAATAACTGTAACACTTTAAACATCCAGATTTGTTATCCCAGGTCCTTGGTAAGGACTCAAGAGCTTGATAAAAATTCCAAACCCAGTCTGAACATCTTGCTGACAGTGCGATGATCAACAATAATAATATAAAATAAAAAATCTTGTTCATTGATATTGCAATATTAGGTGATGTTTCAGTTGAAGAGAAACTACTGGAAAAAATAATGGAATACTGCCATCTTGAAGTTAAAGCTGAGTGATTGTGGAGAAAGAAATCAATGGATGTACCAATAGTAATAGGAGCCCTTAGAGCAATACTCAAAGGGTTGCCTAGATACATGGGAATTTTGAATTTATTAGAGCTGAATATCCTATCCCAGACTGTGAATCATATTGAAGATTAAATCTTAAATAAGCAATGAAGAATTATAGCTCAAGTAAATAATGGAAATTATATTTTTAACATTGAAAGGAAAGCAAAGATGACAGGATATCAAAGTTTTAGTCAGTGCTATTTTTACTGAAGTCCACTGTTCCTCACACTCATATTAATCATGTGGGTTAGGACTTGAAAGAATAGGTTTAAAAGGAAAACAACAGGAATGTTGGGTCGGTGAGGGAAACTGAAAGGTTCTTCCGAAAAGCAACAGATTGTAGAGAAAAGAAAAATATTTTACAACAATGGCCTGATATCTCTTGCTGATAGTTTTGAAATGAAGCCAAAGCTTGAATGGAAAGGATTACAAATTGCGCCCTTGCCAGTATGAACAGAAACAATTATATTCACATCTTCTATGTGAATCTAGACACTTCATCTTTATGGGCTGCATTGCCTCTATTATCACAGCTTAACGTCATAGAATGAACAGTTTGAATGGAAGCCAATGTGAATGAAAATTGAGGACTACAGATTTCCCCTTGCTGGTATATGCAGAGACAATCATATTCAAATCTTATCAAAATCCAAGCACTTCATTTTTATGAGCTGTGTTGCCTCTACTATATCGTATCACAGGCTTAACATCATGGAATGAATAGTTTAAAAGGAACATGGAAGGTAATCTATTCCATTCCTCTGCCTATTGAAGGAAAACACTAGCATAGCATTCCTGATAGGATGAGCATCCACTTCTGTTTAAAGTTAACCTACTGCAAGAGACAACTCACTGTCTTCTGGGGCAGTTTGTTCAAACAGTAAGCAACTCTTTATATCAGAAAATTCTTCCTAAAGTTTAATCAAAATCTTCTTTCTTGTAATTTAATCCTGTTGTACAAACCTGAGGTGACATTTATCAAGTCTGTCTACCTTACGTGACAGTCATTCAGATACTTGAAGACGACTATCATAACTCCCTGAAATTTTTGATTCTCCTGGCTAAAATTTTTCTTCAGTTTTTCTTTCTATGACCTTATTATCTTGGTTGTGCTCCTCTGGATATACTTAATACCACAACAATGTAATGAACTGTACACCAGAACAATTAGACACAAAAACAGTTTTTCCCCGAAAGCCATCACTCTGCTAAACAAATAATTCCCTCAACACTGTTCAACTATTACTGTCAGCTGGTGCTCCATTCAAAATTCAAGAAAGAAATACTTAGACTTGTTAAATTAGAGAAAATATATCTTTTACTGAAAATAAAGTGGTAGCAACCATATAATTCTGAATCTGAGAAATTAGGCGCGTGAATCACATATACAAAGTGATAGAAATGTTCCCACCCCCAATAGTTCAACTGAATCTTCCAATTAGAAGTTGTGAATATGATCATGTGGGCATCTTCAGGTGGTGATGAGGCCTCTGTCTGTTGACCTTGGCATATTTTGATAACGGGTTGCAGCTGCGCAGAGAAAAGAAAACTAAGCGAGAAATAGAAACCTAACCCTGATGTATGTTCCCCCCTCCTCATTTTATACAACAGTAGAATGTAACTCCTCCAGCTTGCTTCCCAGACTCCCCCCCTCCTTCCCCCCATTACTTATGGCAGCCGAAAGATGCAAAGCGATAGTAGAAGATCTTGAAGGCTGACATTCAGCTCTCCTAGAAAAAGAAAACCGTCAATCCTAGAAGAGAGAGGAAAAGATATAAAGATAATAATTAATCATTAGATAATAAAAATGGATACATTTCTAGGGTTTATCAGGATACTTGGTACGAAATGCTTTGATCAGTTTAGGGGCTTTAATGTCATTTTTGTTAACCTACTCGGCTTGGGAAGAAGGGAAATGTTTCCAGGCTACCAGATACTGGAGCTGACCCCTCCATTTGCGAGAATCCAAAATTTATTTAACTTCAAAATGTTGTACACCCTCAAGTAATAGTATAGGAGGATCAGCCTGGATGAGTCTTAAATCAGAAATACGTTCAGGTTTTAATGAACTAACATGGAAAACTGAATGAATTCGTCGAAGAGTTTTCAGTAAGTTCAGTTGGACTGCTATAGGGTTTATAATCCATTCAATCGTGAGAGGACCAATATATTTAGGATCAAGTTTCTTCGATTTTTGAGTGGTTTGTAGATATCTGGTGGACAGGAAAACTTTGTCGCCTACTTGACATGATTTCTGTGGAGATCTTTTCTTGTCTGCAAACTTCTTATGAGCTTGATGGGCCTCATCTAATGTTTTACGTATTACTGGCCAGTTAAGTTGGAGTTGAGTTATCCATTCATCCAACGACTGGATGTTAGGCCTTTCATGAGGAAGTTCAGGTATGGGTACAAAATCTTGTCCCAAAGCTACTTTAAATGGAGTAAATCCAGTAGTACTATGTACGGAGTTGTTATATGCCACTTCAGCAAATGGCAATAGGTCAGACGAATTATCTTGTTGATAATTTATATAACATCTAAGATACTGTTCTGACACTGCATTAGTTCTCTCACAGGTCCCATTGGTTTGGGGGTGATGGGCTGAGCTTAAGCCCTGGGTGAAGCCTATCAACTTCAGGAACTCCTTCCAAAAATTTGAGGTAAACTGGACCCCTCTGTCAGAGACTATGCGTTCAGGAACACCATGTAATCTGCAGATATGTGAAATAAACAGTTTAGCCAAGTTTTTCCCAGATGGCCCACCTTCTCTCGGTTTCAGATAGTTTATGTGAGGTATATGCGCAAGGCTCTAAAGTCCCTTTTTCATTGATTTGAAGTAACACCGCTCCAACGGCCACATCACTCGCATTGGCTTAGATCACAAAAGGAGCCTCCATGTCTGGGTGCTTTAGCACTGGTTCTGCAGCAAACACTCGTTTTAGTTTTTCAAAGGCTGCTTGGCACTCCATGGACCACTCGAACGGCTTGCTAGGTCTTGGCTTCACCTCCCCTTTTGTTTTTAAGAGGTTTGTGATGAGCATTGCTATCTTAGCGAAAGCCAGGATAAATTGCCGGTAAAAATTTGCGAATCCCAAGAAGCTCTGAAGTTGTTTCCTGGTGTGTGGGGGAGCCCATTCCAATATGGCACGCACTTTCTCTGGATCCATTTCTATGCCCTCAGATGAAATGCAATACCCCAAATAGTCTACTTTCTCTTGATGGAATTCACATTTGGACAGTTTAGCATAAAACTTAACGACACGCAGTTTCTGTAGAACTGACCGCACCAGTTTCACATGCTCATCCAGAGTTTCCATGTCGATAAGGATGTCATCAAGGTAAACCAGAACCCCCCTGTATAAATGTTCATGTGACACCTGATTGATCATCTGCATATGGCTGGGGCCCCCTGTAGGCCAAAAGGGAGAACGTTGAATTGGAAATAACCCATCGGGCAGTTAAAAGTGGTTTTCCACTCATCCCCTTCCTTAATTCGAACTTGGTAGTATGCTTCTCTCAAATCCAACTTCGTGAAAAACTTTCCCTTGGCCAGGTGGTCCAGCATGTCCTTCATCAAAGGGAGGGGGTACACGTTTTCCACAGAAATGGCATTTAAATTTCTGTAATCAACAACCAAGCACTTGGAGCCATCTTTCTTTTCACGGAACAGCACTGGGGCCGTTACCTGGGGCCTAGCGGGTTGGATGAAACCACGTTCCAAATTTTTATCTATAAACAATCTTAGCTCTTCTAATTCTCGTGGTATCATTGAATATAACTTCGGTTTCGGGAGCTTCACCCCAGGTAAAATTTCAATAGCACAATCTGTTGACTGATGAGGCGGGAGCTCATCCGAGGCCTTTTCACTGAATACTTCCTTTTAATCCCTCCTTCAAGGTTTCAGTACCTGTGGAGGCTAACTCAATCGGATTTTGAAGCTTCAGCTGAGATTGCCTCTCCCTTTCCGGTCGCTGATTTGTGCATATGTGCAATGACCCCTTCTTCCAGTTAACCTGGGGGTTCCATTTCTGGAGCCAGGGTAATCCCGGTATTAATGGTTGCTCCATCCCAGAGGCCACAATAAAATGCAGAGTTTCATTATGTTTTCCCATGGTTATTTCTATGGGTTCTGTTATAAAGCGTGCAGGGCAGCCCCCAGCCACTGATCCATCTAATTGGCAAAAGGCGATGGGTGTTTTTAAAGATTTTAGTTTTAAGCCCATTTTCTCTACTAATCCCATGTTGATTACACACCTTGTGCACCCAGGCTAGCAAGGCTAGCATTTCCCCTTAAGTCCCTGAAGTGGGTAACCTCAACTTCACTGGAGTGGTAATACGGCCCTTGTTTGGACTTTCCAGGAGGTCGTCTTCCGAGTCATATTTGCTCTCTTCAGGGGAAGTCGGGGGTCCTGGCTCCTCTCCTGCTGGAGGGGTGACCTCTGCCAACTCTCTTGTCTTTAGTGCCACTTTGTGAGGCTTCGCTGAGGTTTTTTCAGGCTTCTTCCCTCTTTTTGGCACCCCCTTTGGTTCCAGCTTGACCCTGCAGTCCGCAGCCTGGTGACCTTCCTTCCCACATTGGAAACAGGCAGAGGGTTTGGGTCTTGCCATCACCCCTCCTCTCTGGGGTTTGGGGACCTCTTGAGGGTGTGGGGGGGGAGGCTTGCTCCACCCAGAAAACCCCCGGCGTCAGCTTCAGGTTAAATCAATTTCCACTTCTTCTGCTAGCAAGTACCACATCTGCATGTCATTCGGGTCCCTTCTAGCAATGCATCTCTGGTACACATCTTTGTTTAACCCATCTTTAAATGCTTCTATCAGGGTTCTCTGGGACCAGCCTCAGATATGACATGCTAGCTGTCTAAATTCTTGGGTGTAGTCAGCCACTGACCTCTGCCCCTGATTTATGGTCTTCATCCTGATCCGGGCCTTTTGCTCTGGCAGTGGATCCTCAAACCTAGCCTGCAGCACAGTCATGAACAGGTTATAATTCATCAACTGGGGAGCATTATCATTATGCAGGGTCACCATCAAATCTGCAGCTCTTCCCTCCAGAGCCCTGGTAACATGTCTCACTTTGGCTGCTTCTGAGGAAAAATCTTCCCCATATTCTTCCATATAGCTCCAAACTTGGGTTAGGAAAAACCCTAAGTCTTTGGGATTTCCCCTGTACTTTACTTCTAATGGAGGCAACTTAGGAGCTCTACGCCTTCTAGGAATTACACCTCCCACTGAGGGCCCCGGGTCTGCTGCTGGCTGTTGCGCTGGCTCAGGTTGATTTATGGGAGAGGGGGCTGCTCTGCTTCTTCTGGCTGAGGTTAGTCCCTCTTCCCCTTCATACCTTTGTGCAGCTGGAGGTTGTTCAAATGCTTCATTGAGGAGTTTCCTGGCTTGGTCCAGTAAAAGTTCTTTCTTTTCCCTCTCTTGCCATGGCTCCTCTCTTCCACACCAGTGAGTGGTTGTGATTCCTTAGGGGGGGGGGGTTCTTCTCTGGATCCTTCCAGCCAACCCTCACTGACTATCTGGGCTTCACAGCTGGATCCTCTCCCAAATTGAGCTCTGCTAGCAATTCAGCTTCCTGTACCAGCAAAGAATCTTGCCCTCCAATGAATCCCTGATCTTCCTGGTCACTAGTTGAAGATGACATGATGTTCAGGCACCCTCGAAAGAAATTTGGGTGTTTTCTCCGGGTGGGCTGGTAGAGTGAGATTCAGAATAATGTCAGCTGGTGCTCCATTCAAAATTCAAGAAAGAAATACTTAAGCCCATGTCACACTGCACCAACGGATGCAAAGAGGATGTAAAACGGACAAAAAAGCTTGCCATCCGTTGGTTAACGCGATGTATCTGTTCTGTACTCACTGCCTCCGTTTTGCTTCCTCTCTATCTGTCCACCATCTGTTTATGGACGTTTCATCTGCTCAGAAAGTTTTGAGCTGCTCAAAACTTTTGCATGGAAAATGTATCCAATTCGTCCGTTCTGCATCCGCTAGGCATCCGTTCTGCATCCATTACACATCTGCTATATCCGCACTAGGCATCCGTTCCGCATCTGTGCAACTCGCATTCACTTGGATGCAGGGAGGAAGCGGAGCGGATGCAGAACAGATGCAGAACGGACGCCTAGCGGATGCAGCATGGAAGCAAACCATTTAAAACAGAAAAAACGTTCACATAGGGGACCTATCTCGGATATTAAGGATGTCTAGAGGATGCCTAGAGGATGCCTAGAGGATGCAAAGGGACACCTATACTGCCTATAAAAAGGGGGAGCAACTCACCTGCATCTCACTTTCAGACCAGCAGCCCAGCTGTGCAGACCTCTGCAGCCTTCATCTGACTCTTGCTCTTCCACAGCAACCAGTCATGTCCACCATGGATCGTAACACAGTCCTTTTGGCAGCCACCATCCTTCTGCAACAGTGAGAAGCCATCTACAGGCTCTGTGAACTCTACTATTGGAAGAAAAGGAGGCGGCCAAGAAGCGTCTGGGTCCGAAGATGGATCAGGAGAAGAGCAGAGTACGGACTGTACAACAAACTGGTGGAGTGATGGTGGAGCTCTAGAACGAAGACACTCGTGCATTCCAGAACTTCATGAGGATGCCTCCAGCCATGTTTGATGAAGTTGTGCAGCGCCTGACACCCAGGTTGACCAAGGCAAACACCAACTTCCGGCCCAGCCTGGAACCTGGGCTCAAGGTGGCACTCACTCTCCGTCACCTGGCCTCAGGGACCACCTACAGGAGCATGCAGTATGGCTGGAGGGTGCCACACAACACCATCAGCATTGTGGTCAGAGAAGTGGTGCAGGCCATCATCGAAGAATACCTGGAGGAGCTCCGCCAGTGCCCCTGCACTGAAGAAGGATGGAAGAAAGTTGCAGAGCAGTGGTATCAGAAGTGGAACTTCCCACACACCATTGGAGCCTTAGATGGCAAGCACGTGGCCTGCAAAGTGCCAGCCAAGTCGGGGTCCACTTATTTCAACTGCAAGGGCTTCTTCAGCATCGTCCTCTTCACCATGGTCGATGCTGACTACAAGTTCATGTACATCGATGCTTCAGGCAACGGCTCATGTTCAGATGCCCAGGTATACAACGCCAGTGACCTCAAGGAGGGGCTGGAACGTAACCTCATTGTGGGCTTCCCAGATCCAGACCCCCTGCCCAACGACACGCAAGATGTGCCCTACTTCATCATGGGGGATGACGCCTTCTCCCTCAGAACCTACCTCATGAAGCCCTACACCTCCAGATGCCTCTCCCGTGAAGAGAGGATCTTCAACTACAGGCTGTCCAGGACAAGGCAGGTGGTGGAGAACGCCTTTGGCATCCTGGCCAACAGGTTCCAGGTACTTCTCACCACCATGCAGCATCACCCAGAGACCATGAGGAGGATCGTGGAAGCTTGCTGCATCCTGCACAATCTCATGCGAACCCACTACCCAGTCTTGCATAACAGGCTCATGGACCTCCAACAAGGCAATGGGGACATGAGCCTGGGGAATGGAGGCAAAGGCAAAACCTGATAGACACTGAGGATGTGCAAGGCCCCAACAGAGCCTCACGTGAAGGGAAGAAGCAGCGCAATCTCCTGAAACACTGTTGCAACTCCCCAGCTGCAGCAGTGGAGTGGCAAGACAGGATGATAGATGATTAATGGATGCTTCCTTCAGCCTGTCTCATCACACTGATGAGATTGGGCCATGTATGTTGGGTGGGCCTACAATGAGCAGGGCATTTAACAAAGAGTTGTGTTTGTGTTGACATGTGTGGATAATTATTACATTGTTATTGATAATAAAGGGCCATAGGTGTGGCACCTGGGAGGGTGGACCATACAGTCCCACTATGCTTGCACTGGAGGTTTATCTATCCCCACAGCTATTACCCATCCCAAAGGTATCCCTGCTCATTCCACAAGTATCCCTGCCCAGCCCACTGCTATCTTAACCCATCCCACAAGCATGCAAAGGCTTAAATTATTTCTAAAAGTTTCCAGCAAGACTTTATTAAAAAAAAGAAATGAAGCAAGTGTGTGAATCAAAGATAGACTTTATTGAACAACAAGCTGTGAAAGAAAAATGACCCAAGTCAAGTGTCAAAATAAAGTCCACAGGTAGCCAGCCAGCCAGTCTCTGGCACTCCTCTTGGTCACTCGGAGGTGTGCCCAGTCTCAGGGGTGAAGGGTCCAGGTGCTGTGGAGATGGGTGCTGCTGCAGTGCTGGTCTGAAGCCCCACTGGGGTGCCTGGCCCCCAGATGACAACAGGTGACGGTGTGTTGAGAAAGCTCTCGGACAGCTGGCTCAGACCCGTGATGCTGAGAGGTCCTTCCTCCATGCCATGGGGTGTCAGCCCCAGTACTGATGACAGATGTACTGAGGCCGGGCTTGGCTGTGGGGTGGAGGAAGGAGTAGTGTAGTGGGGCTGTCTGGTCTGCAGCTGGGTGAGGACTGGCGTGGGTGGCATCGGTGGTATGGGTGGCATCGCTGTCGTCGGTGGCATCATTGTCGTGGGTGGCATCGGTGGCATCAGTGGAACTGGTGGCAACGGTGTTGCCCGATGACTCTGTGCCTGGACTGGGAAGGGCTGCTGCCTGTGCTGCTGGACCTCCTGGTAGCCATAGCCCTGGTAGGTGAGGGCCTGTGGGAAGCCTTGGAATGGGAGGGACATCACCTGGGGTGGAGGAGCAGACCTGGACTGGGTGGGAGCAGGTTCCTCTGGATCTGGAGGGCTGTGAAGCAGCTCGGTGATCTGGTCCTTCACCACCTGGTACTGGGGTTCCTCCATGTTCCTGAGGGTCTGGTTGACATAGGTGAGGAAGGGCTTGCGGTTGGAGGATGAGGAGTCTGTGTGGACCAGTTGAGAGAGGAGATCTATGCTGTTCCAGATGGTGTCCCTGATCTCCAGCAGGACAGTGTGGTTCTGCACTTCCTGCTGTCTGGCTCTCTGCCTTTCTGTGGAGGTGGAGCTGGTGGTGGATGCGGCTACGGCTGTGGTGGATGCGCCATCTCCTTTCTCCAACCGCACCAGGGAGTCCTCCACGCGCTCCACCACAGTTACAACACCTGTCCGCAGGTTCTCCACTGTGGCACGCTCCACAGAAACCTGCCTGAAGACAGGGACTGACTCTCGGCCGGAAGAGGACTGGCTCTCAGCAGGCTGCCGGAGAGAGAGGGTTGTGAGAGGGGCTCCTGGTGCTCTTCGGTGGCAGATCTCACCCTCCAGGAAGCTGCACTTGGCCATGACGTAGGTCTCTCTGTCCATCAGCTTAACCGTGGCCTGGCCAGATTTCTTCAGGTGCAGCTTCCCGTACCAGCTGTGCATGTCCTTCCTCCAGCCGAGGAGCACCTTTGAAGTGTAGCCCATACTCTCCGCCTTCTCTCTCCAAGCATCCTGCTTCCTTTTGGTGTCCCTGTACAGCCGGTGTCCCCTCCACCACAGATAGTCATTCTCTCTCAGCCACTCCAGCACCTCATCCTCGTGTTCCTCCTCAATATAGTATTGCCTCCTCTCCCGTTGTCGCATACGCCTTTTTCTCCCTTTGGCAGGACCAGATGGGCCCTCATCAGAGGGGCTCACAGGTAGTAGGGGCTGCTCCTCCACACTATCATCATCATCATCACCACCAGCAGGATCATAATCATCATCATCAGCAGCAGCACCAGCAGCACCAGCAGGACCAGGATCAGCAGCAACAGAGTAAGCACCAGCAGTGCAAGCAAGACCAGGAGTATGAGCAGGACCAGGAGCACGAGCAGGATGAGCAGGACGAGAAAGACCAGGAGCACAAGCAGTACGAGCAGTACGAGCAAGTCCAGGAGCACGAGCAGGACCAGCAGGACCAGCAGGACCAGCAGGACCAGGAGCAGCTTCAGCAGAGTAAGCACCAGCAGAAGCACCACCGCCAGGAGCAGCTTCAGCAGAGTAAGCACCAGCAGAAGCACCAACACCAGGAGCAGCTTCAGCAGAAGCTCCAGCACCAGAAGTGCGAGCCTGAGCAGCAGAAGCACCAGCAGAAGCAGAGTCAGGGCCAGGAGCCGGGAGGGTGGCCCTGTCCCTCTTGCCAGGGATGGCGGCAGGTTCCTGAGGCTTTCGCTTCTTCTCCATGGTTGTGGGGTTGCTGGCTGGCAGGGAGGCTGGCAGGGAGGCTGGCAGGGAGGCTGGCAGGCACCAAGGCTGGCAGGAAGTCTGCCACCAAGGCTGGCAGGAAGGCTGGCAGGTAGGCACCAAGGCTGGCAGGCAGGCAGGCACCAAGGCTGGCAGGAAGGCTGGCAGGAAGGCTGGCAGGAAGGCTGGCAGGAAGGCTGGCAGGAAGCTTGGCAGGAAGGCAGGCTGGTAGGCAGGCAGGCACCAAGGCTGGCAGGCAGACTGCCTGGCAGGGAGGTTGGAAGGCAGGCTGGCAGCAAGGCTGGCAGGCAGGCAGAGAGCAAGGCTGGCAGGGAGGCTGGCCAGGAGGCTGGGAGGCAGGCTTGCAGGCAGGCATGCAGGCAGGGCAGGCAAGGACTCGATGTATCTGGCAGCAGGTCTTTCCTCTGAATGTTGGCCACATGCAAGCTGCTTCCCTTTATATCCGTGGGGCTGATGCAATAAATCCCCCCCACATGCGCAATTAATGCAAGGCATCCACTAGACTTCCACTGTGCATCCGCTAGGCTTCCGCTCTGCATCCGCTTCATCCGCTGTGCATCCGCTGTGCATCCGCCGTATCCGTTCCGCATCCTCTTTGCTGAGGTCCCCCGGAAGCCTAGCGGATGTGCCATCCGCTCCCATCCGCTCCCATCCGCTGGGCTTCCGTTCTGCATCTGCTTTCCATCCGCCCTGCGTCCTCCCCGCGTCCGTTCCTTTCCGTTTTATCCGCTCCGGTTATGCAAATTTTTGCCCCTTTTGAGAGCGGACAACAACGGATGGAACATTTTGCTCATCCGTTGTGTCCTTTTTACAAACATTTTGCATCTGTTGGGCAGTGTGACAGGGCCTTTAGACTCTTTAAATTAGAGAAAAGTTATCTTTTACTGAAAATGAAGTGGTATCAACCATATAATTTGAATCTGAGAAATTAGGTGCATGAATCACATATACAAAGTCATAGAAATGTTCCCACCCCCAATAGTTCAACTGAATCTTCCAGTTAGAAGTTGTGAATATGATCATGTGGGCATCTTCAGGTGGTGATGAGGCCTCTGTCCATTGACCTTGGCATATTTTGATAACGGGTTGTAGCTGCGCAGAGAAAAGAAAGCTAAGCGAGAAATAGAAACCTAACCCTGATGTATGCTCCCCCTTCCTCATTTTATACAACAGTAGAATGTAACTCCTCCAGCTCACTTCCCAGACTCCCCCCTCCTCCCCCCCATTACTTATGACAGCTGAAAGATGCAAAGTGATAGTAGAAGATCTTGAAGGCTGACAATTACAAAGTCTGCGCTACTGTTACTGTTAATCTTCTCAATCACTCCTTATCACCCATCCCGTCCCATTTGTGACTGTATGACTTTAACTTTGTCGCTTGTATCCTTACAATTTATATTGACTGTTTCCTAGTATGATTTGATTGCTTATTGTACCATATGACTATCATTAAGTGTTGTACCTATGATTCTTGACTCTTGACAAATGTATCTTTTCTTTTATGTAGACTCAAAATATTTGCACCAAGACAAATTCCTTGTGTGTCCAACCACGCTTGGCCAATAAAGAATTCTGTTCTGTTCTGTTCTGTTCTGTTCTATTCTATTCTATTCTATTCTATTCTATTCTATTCTATTCTATTCTATTCTATTCTATTCTATTCTATTCTTAGAAGATAGTACAATATTCAAGTTATAGTCTACACATCACAGAATCAAGAGGAATAATGGCTTATTTTGAATGCAACTTGGCACCTCTTTTGATACAGCCACAATTATTCAGATCACACTTTAAAACCACTACCATACAGTTTGAAAAAACATCCTAAAGGATTTCTTTCAGTCATGGCAATACTTCCAACTATCCAGCTAGAAGAAGAAGAAAGTGGTATACCAAAGCTCCCTGTGCTGTTCAAAATATTTACAAATGATGAAGTTTAAGAAAACATGATTATCATATGTATAGACAGCTTTTAAATGGCAAGATGGAACAATTTAGGGAACAAATAGATAGCTTTACATTTGGAAAATTAACTCTTTAACTGGAAAAATCAAAAGCAAGGCTGGGGATCGAGAAACATGGGATGCAAAAAGCATCTGGATATCTTGATGGATCATAAGCATAATATGAGCTAACTAAACAATGTATCTGTAAAAAGAGCAAAGGCCACCCTAGGATACATTTTTGAGAGGTATTATATATCCAGATATATTAAGAAATTGCATATCCTTTCAATTTTGTATTAGAAGCATCCTGGAGCACCTTCCTTCCTTCCCTTTCCTTCCTTCCTTCCTTCCTTCCTTCCTTCCTTCCTTCCTTCCTTC
>BLBF01000003.1:70263479-70283386 GCA_015471245.1 Laticauda colubrina
TTCCTTCCTTCCTTCCTTCCTTCCTTCCTTCCTTCCTTCCTTCCTTCCTTCCTTCCTTCCTTCCTTCCTTCCTTCCAAGATTATTTTTAAAGACAACTGATATCCTCATAGCAACATAACATTAATTGGGATTTAAAGTATAATTTGGTGTTTTCTAGCTTGTATAGTGTTTTCCAAGACTTTAGAATGTGAGGGGAAAGAGGAAAACAAGCTATTCCAACCACCATTTTGAAAGTTAATATGGCTTGCAGCATAACTAGCTCGAAAATAAACAATCCAGGAAAAGTTGCCAAACTCTCTTCTGCAGCCTAGCCTACTGGTCTCATTAGGTTCCCAAATACCTGTAACAAAACATGACAAGGACTATATTTTACAGCATCATTGCTCCTAACCCATTAAAAAAACTGAGGGGGAGGGGAATACAACACAAAAATTTATGCCAATGATGAAAAACAAATTAATCTGTGAGAAAACTCTTGAACTATGATCAGAGGTCATAATATGTTTTTAGCAAAAAACAGGAAATAAAAAATCAGAACTGAACACTTTTTACAATATTGTAAAATGAAGAGAAACAATTGAAGTATTATTATTGTTTTAGATTTCTGTTTTTTTATTGTATTTTATTGGTTTTAATAAGAGGTGGTATTCAAACGGTTCTGACTAGTTCTGCAGAATTGGTAGCGGAAATTTTGAGTAGTTTGGAGAACTGGCAAATACCACCTCTGACTGAAGATTTTACTGTAACCTTTCCCTGTCTCGTCCACCAAGCCACACCCACAGAACTGGTAGTAAAAAAATTTTGAATCCCACCACTGGTTTTAATCCTCTGTATCCCATGAAAAACCACTGTAATGAGATGACAGCTATATAAATAATCTATCTATCACAAAATAGGAATTTTTAAAATAGACATTGGAAGCATGTGTTACAGTAGGGAAATTTTCTGTGTTTTCTTTCAGTGTGAATCCTTTTTAAACTCTCTCCTAGTTTTCTTATTCTGAATCTTTATAGTAGCAAAATTAATCAAAATTATGTAAAGCTACATGACTGCTCAGCCAGATGATGGTTTTATTTAGTTTAGATCTCCGTATCCTATAGTAGCCTGTGATTTAATAGTATAATTTAATTATGTGGTGTAAATTAAGGCCTATTTTTGTCTGGAAACTTCTACAGTTCAACTTCATTGATTTAACTTGATTTTAGTACTTTGTGAAGGAAAGAAAAAGTTAATTCCTTCTATCATGCTCAGTTGAATTCTATGTATTATTTATCTCACAGAGCTATTCAAAGCATTTAAGAGGTGCTTTTAACCTCTTAAATTTAACCTCTTAAAACAAACCTCTTTGTTTTAACCTAAAGTTTGGCCAAATATCTTTGGGAAATGTCCTGGCTCCCCATGTCTAATTATTGGAATGTGTTACCTCAGTTCCCTAGGGTTTTATGTTGCCCAGTACATATTCAGAACTTCAAGTCTGGCTAGAGGTAGCAGAGAAAGAAGCACTTTGAAGGCCTCAGACCAATTTAACTAAGAAATGATGTTTGCCATATGATTTCCATGAAAACCTGTCAATAACTCAGATAATATCCTTTATCAAATTAAGAAAAGGTGGGAGATAATTATCCTGATAAACAGTTTTTCTACACTGGGAAGAAGATCTGAGCTTTCTTCCACCAATTTGTTAGGCAGTATCTGATAGTGGAGATTTGATTTCTCTGAGTATGTATCTACACAATTTCATATGTTTGCTTTAGTGAAATAAGGATGTTGTAGAAAATGTTTGTAATTATAGGGATGAAGAAGGTGTTGTTAAAATGCCTCAGCATGTAATGGCTGAAGCTGGCAGCATAGGACAAATCTGCTCAGGCCAAACAAAATCACTGCAAAATTATGAAGCAGGAGTCCCAAACATGCTTTTTTTCCCAAGAGGAAACTGGACTTTCTGTTTTCTTTGAAGATGTTTCACTTCTCATTCAATCACTGGTTTGAAAGAGGGGCAAAAGAGGTCATTTATGTCAAAATTGAACAGCCTTTTCTCAACAGAGGGGGTGGGCTACAACATCACCTATCTCCAATCTACAACACAGTCCTTTCAACAGTTCCAAGAAGGCTCCACACCCATTTGCACCACTCAGGTGACCCTGATGACACAGATAAACTTCCAGGTGACCATATTGCCCCTCTAAAAGAATGCAAATGTCCAACTGTCTGCAGGGAGTATAAATCTTTCCATTCCTCACTATCCAGTCAAAGCTGAAAAAGCTTCTTGCATGAGAAGCAAACTGTCTTCAGAGAAAAAACAGGAAGTCCAGTTGCCTCTTAAAAAAAAGCACCTTTGGGACAACCATGACCTGGATGACTGAGAATCTTCATAAACATATGAAGCAGGAGGCTTCCTTCATCTCAAGGGTAAGAAGATCAAAATCCACTGATTGAAAAGGTTAAAGATACAAAAGCCTGAGATTGCTTGATATGTGCACACAAATCAATTTCTATTGTTCTGTAGCAGGCAAGACTTCTGCAGAGGTATTATGCATATTTGTTTCTTGTCTGCAATAATATCTATTGAACAGTAACAAACCCTTGAATTTTCTGTGGTTATCTTTTTCTTGAATGAGGGGCTGAGTTTCTGGAATAACAAAGATTTAAAGCAATGCTTGGTGTTAGCCATGATGCTATATATATTTTGGGCAAAATAAAGCAAACAAAAAAGAGTGAGATTTTCTATAATGCAAATCTACCTCAGTGTAAGAGTTGCCATCACCACTTGCAAATCAGTCTGGTGCAACAATGTTCCTAAATGAAGGAAAAATTGAGGACTTTCTGTATATTGGTCAAAAGATTATAATTTATTTGCAATTAAACATCAACTTAAAGCCATTTTCACATCTGTAAATATGTAATTTCTTCGAATGAACTTGGGATGATAATCATAATGCAAACTGATTAGGTCATATACCTATGTATACTGGCTGTATATATGAATATATGTATGTATAACGGTTGTATAACACTGAAACAAGCACACTAAATTGTTTGTGAATATGTATGTGTCTGTAAGTACACACACACACACACACACACTTTCAGAAACCAGTTATCTTCTACCATCAGCCACTGTCTTATGAATAGCAAAAGCCCAATGGCCTATTACTATTCATTCCTGCATTTGATGTAAATACATTCCTGGATATCAAGTACCAAACAAAGCAGTTTTGGGGCTGAGCTCATCCAGAGACTTGAATCTGAGCTCCTTGAGGGCTTGAAAATCATTAAAAGGAAGAAGCAGCTGGATTTTTCTTTGAAATTCACTGTGGGCTGAGATCAGGGGTAGGATTCTACCAGTTTGTACCTATTTGCTAGAACCAGTTGTTAACATTCTAAGCAGTTTGGAGAACCGGTTGTTTGAAGAAATTATTGGCCTAATCCTGTAAGGAAGGCAGGAAGGAAACATTCTGGTGTTGCTTACAGAAACTACCTCTCCGTTAACCATTATTACATTCTTGGCAGGACTAGACTTCCTGTCATAGGAAGGTCTTTGGAGTTTTTTCCCCTCCTTTGCTGGTACTTTGCTTGTGTGGAGTGACCATTCAAAGTTACAATGGCACTGAAAAAAGTGACTTATGACCATTTTTCACACTTACAACTGTTGCAGCATCAGTCACCACGGTCATGAGAGGTCAGGCAAGGAGATGCATGCCTTGATGTGAGTGATGTTGAGTTGGCCATGCTCAGCCAGTCACATGACTTCCAAGCCATGCCCACCACCTGCCACACCCACAGAACCATTTGTTAAAAATTTTGAATCCCACCCCTGGCTGAGATCTATATATGCAAGCCATTGAGAATGGTCCAAATTATCTATTGATGTTTGGAATTGAAAACAAAACTGTTCTGTATGGAACTTGGTAGGTTCCAAGTCCCTCATTCTGATTGGCCAAAAAGGCCACTTACGGATTGGTTCACTAGGAACCAATCTGGGAAGCCGCCAAGCAGCGGGAATAATTAAGCAAGTGTCATTGGCCACAAGCCGGCAGGCAAGCCGCTATATAAAGGGCTGCCGTGGTTTGGGCTATGTTTCATATCTTTTGCCTAATGAGTTAAATAAAAGAGTTGTTGTTTGGAACCCGGTCTCACCCGCTTCTTTTCAGATGGAACACTGGCGACGAAGGTGGGATCGTCGTAGAAGCAGAGACCGAAGCACGCGGTGATCTGAACCGAGCAAGAGAGATGGCTGGTAACAATGCGCTGCCCGCACCCTTCAATCCTGATGGGGAGGATTGGGAATCGTATGTCGATCACTTTCTTACGTTCTTAGAAAGCAACGAGATGGAAGAAATCTCAGACCAAAGGAAGAGGGCTGTCTTTCTTACACACTGTGAACCGGCCGTATTCAACTTGGCGAAGGTGCTGGTGAAACCCAGAGATGTCAAACAGATGACCTGGTCTGACCTGAACTGAATGCTCCAAGCACGCCACGCACTGGTGGTCTCAAATTTAATCAAAAGGCACGAATTTTACAAATGGGACCAGAAGGAGGATGAAACCATAGTAGATTTTGTGACAGCTTTGAGACACATCGGAGGAGCCTGTGAGTTCCAAAACATGGACGAGGCAATGAGAGACCGCGTAGTCCTCGGCCTGAAAGACTCTACCCTTCAGAGCAAACTACTGAATAGGCCAAACATAACCGTGGCGGAAGCCATTGCAGAGGCAACCGCCACTGAAGCAGCAAAGAAGTAAGCAGCCACTATGTGGCATATGAACACAGTTCCAGGCCTGCTGACCCAAACCAAAAGACCCAAACTTTGCCCTGAGAAGAGGGCAAAGGGAGGAAAGAAACAGTCCACAGTGACAACACACCACGAGGACATTGAAACCCAGAGTGACACTGAAGAAGACAATGAAGATGTCCATAAACTCTATTCAGATAGAAAATGGCATGAAAAGAGGAGGAATCGGCGGGAATTTCACTGTGCAGGCTGTGGAGGCAATCAATCACCCATGGTCTGAATGCAGGTTCCTCGACGCAATATGCAGGGCTTGTAATAAAAGGGGGCACATCAAAAGGGTCTGCCGCAACAAAAAGAGCTATAGTCCAAAAAAACATGGCAGCACCCCCCCCCCAGACATGATGATAGACAAGCCAGCAACAGATGGAACCGCAATAAGAGAGCCAGTGATAGGGAAGAAACGCATCAGACAGTCACCATCAGCAATGTCAGGGCAGAAAGCAGAAAGAAGGTTCGGATAGAGGTGAGCATCGAGGGGAGATCCTGCAAGATGGAAGTCAACTCAGGGTCATTCCTATCGATGGTATCCTGGAATACCATCCGGTGCCTAATTCTGAACATTAAACAGAGAGAACTACAGAAACAAAAACTAGTGTTAAAAGACTATCAGGGAAATCAAATCCCAGTAATAGGCCTTGGACATTTTCTAGTTGAATTTAAACACCACACCAAAGTCTTGCCTCTGACTATCGTCGACCGCGACCGCCCTAGCCTGTTAGGGATCGAATGGTTCACGGCTCTGGGAATGAGATGACCGGGATCAACCTCATTGCTACAACCAACTGGGAGGAGAACCTACTCCATGAATTCCAAGATGTATTCGACAGGACTCTAAGCAAGTACCAGGGGACCCCAGTTTCATTTAGCCTAGACCCGAAAATAGCCCCCATTCGTTTAAAGGCCAGACACGTCCCATTCGCGCAAAAACCAAAAATCGACAAGCAACTGAATAAGTTAATAGTGCAAGGGGTTTTAGAACCCATCGACCACGCCAGGTGGGAAATCCCTATTGTCACACCAGTGAAGCCAGATGGGTCAGTGTGCATCTGTGGGGACTATAAGGCAACCCTGAACCATGCGCTCCAACAAAGCGCATTCCCAGTGCCAGTAGTGCAGCACTTACTGCACTTGCTAGGGGGAGGAAAAATATTCGCAAAATTCAACCTAGCTCAGGCCTATCAACAGCTACCCATTGATCCCACAACAGCAGAGGCACAGACTATAGTAGCACATTGAGGGCATTCAAATGTAACCGCCTCCAATTCGGTGTTAGCATTTCCCCAGGCATGTTCCAAAGCATCATGGAACACCTACTAAACGGAATCAAAGGTGTTGTCCCATACTTCGACGATGTACTGGTCTCAGCAAAAAATGCTAACCAGGTAGACACCAGGTTAAGAGAAGTCTTAACAAAATTTCGGAAATCGGGCCTCAAAGTAAAGAGGGAAAAATGTGAACTGGCCACTAACTGGGTCAAATTTTTGAGCTATTTAATTGATGAACAAGGCATTCACCCCACCGAAAAAAAAGTGAAGGCTATTAAAGACACTCCCAGACCCAAAAACAAAACCGATCTCCAGGCGTTCCTAGGCCTCATAAATTTTTACAACGTGTTCCTGCCCCCTAAAGCAACAATAGCAGAACCCCTACATTGACTACTAGACAAAAAAACCCTGCTTGGACATGGGGCCACTGGGAATAGAAAGCCTTCCAAGGTATCAAAGACCTATTAACGTCAGACAACGTTCTCATCCAGTTTAGCAATACCCTGCCTCTGATGGTCACCTGTGATGCCTCGCCTTTTGAGGTCAGCGCCATCCTGAGTCACCAACTTCCAGATGGCAGAGAGGCACCAGTCAGAACACAATTACAGCCAACTTGATCGGGAAGCCCTCGCAATCGTTGCCGGAGTCAAACGATTCCATGAGTACCTTTATGGTAGAACCTTTTCTATCGTAACTGATCACAAGCCTCTTCTGGGAATCCTAGTGAGCAACAAGCCAACCCTGAATATTCTGTCACCTAGAATGACGAGGTGGTCTGAATTCCTCACTGCCTATTCCTACACGCTGCTCCACCGACCCGGCAAAGCCATCTCACACGCCGACGCCCTGAGCCATTCCCCGTTGCCCATCACAGAGGACAACCCTGGTCCAACTACCTCCACATTTCAGCTTGAGACCCGCCCGGAGCTACCACTGACTACAGCCGACGTCATGAAAGCCACAGCCAAAGACCCTTTGACAGTGCGCATACTGAACTGTGTAGGTAAAGGCTGGCCAGAGGAAAACAAAACAGAGACTTTTAAACCTTTCCGTGCCAGACAGACTGAACTGTCTATTGAAAAGGGGTGCATCTTATAGGGTGACAGGGCGGTAATCCCGAGCAGCCTCCAAGAAGACGTCCTGGGCATGTTGCACGAGAGTCACCCAGGCATAGTCAAAATGAAAGCCCTGGCCAGGAATTATGTCTGGTGGCCAGGGTTGGACAAAGACATTGA
Organism: Laticauda colubrina; assembly: GCA_015471245.1. Classification (NCBI taxonomy): domain Eukaryota; kingdom Metazoa; phylum Chordata; class Lepidosauria; order Squamata; family Elapidae; genus Laticauda; species Laticauda colubrina. The sequence continues at coordinate 70,270,774 of BLBF01000003.1, forward strand.
ACGCTGGGTTGCAACATGCCATGACTGTCAGAAAGTGAGGCCTACCCCCCCACAGGCACCAATAAGGGACTGGGAAACTTCCCGGGGTCCATGGTCTAGAGTGCATATTGACTTCGCTGGACCAACGAAGGGGAACACTTTTTTGATTGTGGTTGATGCATATTCGAACCAGTTGGAAGTCATCCTCATGGCTTCCACAACCACCGAGGCTGTTATGAAACAGCTCAACAAACTGTTTGCAATGCATGGGCTACCTGATGTACTGGTTTCGGACAATGGGCCTCAGTTTATACTGCCTTGCAATTCGAACAATATCTGGCTGCTCAAGGGTATCCGTCATGCCTTAACCGCGCCAGCCCATCCAGCTGCAAATGGCAGGGCCAAACGCATGGTTCAGTATACTAAAGAGGGCCTAGAGAGAATGGACAAGGGGCACGTGCAGGACAAACTAAACCAACTACTAACCTTGCAACATATTACCCCTAGTAGCACTACAAATAAAAGGCCGGCTGAACTTTTGGGTAGGAAACTACGGTCCTACCTGGACAGGTTACACCCCACTTACACCTGGGACAAACCCCCCAACTCCTCCAGCAAATACTGTACCTTCGAAATCAGCAACCTAGTCTATGCCAAGAACCTTACTGGGGACCCTCTATGGCTGCCAGCCACCATCACACAAATCACAGCCCCCCGGTCCTACCGACTAACTTTAGATGATGGAAGGGAATGGAAGCGGCACATAGACCAGCTTCGTTCCTGCAACCTCAAACGAAAAACCGCAGCAGAACCAAAAATAATAAATTCTGACTATAAAACAACCAAGGGGGGGGGAGTACAAATAACTAAAAAGGGGAGAGACGAACCTCCAATAAGAAGACAACAAACTCTGCAAAATGACAATCTAACCAAACAAAAAGAGCACTCATGGTTAGATGAACTCCAAGAAAGAAGTCCAGGAGCAGGAGAGCAAAGCGAGGCCTTCCTGGAAGGTGGCAGCCAGGCCAGCTCAACCAACCTGGTCAAACCAGGTGGGAGCGGCAGAGCCATCTCAAGAGACTCAGGTGGGAGCGGCATGGCTGACTCTCCCAGGAGGTTCCATGGAGAAGGTCAAGAGAAGCACCGATCCCGTCCGAACCGCTTGAAGACTAAAGCACGACTGAGCCACGCAGGTCAACTAGAACTAGAAAAAGGCCCACCTACCTGAGCGACTACGTCACCCACGTTGGACTGAACTAAAGGGGGAGTGGTATTCTGTATGGAACTTGATAGGTTCCAAGTCCCTCATTCTGATTGGCCGAAAAGGCCACTTATGGATTGGTTCACTAGGAACCAACAATGAATGTGGTGTCTCCTTCCTTCCTCTCTCTCTCTTTCCTCATTTAGTTATATTTTCATAGCATCTCAGTGCTGCTCTTTTATGTAATCAGCATTCTTAATTGCATTTCATTTATGTAAACTGCAACTTCTCTTCATCATTTTCCTTGCTTGAAGGATTTGATCAAATCCTGATTAATGTTTAGACATTTGTGTATCTTCAAAGATAGGTTCCACCCAAGTGATTATAACCTTCATCAGTATAGCAGAAAAGAAGCAATGTCTTCCTTATGGTTTAGCCCTCAACAGACCTCAAAACCTGTCCTGGAACAACAATTAAAAAAACCTTCTGAACATAATTTGAGATAGAGGAAAAGGTTGTTCCAGTATGTAATGGAATTTTTGCATTTGATATTTTATTGTTTTTCCATTATGACTTTATTTTTTATTATAATCATATAATTTATTCCCAATAAATTTACATACTTGTTTACTAATAGAGCTCAAAGATATTCTGAAATCTCTCAGAATATGCCTTTTGACCAAATTTATGAGATTGGTATTCATGTGGTTGCCACCACTATGTCCTCCAAAATTTAGGAACATTAATAAAAATGAGCAATAAAATTTCTGAGTAAAGGAATGGCAGCCTAAGAGGAGAAAGACAAGAGGAATAGAGACAATGCTGTCAACAAGACCAATGGACCAGTCAAGTTTAATAGAACTTGTCTAGATAAGGAGAAGACACAGATTTTTGATGTGCATGCCAGGCAGCTGCTCCACTTGAGGACACTGCATGAGAGCAGTTAACTCATGGATTTGAGTGCCAGGAAATAATTGAATAAGCCATCTTGCTCACAATTGCAAACTTCATGTTCGAAACTTTTTTTGGGATATTTTAAAAGTTCTTTTGAACAACAAGTTTGGAAAACTACCAGGTGAGTGTACCTTCATTACAGAATAAAGGAAAAAATAAATTAACAATTTAAAGAATTTAAAAAGTGCAAAGTAAATGTCCAAAAAGCTAGATAAGAATTTACTTCAAAGAAGTTTTAACCAAATAAGAGATGAAACAGTTTCTAATATTGGATTTAATTCTTGAATTATTATGACTTTTGCTTTAAGACTTGAAATAATTAAAAAGAAAACAGCATTTCTGTGGAACATGAATTGTTTAGTTTTTCAAAAAAAAAAGATTGATTATTAAAAAAAACAAGAAAAAGAAAGTTTAGACAATTTATGCTACTATAGAAAGAAGACTAAACAAAGGGAACAAAGAAAAGTTTTTGCCTATTCTTGAATTTGATGACAACCAATGAAATTTGTAAAACTAACAGTGAAAGATTGGAGTCATTTCAAAATTTTCCCCATTTTTGAAGAAATGGGGAAAAAGCACACAACTACAGTGACAGCAAAAATACCTGCCCATACGAATCCATATTGCAAACAGAACTTAAAGAACAAATGAAAGATATAAAGAAGAATATTTTGGAAAAATGTACACATCAACAGAATGAAGAGATGAAATAAACCCCTGCGTATAGAGAAATACTGGAAAATAAAATAAAAATTGTGAACTATAAGATTGAAATAACTAAAGTGGAAATAAAAACGATAAACTTAGAAATGAAAAAATGAGATAGATACAGACTCATTACTAGATTTAAAAAAGAGGATTCTTAAAGCTAAGAATAAGCATCCAAGGTTAGCGAATGAAAATTCGGATGGAGATCAAATTGTGTGACAGCATCTTAAATGCCTTTATCTTAACACTGAACAAAAACTTCATTTTTGATTTGTGGAAGGATAAAGGTTAACATATGAAATTTATGTAGCATAATATCAGAGGACATAGATAAATTCCAATTTGCTTGTACTTGTAAAGATCAGATACATAATAATTACTTTAAAACTGATTTTCTCTTTGTTTGGCCTTGTTACCCGAAGGAAGCTGAACTGCATTCATATATATATATATATATATATATGTATGTATGTATGTATGTATGTATGTGTGTATATGTATATGTATATGTATATGTATGTGTATATATATATATACACACACACACACACACACATATATACATATATATATATATGTGTATATATATATATATATATATATATATATATATATATATATATATATATATATATATAATTTGTATTTTTAAGCTTTCGCGGGTACTTACATATGTGTGTGTATGTGTGTATATATATGTGTATCTATTTTCTGAGGTTTTCGCGGGTATTTGTATGTGGATCTTTGGTTATTCGGGTTTTCTCCCGCGTAGAATTGGAAGTATCTAGGCAACGTTTTGATGAAGTCTCATTCATCATCTTCAGGCTTGTTTCTTCAGCTCTGTGCTTCTCAGAGTAATGTGAGCTTGCAGCTGCTTCTTCCTTTTAACTGCTAGTGGGGGTGTGACTTGATTGGGTGGGGGTTTGGCTGTGTTCTGATTGGTAGGGGGGTTGGCTGTGTTCTGATTGGCTGGGGGTGTGTTCTGCTTAGGTGGGGGCTTGGTTGTGCTCAGGTTAGTCTTAGTTGCTGGGGGATTTGAGCTGGTGAGCTGTGATTTTGTTGTTTGGCTTCGTGTTCGTGGTCGTGCCACATCTTCATGGTGGGTGTCAGTTTGCTTCTTGTATGGGTCAGAGGGGTTTGAAGCGGGTAGTGGTGCAGCTGCAGTATGGTTTCTGGTTCGTGGTCGTGTACACACACACACACACACACACACACACACACACACGCACACACACACATATATATATATATGTGTGTGTGCGTGTGTGTGTGCGTGCTGTTCAGCTTCCTTCGGGTATTATCCTACGTCATTGTAGTTCTGTTAAAGTTGTAGCAACGTTTCAGCAGAATCTCATCTGCCATCATCAGGCTTCTGTATGGATGTGGGTCTCACAGCTTCCAGTTTCAAATTCGAGGCTGGTCTATTCTGATTGGCTAAGAGTCTAGGTCTGTGTTCACTGGACTTGGAGTTTGATTGGTTGGTGTTTCTGGTTTCTTCTTTCTGTTTTGTGGCTTTGATTGGCTGGCAACACTCTGTTCCTGTGTTCTGTTTAGGTGGGAGCTTGGTTGTGCTCAAGTTAGTCTTAGTTGCTGGGGGATTTGAGCTGGTAAGCTGTGATCCTGTTGTTTTGCTTCGTGTTCATGGTCATGCCACATCTTCATGGTGGGTGTCAGTTTGCTTCTTGTATGGGTCAGAGGGGTTTGAAGCAGGTAGTGGTGCAGCTGCAGTATGGCTTCTGGTTCGTGGTCGTGTCTCATCTTCTGTGTGGGTGTGAGTCTTTTTTCTGTGTGGAAATGTTGTGGTAGCATCTTGTGTGGCACTAGGGGGTGTGGGTTTGGTGTCATTCTTCTTATTAGGTACTCATTTATTAATGAAGGCAGGTTTTCAAATGGTTGGTAGGTGGGAGGTATCATCTCATTTATTCATGCTGTGTGGGCGTTTTTCTATCTCTATGGCTTCTCTGATTATTCTGTTGTTGAAGTGTTCGGTTTTGGCGATAGTTCTGGTATTTTTAAAGTCAATTTCATGTCCTGTGACCTTGAGGTGTTGGACCAGGGAAGAGGTCAGTTCTTTTTTCATTGAGTTCTTGTGTTCTTCAATGCGTGCACTAAATCTTCTGTTAGTTTGTCCTATGTATGTAGTGGGGCAGGCATTGCAAGGGATTTCGTATACTCCTTGGTTTTCTAACTCGATTTTGTCTTGAGGGTTTCTTAGGATGGTGGATATTTTTCTGTTTGTGCAGAATGCTGTTTTAATGTTGTGATTTTGGAGGATATTGCTGATTTTGTAGGATCTTGCTAATTTTGTCTGTAGTGCCTTTTATATATGGGAGGAGGGCTTTGCCATTCTCTTGTTCTCTGTCTTGGCTTTTGGTTGGGGCTTTTTTTGGATTAGGTGGGTCATCTTTTTTGGGAATCCATTGGCTGTAATTACATTAGTGAGAGTGTGTAGTTTGGTTTTTAAGTGTTGTTCATCGGCTAAGCATTTTGTTCTGGAGATGAGTGTCTTGGCTACGGAACTGATCTGTGCTGGGTGGTGGTGTGAGAGTGCATGTAGACAGCAGTTTGTATGTGTTTTTTTCTGGTAGATGGTGTGTCCTAGGGAGCCATTGGATTTTTTTTATACTAAGACATCTAGGAAGGGAAGTTGATTGTTGGCTTCTGTTTCCATGGTGAATTGTGTTTTGGGGTGTAGGCTGTTGAGGTGTGTGAGAAAGTTGTTCAATTTTTCTTTCCCATGTGGCCAGATTATGAAGGTGTCAGCTATGTATCTGAGCCAGAGTTTGGGTTTGTGATCATATTTTTCTAGAATTTGTTTTTCAGTGTTCCATGTAGAGGTTTGCGATGACAGGAGAGAGGGGTGATCCCATGGGTGCTCCTTCAATTTGTTTGTATTTTTGTCCATTGTAGGTGAAGTATGTATTGGATAGGCAGTGGTTGGTAAGATCTAGGATGTACTTGGGGGGGGTTGTATTTGTTTTGGATGGCTGTCAAGGCTTCTTTTATAGGCACTTGGGTGAAGAGGGATATGACATCGAAGCTTACTAGTCGGTCGCTGGGTTGTAAGTTTTGTTTCTTTATGATATCGATGTACTGGAATGACTTTCTTACATGTGAGTTGATGGATTCTGCAACAAACAACTACCATTCCTTGATGTACTAATCTACAAAAAAACAGATGGCACACTAGGACACACCATATACCAGAAGAAAACACACACCAACCGCTACCTCAACACCCAATCCCGCCACCAGCCAGCACAGATAAATTCCGTGGCCAAAACACTAATTACCAGGACCAAACGCCGGGCAGACAAGACACATATAAAGACTGAACTATGCACCCTGACTAAAGTATTGACAGCCAGCGGCTTCCACAAAAACAAAATCACCAGCTTCATCCACAATAACACACTAAGACAGAATAGAGACCTAGAAGATCAACAGAGCTATGGAACAGCTGTCCTGCCCTACATAAGAGGTACTACAGACAAAATCAATAAGATACTTGTTAAGCCTGGGTTCCCCAACCAGGGTTAGGTCGACAAGCTAAACAGAATGTGCAGCGTTAGTCAGATAGGCACACAGATAAATGAGTGAGCTAAGCTTGTATGTTTATTAACATACAGTAAAAATAACAGATACGCTTGTGCTATCAAGAATATATTTTTATTCCATTATAAGTTAATAGCATAGTCAAATAACAGTCCAGTATTCATTTACCATGTAGTCAGTCCATTCAGGTGTATTCAGTTAGCAAAGTCCATGTAGAATATCCTATGTCAGTTCATATACAAATCAGTCCTTTGTTGTCTCTCCCGTTCGAGCAATGCAGTCTTGATTCCAAGCAGTAATCAGGGATCATCAAAGCCTTGCTACTTTTATATTGTTTTTCATAACCACTCCCACAATTGCTATTTCACAGTTAAAGCTCCATACACTAACTATGATTCATAATTATTATTTCACCTAAACCAGTTAGGGTAAACAATGTTATCCCTAACATTCTCCCCTTTTAGGTTACATAATAACTATGAATCATTTACATCTTTAGAAAATATTTTTCGCAACTTTCTTTAAACTTAGTTGCTCCTTGAGCTTTTGTAAATTAGTCTGCAATGTTTTCTTCTGACATGCAGTATTCCAATTTTATTAGTCCATTTTTAACTGATTCTCTTACATTCAAATATCTTAAGTCAGTATGTTTTGATCTAGTTTTTACAGCAATACTAGTAGCTAACTTTATAGCTGCTTGGTTATCCTCATACAACATAATGGAATCTTTTACAATAACTGTTTGTAGAAAATCAAGTCAGGGCATAATAATGACAGACATGAAAATTCTGCTTCCATCGTGGATAAGCTAATATTCTGTTGTCTGATTGACCTCCATCCTATTAGTGTCTTACCAAATAATATAGCCATCCCAGATGTTGATTTTCTAGTGTTTATATCAGTTGCAAAACTTGCATCTGCATAAGCACTAAGACTCAAATCACCCTTTGGTTCTATATATAATGCATGGTTTATTGTTCCCTTAAGATATCTCAATATTCTTTTTAAGGATTTCCAATGACATTCTTTTGGATCTGAATTAAAACGTGCCAGCTGATTGACACTATAAGCTATATCTGGCCTTGACCAATTGCTTATATATGATAAGCTACCAATCAAAGATTGATATATGGACTTATCAAATTTGGGACTTTGATCATTAGTTTGGCAAACTTCTTGACTCATTGGAGTCTTTGCCGGTTTACAAAGTTCCATCTTATAAGTTTTAATTAATTGGCAAATTTTATCTTCTTGAGATATCTTAAAACCATTATTTGTTTTATTTATTGTCAATCCTAGATACCTTTTAATTTCACCTAAATGCTTTATTTTTATCTTTTTGGCTAATAATGATATAATCTCATTAGCTTCATTATTAGTTTTAGTTATTAAAGCAATATCATCAGTAAATAATAATAATAATGACACCGTTCCATTATTTTCTTTTTTAAACACACACGGATCTGCTAAACCAGATTTAAAACCTATATTGTTTAACTCTTTCACAATATATTGGTTCCACTCAAACCCAGATTGTTTCAACCCGTAAAGACTCTTTTTGAGTTTCCAACAATCATTACTATTTACTTTATTGTCTTTTATACCAATTGGTTTTCTTAAATATATAGTGTGCTGCAATGGTGCATGTAGATAAGCAGTTTCTACATCTAAATGGTTAATGACATAGTTTTTCTTAGCTGCCCACACTAATGCTGCTCTTAAAGATGTAGCTTTAAGGCTTGGTGCAAAAACTTCATCGTAATCAGATGCAGTTTGATTAAATCCTTGAGCTACTAACCTAGCTTTATGGGTAACAGTCCCATCATTTCCAGTTTTTACTTTAAATATCCATTTGCACCCAATGGATTTTTCTCCTGGAGGTAATTTGGCATCTTCATACACTTTCATTACCTTTAATGAATTTAGTTCTTTTTCCATTGCCTTTTGCCAATTCTCCTGATCCTTAGCAGGATACATCCTAAGTTCATCTACACTAGTTGGAACTTTAGTTACTTGGCAAACTATACTTGCTTGATACCTATCAGGTGGTCTAGTTACACATGTAGTACGTCTAGGTATTATAGGACTTACAGGTGGACTTTCCTCTATTAATTGTTCTTGATCATGTAACTCTTCCTGATCAACTATTTCCTCTTGTTCTGGTCCTATTTGCTCTTCGTGGACTTCTTCTTTAATTGGACTCTTCTTATAGCTAATCTCATCTTTCTGCCTTTTGTAGGGTTCAATAAATACTTCATTATTTAAATCTTGCTCTAATCTATTCCATCCTACATGTTCTAGGAATTTTGCACTAGCACTGGTGTAAACTCTAGATGTACCTGGTTCCCAGAATCTATAAGATCTATGATTAGATGTATATCCTACAAAAATCAATCTTTTAGCTCTATGCTGTCCTTTGTATCTAAGTTGTGTAGGGATATGCACCCATGCTGGTGCTCCAAATGTGTGCATGTAACTTAAATCAGGTTTTGTACCATGCCACACTGTGAATGGTAATTCACCTGTTGTTGAATTAACAACATTATTTAACATATGATTACCACATATTATTTCTTCTCCCCATAAATTGTCAGGTAATCCTGAATCAGACATCATAGTTTGTGCCATTGATTGTAATGTTTGGCCTCTTCTCTCTATAAAGGCATTATGTTGTGGCCTATATGGTGCAGACATTTTATGTTGAATACCTAACATTCTAAGTCTGTTTTTAAATTTATTATTTGTAAATTCTGTACCATTATCTGTGATGAGAGTTACTAATTTCTTTTTAGTTTTTCTTTCAGCAAATTTTAACCAATTAAATAGATTTTGATATGTTTCAGTTTTGCTCTTCATTAAATAGCAAAACCCATGTCTAGAATAGTGGTCCATTATACTTAGTATGTAGCAAGCTCCTCCTACACTTGGTTTTTTCGGACCTATTATATCAGCAAATACTACTTCTAAAGGCTTTTTAGTAGTAAATCCATCAACTCTATTAGCCGGTATGACCCTGCTCTTATTTTGATTACAGGCATTACATTGCAAATACTTATTACAAGATTTCAAACTTATTCCCTTAGACAATTCAACAGTTTTCTTAAGCATTTTAAAATTTAAATGCCCTAGCCTTCTATGTAACAAGTGAATACATTCATCATGAGGTTTCTTATTTTCATAAATTGTGTTAGCCACCTTTAAACCATCATCATTTAACACATATAATTCACCTCTTAAAGATGCAGTAATTTTCTTATCTTCTTTTTCAAGTATGCAGTTATCTCCCTTAAATGTAACTACATATCCTAGTTTAACCAAAATTCTAACTGAAATTAAATTAAACTTAAGTTGTGGTACATATAACATTTTTACATTCTCTTTTATAAAAGAACAATATGCTATACCTTCACCTTTAGCTTTCAGTTTCCAGCCATTGGCTAACGATATCTGCTGTTTACTCTGGGACATTTTTATAAAATTTTTGTTATCATTTGTTATACAATGGGATGCCCCACTGTCAACCACCCATAAATTATTTTTTACAGCTCCGTTTGTATACATGGCTAACTCTAAATGTGTATTTATCTTTTGATGATTTGTAGTATTCTGGCCAGCTTTGTGGCTCTTTGCCTTTTTACAAAATCTTGCCAAATGTCCTCTTCCTCCACAATTAAAGCACTTTTTAATTGCGTATGCAGTAGGAGGTTTATTATCTTCTTTTTGAGGTTGCTCCCTCCTTAATTCATCTCTTTCATGCCTTCTTCTGGCCTCTTCAATCAATCTGCCAGTTATATCTGTTAATCTTAAATTTTCCTTTGGCAAAATTTCAAGTGAAGTTACGTAGTTATCATAACTTTCATCAAGGGAAGATAGAATTATATAAACTTGATGTTGTTCAGAGAATATAAGCTCTTTCTCGTGTAATTCTTGGAAAATGCTTTGCATAGTTTTTAAATGACTCTGCATATCACCATTTGTTTGGAGATGTGTCCTGAAAAGCTTCCGTGTTAGATTTATGTGAGCACCAATATTATCTCGAACATAAATTCTCTTCAGCTTCTGCCAACACCCAAAAGCCGTTTTCTCTCCGTGGATATAAACAAGCTGTTGATCAGTTAAGGTTAACGCAATTATGCAAATGGATTGTTGATTTTTATGCTTAAATTCTTCTATCTTTAGTCTGTCTTCCTCATCCTCTGGATCCCATTCTTCTACGTTTGGTGGATTTTCAATTATGTTCCACAGACCTTCTCTTCGTACAAGTAGACTACATTTTGTAGACCATGATACATAGTTTGTTCCATCCAGCTTGGACATAAGGGACAAACTTTGTAGATTGACTTGTGCCATGTTTTCTTATATGGATATAAAAATATAATTAATAAAACACAGCTGTCTGTTTACTGTAATGTATAATAGTACAAACTCTCACTTTTTACATAAATCTGTTTAACCTAGTTAAACTGACTTTGCAGCCTCTGGGCCCATAACCAGTGTTAAGCCTGGGTTCCCCAACCAGGGTTAGGTAGACAAGCTAAACAGAATGTGCAGCGTTAGTCAGATAGGCACACAGATAAATGAGTGAGCTAAGCTTGTATGTTTATTAACATACAGTAAAAATAACAGATACGCTTGTGCTATCAAGAATATATTTTATTCCAGTATAAGTTTATAGCATAGTCAAAAACAGTCCAATATTCATTTACCATGTAGTCAGTCCATTCAGGGATATTCAGTTAGCAAAATCCATGTAGAATATCCTATTGTCAGTTCACATAAATCAGTCCGTTGTTGTCTCTCCCGTTCGAGCAATGCAGTCTTGCTTCCAAGCAGTAATCAGGGATCATCAAAGCCAGAGAGAGAGAGCAAGCTGTAGCCTTGCTACTTTTATATGGTTTTCATAACCACACCCACAATTGCTATTTTACATTTAAAGCTGCATACACTAACTATGATTCATAGTTAGTATTTCACCTAAAACAGTTAGGGTGAACAATGTTATCCCTAACAGGGATATTGAATAAAATAAATATTAATGGGACACAAAAATGACTGGGTGGGTGTGTCTCAGAAACCAAGACATAGAACAGGACAATGGTATCATCCTCCTCCTCTACATCAAAGCCACCACAGATAAAATCAGCAACATTCTCCACAAACACAAAATCAGGACAGCTTTCGGCACTGTCCAAAAAATAGCCAACATCCAAAAATATCCCAAACACAAGATCCAGCTAGAAAACCAAGGAGTTTATGAAATACCATGCAACAATTGCCCAGCCATATACATTGGCCAAACCAACAAGAGAATAAATGCACGCATTGCAGAACACAAGAATGTAGTCAGAAAAGAAAATACTTCCTCCCTTTTCTAGCACCTTAAAGCCACAGGACATGAAATTAATTTTGAGGTAACCAAATTAATCTCCAATACTGAACACTTCAACAAGAGAATAATCAGGGAAACCATCGAAATAGAGAAACACCCCCATAACATGAATAAACGGGACAATTCCTCCCGCCTACCAGACATCTGGAAACTAGCCCTTATCAACAAACGAGTCCCAGCCACAAAAGCCAACATTGGACCCAAAACAACACATGATGCCACCACCAATCTCCTTCACCAGACTCAAACCCAAACCTATCCCATAGACAAAAGGCAACCACCACCCAGAAACCAGACCATGGCTGCATTACCAACTGCCACATCCCCTGACCCCCAAACCAAGAAAACTGACACACACCATGAACACATATCCAGGCCTCAAACTCAGAGCCAAACCAAAACCCAGAACGTCACATCACAGCCACCCGCTCAGGATATCACATTGTGGAACTCAGGAGGTTACACTACAAAACCTCAGGATGTTACAACACAGCCAACGACTCAGGAGATTACAGCACAAGACCCAGGATGTCACAACAATAGAACTCAGAAGGTCACCACACAGCCCATTACCCAGGTCGTTCCAACACAGGAGGCTGATAGACATACAGCCAATACCTCAGCCACACATGTTCTTATGAAAAAGCCAGTTAATCTGCAAACATCAACTCCATCAACCAATCAAGAAATGACAACACAGCCAACCTCCCCACCAGCATTTATAGAGAGATGGCAGCTGAGATCATGCTTTGCTCACACAAGCATGAAGCCGAAAGCACCAGCCTGAAGATAGAGAGTGGGACCTCATCAAAACATCACCAAAATAC
>BLBF01000003.1:70298386-70352750 GCA_015471245.1 Laticauda colubrina
CCCCCCCACCAGGCACCCAGGTGAAACCCAGCTTGCTAATGAATAGCAGTTTGCTAATGAAGAGCAGCCGTCCCTTCACACGGAGCCAAGCTGCACTAAAAGCCTCCAACACAAGAACAGAGTGTTGCCAGCCAATCAAAGCCACAAAACAGACAGAAGAAACCAGAAACACCAATCAATCCAACTCCAAGTCCAATGAATACAGATCCAGGCTCCCAACCAATCAGAATGGGCCAGCCTCAAATTTAAAACCAGGAGCTGTAAGATCCATATCCATACAGAAGCCTGATGATGGCAGATGAGATTCTGCTGAAACGTTGCTACAACTTTAACAGAACTACAGTGACGTGGGATGATGCCCGAAGGAAGCTGAACAGCACATATGTATGTATGTATGTATATATATATATATATATATATATATATATATATATATTTGCTTTCTTAGGTTTTCGCGGGTACTTACATGTGTGCTGTTCAGCTTCCTTCGGGTATTATCCCACATCATTGTATTGCTGTTAAAGTTGTAGCAACGTTTCAGCAGAATCTCATCTGTCATCATCAGGCTTCTGTATGGATGTGGGTATATATATGTTTTAAGAAAATGTGATGAATTTTACAGCAAAGATTGCTTCCACAGTGCAAAATACATGAGACAAGTTCCACATAAATAGATTAAAAAAGTTTTGTGAAAGGGAGGTGAAGAAATAATGCTGCTATTTTCATGATATTCTTTGTGGAGCTGTGGACATACAGAAGTTTAAGAGACTAAGTCATTAATCCCTTTTCTGGCCAGAGAAATGGATAAGAATGCAAAAGATTGATGCAGCATTTCCTGTTTTTTTAATAAATTTGTGCACTGTTTTTCTCACTATCTGGGTGACTTACAATATCATAAATAACATAATAAAACAATTTTGGGATTAAACAATTAAAACAATTAGCATTAAAAATTAAAATATTAAAATTAATATTAAAGCAGATTTTAAAGATGCATAGATGGGCTTGAGTTGGAATCTTCTACTAATATACTAGCCACATTCCGAATGGGATGTCCCCATCAGGGCCCCAAGAGTTGGTTTTCAGTCTCATCTTGAGAGGAATGATATTCCAAATAATGGGACCATGGCAAAAATGCTCTTCTCATTCATTCTGCAGCATTGCTGGAACAAGTGGGGCAGGCCAATCCCATTGAGTGAGATGGTTCCTGAAGTAAAATTATTAATAAAATATAAACTTGTCTTTTTCTATCCATCATCCAGGATCTTGCAAGTCATGTACCTGATAAGATGACCAATAGTAAACTGATTTACAATCTTAAATGGAACTGGGGAAAATCCAATTTATTATAGAAGCCAATATTTTTCACCCTCTCCACCATTTTTGATACCTCACCAACCCATTTTGAAGTTTGAACTTACAATAGGAGGTTCATAATAAGAGAAAGTGATCCATTCTGCCTTCTAACAATTAAAAAAAACTGTATCAATTTATCCTCAATTATTAACTGATTTGGGTTTAGCACTTAAAGCACAGTTCTAGTTAAAATGTAATTTTAAATGATAACTGCTTACTTGTCACTTAGGCTTTTCCTACCTTAAGAACCTTGGCTGATAATCATTCAGGTTGCAGTGACATTAGAAATTAGTCACATGAAGCAACACAATGATTTGAGTTTTAAATATCCTCTTGGAGAATTTGAAAATTTATATGTAGCAAATAATGTTCCAGATAAATTATTTTCTCATTTATATGAATTACCCAATGCCAGGCTTTGCATTTCCCCCCAGTAATTTTCTTATTTAGAATTACTTAACAAATATTATTATCTGAAAATATTTTTGAGCCATGAGTTTTTATCAGTCATCTGTTTTAAATATATCTTTAAAAACTTTCCAGTAGGACAAAACCTGTCTTCTTCATGTTACTTTTCTCTTTCTATAGCTGGATTTTTGTGTTTAATATTTTGAAAAGAGTAATTTGAAAAAGTTAAGGAGATTTTGCTTCATTTTAGTTAGAAAAAAGCAAGTGCCACTCAAAAGTTTTAAGAGTATACCAGGAGTTGACAGATTTCAGTAGAACTGACTTCATTCTTGTTATCATCATGAAGTCCATCAGCAAGAGATGGGTTCAAATAATGTTTCAAGAACAGGCTGCAAGTGTTTCTAATTCTTAGTAATGGCACTAAGCCTTTTCACACAGTTATCAATTTTGTGGCTTTTAGCAGTGTTCTTTTTCAGCACTCCTACTTAAAAGAGAAAAGGTTGTTAATTTTTTGCTGTTACTAGAGAATGCAGAGCCAGAATTGTTGATCTGCTGCAAATCAGCCAGAGATATGTTCCTGCTCTTACACAAGCTGTTCAGCTATTAACTCCATATAAATTTCTGCACTATATCACTCCTGTCATTACTGTCAGCATGTTTGGCTTTGGATCTTATTTTCCTCTATTTGTCTATCCTCTCTGTGTTGCCCAAGGACACCAATGTGGTATAGCAATTAAACTGTTGGTTCCAATCTACTTTCCGCAACAGAAGCTCACTGGGTAACTTTCAGCCAATTGTTCTCTCTCACCCAAAGCTATTTCACATTTGTGTGGAAACATTACAAAGAGACATGCTATGAAGCTATTCTGAGCTTTTAAAAGAAAGGGAGGAGACACCTCTAACCATTAAATAGAAATAAATTTGAGATGATAATACTGTTTAATATATATCACATAGACACACTTATCAATAGAACCAAAATGAGCAGTATGTACAAAGAAGTAAGAGACATGTATCACAATGGAAGAGGAGGAGGAGGAGGAGGAGGAGGAGATAAAATGAATGATTTGGAGGAGAGCAAAACTGATGAGCCAGAGAGGACTAAGTAAAAAGGAAACTAAAAACTTTATTGTGTTTATAAAAGATTGTAATCGTGCAAGTTGTGAAAACAAAGAGGAAAGATAAAGGAATTAGATGTTGGAAGGAAAATAAATGAAACTAATCACACAGAACCATTTGGGAAAAGAGTCGAAAAAATGTACCTGAGAACATCAATTGTGATCTGATTGCAGTGGCCTCTTTGACTTTAGAGCAGACCTATCAATCACTGAATTCAATAAGACTTAATACAGCCTGAGCATGATGCTAAAATGGAGGACTGAAGAAATGTTGAAAAGTTTCTTCATCTTCATTTTTATCTGGCTTTGATCACTTCCATTACTATCATGTATAGACTCCCCAATTTCAGTGTAACAGAAGGCTCTTGCTTGTACATCTTAAAATAAGATGTACAAGCAAGAGTTTCTGTTAAAGCAGAAATCCCCAACCTTTAGTTCGTGGACTGGCACCGGTCCATGGCATGCCAGAAATTGGTCCACACAAATAAATGAAGTTCTATCTGTGGGATGCAGGTAGCACACAAAACCATGCCCCCTCTGGTCCACAGAAAAACTTCTCTCCACAGAACCAGTCCCTGGGTTCTCAAAAGGTTGGGGGCCACTGTGTTATATGAAAGTCAAGTCTGAATAGATGGGAGAAGCAGAATTTCCATCTGTAGAGCTTTTTTACTGGTCTTTCCACATGTCATTCTTAATGAAGCATGCAAACCAGCATCTGCATTTCCTGTGTCAGATGAGAAGAGCAATCTTTCTCCTTCTGTCCTGGCCACTTTTTACAGAAGCACAATTTAGAGACATTTTAACAAACTTCATCACTGTTTGGTTTGGTGACAGCAGTGCCCCAGATAGAAAGTCCATTCGGAGAGTGGTAAGGACAGCCCAGAAGATTCTAGGAAGCTTACTTCCTGTTATTCAGGATACTGCTTATAAGTGCTATGTACTTAGAGTTCAAAGCATTGTTAGAGACCCTATACACCCATTTTCCAATCTGTTTCTGTTGCTCCCCTCTGAGAGGAAGACTACAAGATTCTGTAACAGCTTTGTTCCCTTTGCCATCTGTCTGGGAAACTCACAAGATTCATTTTTCTCAACATGTACATGTATACATAGGAACTAGACTGTGTTATTTTTTGTGTCATATATTACATGTAGTTATATGCAAAATTTTGTATTTGTTTGTTTATTTTGTCATGTTTATATGATGTATATTGGAGGTGATGATGAAATTTCATTTTAATGTTTGCCGATTAGTTTACATTCATAGTGACAATAAAGTTATTTTAAGTCTAAGTATTTATTTATTTAAATAATTCTAGATGGTGAACATATCAAATACTCCTTCTTGTGAGATGAGTTGGGTGGAGAGAGAGAGTACCTGACCTAAAGTTACCCAGCTGGTTTTCATATCTTAGGTAGGACTAGAATTCATAACCCCCCCCCCCCTTTCTAGCCTGGTGTCTTAACCATTAGACCAAACTCACTCACTGTGAGGGAGAGTGCCCTTATGGAAGTGCCAGATGACCAATGCTGGTATGCCTGATGGAAGCAGAAATAGGAGAATAGAAATGGAACTGTAGCTGGGGTGGAGCAGAAGGCAAATTCAGCCCTTATTCAGGCTCTTATGTCTCCACAAACACTATTCTCTGAGTGGTGAATGTCTGTTTCTTGGTTTGAAATGGGATTTGGGGTGAAAACTAAGTTTTCCAACATTATAGAATGCTGACACATTTTTGGCCTTTCTTGCCTCCCTGTTTCCTGTATGTATTATTCTTCAGTACCCAACAAATCTTTAACAAACTAGCTATGACCTACCTCTTGGTAATGGGAATTTGTACTTTATTATGATAAGATAGAAGTCGTTAGAATTCATGTTTTTATCCCTCAAAATTGGTTTAGGAAATTGTTAACCTACATTCTTGTTATCTTATGTAAAGATTTCAGTTAGTGGTGTTTTTTTTCTTGTTTCAGTGTCATCTTTGGTTTCTTGTCTACCATAAAAGGCAAATCGAGCAAGGAGTTTCTTATGTTTGTGTGCTGATGAAATTTTGGAAAGAGAATATCAGAAACTGAAAATGGAAGAGGCAGACTTGTTTGTTTTAGCAATGCACATCATACCAGCAAAGTGTGTAATTAAGAAGAAAAATTTAGTGCTCTAAATTTGAAAATGTCCCAGAGATATGCTGGTCTTAATGTGAAGGCCAGCCATTGTCAGTGTTGTTATGAGACAAAGTTTATGGAAGAATAAAAGTAGCTATCCTAAACTAGGCATAGTTACATAGAAATAGACCTTAGTGCCTTTTAGAAAATGTATTCTTTGATTAAAAGATATTTGTGTTGGCTTGTGCAAAATGCATTACAAGCCCACTACAATAAATAAGACATTAGTTTTTATTAGATCTCAACTTTTGTAGGTTGCTGGAGTGATTGGGTACTGAAAATAGTTCCAATGTCTAACATTTGAGACACTGTACAAATAGAAATATAATTTTGAGTTTTTTCAAGAAGGCATACAGCTCTGCTTTCCTACAGGAAATACACTGTAGACAAGACCTTCCAGATCAATTCAGTGATTACCGATTGTGAACAATCTTTTGACTAATACTTTGAAATATTCAACAACAGTGAAGTACATGAATAGATTGTCCAGGAGAAACAGAGGAAGTCTCCTGTCTCCTCCCAATGTCCTCTGTACTAGCAGCTGTTTTCAAATAGGAGTATAGCTCTTATTGTCATATAGTAATATAGCCAAACCATTTCATGATGCTGCCATTAGTCACATTGTTCTTGAAGAGGAAACATAATCAGGAGATGCAGATCTGCTCTAATTATATCCAGTAGCAAAACTAGCTAATGTAGATCTATTGTATTTATTCAGCATGGATGAAGTTTCAAATTAAAGTATATCTTATAGCTAGGAAAGCATTGCTCTGACACAAATTTGAGAGGGGAGAGGAAGATTTAAATTGTTTAAGTTGTTACAATATTCCTGAAAAAACTGATTTAGCAATAATAATAAAGTTAAATAAGAAAGTCTGAAATAATAAAGAGCAGGCATGGAAAAAAACCAGCTCCACACATAAAGTTTCAATTTAACTGATTTATTTCTACAAGTCTATGCATAGGAATCTTTTCAACTAATAGTCAGCATCTGGCTGGAATTAGAGAAGGGTCAATAGGCAATCAAGGGGAGCTGGACTTGTTTATCTGTGGCTACTTAATGACTCTAAACTGATCCCTCTTTTTATTCCTCCACCTGGCTCTGCCATTCCTTCTCCTGTACAATTGTTTTCTTGCTCAAATGATCTCTGAAAGAAATTAGAGTTGTGAATTTACAGTTTCAAGAATGCACTTACTTTCTGAACTCCTGAGTATTTCCTAGTGTCCTTTTTACCATTTAAAGCAGAGGGTAAAAGCCTTTGTGATTACAATGTGTGTGTAACAAAGACCAAGAAACCACAATAGTCTTTCTAGTTATGCTACTTCAAAGTTGAGTTTAATCTGCAAAGCATTAATGTCCTAAGACTTAGATTCAACCATTTCTGTTGTCAGTTGGAAAATCTAAATTAGTATTGACCCTAATGAACAGGGTCAATCAATGTAATTGTCACAGAGGAGGAGTTATTCAGATTTTCCAATCTGTTAGGCATATTAAAACCCACTATGTTCATTAGGACTGATTGTATATTGGTCTGGCCTAAGTCCCATGAATGAATCTATTAACAATTTTCCTACAAAGTTATAATTCTAACAAGATTGATGAGTTAAAGTAGATAAGTACTTGCAGTGATCTTGAGTTTACCCACACAAAGTTTCTGCCTAATCTCTATTGTGTTGAGTTGCCTAAGTTACTAGTAAATTTAAGCTACTTTTTGAATGTTTTATAACTTCATGTTAATAGTGATGCATAAACTATCAAAAGAATAATATTCATTCTTCTAGTTGAGAGAACAGTGGTTTATCTAAACTGAGCAGGGATACCACCCCATCTCCCAAATGGGGACAGCAAGAGACCAAAATGTGCAGTGCTAGGATCAAAAATGAATTTATTTTATTTAATTAAAAATAAGATTAGAAGTGCACAGAGCCCTGAAAACCTATGTTATGGTAATTGTTTTGAAGACAGAATAACACTATATCACTTCAAAGATATAGCAATATTTTTTAACGTTTCCCAGTCAAGAATAATGTAATGTATAAAATGTGTTTGAATGGAGTTTAAGGGTGTTCTCAGGGTGTGTTGAAAAAGTCAAGACAGCGGGTGGGAAGCAACTGATAGGAAGGAAATTCTGTTAAGATGTTTGGAAAAGAGAGGAAAAGAGAGAGAGAAGCTTTACATTTTATTGGGTGAAGGAAATAAGAGACTGAATGATGAAAGACCAGCAAAGTTCAAAAATGAAGACAATGAAATTGCAAATTGTGTTGATGAACTAAGATGATAGTTTATAAAATCTGAGTTATATAATAAAATGGGCATTCATTTTTCTGTGTGTGCATGAAAGAAGGAGGTGATCAGCAAAAAAAAAAAAAGGTAAATTCCCATCTGAAGGGATTTTAAAAATATCTTCCTAGTTTTCTCTGTATGTGTTTTAAAATGGGAAAATATCAAAGAATACAAAGTCCAAAAGCTTGGCAAAATCTCCAGCTCCAAACTCTGTTTGGCCTGGGAGTAACTCATGCTATTGTCAAGTGCTTTGTCAATGGGAATTGTGATGAGTTTGGTATATAGAACATCAGGGTCAACTGCTGTTTCCACCCAGTGAAGGATTGTGACAAATATGAGGCAAACAATCAGAAATACCAGGCAATCATGGAAGTCTACTTCTGTTTGTTAATTCTAGATCCTGTTTATATTCAGCTATTTTTAATGCATTGGTTGTGGCGCTGTTTGGGCACATGATTACAGTTAATTATTCCCATTCATTCTGGATTTCATTTCATGCTTTGCCAAAATTAGGCTTTTTATGCATACCCATTCAGTGTTGCTATGGCATTTTTGTTATTTCCCTTTTCTATTGTAAATTTCAGTACTCAAAGTGCTTTCTAAGCTAGATTTTGTCCAGGTTGTGGGGAGATTCAGATGTGTGAGAATTGTTGCGTATAAAATTCTGTTTCCTTAATCTCACAGCAGCAGCTTTGGCTAAAAATGCCACAATCCCCCAGAGTTCTTTCTGTTGGGTGAAAGAAAAATGCATTCAAAGTGAACATTTAAATCCTTGAAGATCATCAGGAAACAATGGCTGGTCCAAAATCAGCAGTTTCATAAGCTTCACAAACAGTGTTGTTGTTGTCCAAGTAAGCATTTCTAGAACTAGACTGCTTAGTAGATGTCTCAAGGTGTGGTTGTCACCTTTAGAGTCCTTCATGGTTAAGGACCTGGTTATCTTCAGGAACCCCTATCTGCCCAATCAATACTACCAGAAAGGGTAAGTTCCCTTTGTATCCTGTCCTTTTAAAATAGAGTTCTCCAAACTTGGCAACTTTAAGACTTGTGGACTTCAACTCCCAGAATTCTCCAGCCAGCTATACATTCTGGGAGTTGAAGTCAAGAAGTCTTAAAGTTGCCAAGTTTGGGGACCCCTGTTTTAAGATGACCATCAACAGGAACCACAGGTTGAACTTTCTCAATCCTTATCTCACTTCTATGGAAGAATATTCCCTCTGAAATTGGACTGACCCCAATTTTGCTGGAATTTAGAAAATACCTTAAAATTTGGCTATTCCATCAGGCTTTGAGGATGGATAATGTTTGAATGATCTCTTCCTGTAGTCTATTTGGTTGTTATTGTTCCCAAGGGCATGTAATGGATGTTGCAGTTTATTCTTGTTTTATTGTTAATCTTTAACACTTTAACAATGTTTATGTGCTGGCATTGATTGGCATGGCATAAAGCCTAGTAAATATTCACAAGGAGCAAATTCCATTGTGCATTTGGGGGGTTTGGAAAGCCTTCTAGAGCTGAAAGATCTCCCACAGTATGATTAGGAAATGTGTACAAAATCAAAGGAAGATGAAGGAAGGAGGATGGCTGAAGGAAAACAAGTCCATAAGGTAGCTCAAACTGGCAATCCAGAATCTCTGATAAATTGCTCAGAAAACAAAGTGCCAGCCTGAAACATTTTGTACAGAGATACCCCTCTTGGATTTGTATGACTCAAACCCCAAACAATCTGAAGATTGGAGAAAACAATTTAATTTCACAAGAGTATAAGTGTGGGCGGGGGGGGGGGTGGAGTAAAGAAAAAAATGGACTTGTAAGATACTGTTACAATAGTCTATTTTAATAAAAAATAGTTTAATTACCTTTGAGTGAATCTAAGTCTACATTGTGGGACTGACTGTGTATGTATGTAGAATATATGGAGCTGCATGTTTATACTTTAATCCATTCCATCCAATTTGCCGTGGTTTTTCTTTTATCGATTTGAGAATTTCCTTTCTATGGCAAGTAGGATAGAACAAATCAAACCCTGAAGTCCTCCAGCATGGAAATCTGCAGAAAATCACTGGTGAAAGTCATCTGTTGGCATGGGACAAGGTATTATCAATGTGCTGATAGCAGGCATAATGTGCTGATGATAGGCAGCTCTCTACCAGAGACTGGACAATGGAGCCTATCAAATCTAGCAGGCCACCCATCAGGATTATTTAGAGGCTACACCTAGTTCAAAATTCAGCTGCTTTTTTGACAGCAGTTTAAGAGTGATTTACCCATGTGATATACTATTAGTTTGCACTAGCTATTGTTAAGTTTCTAGATGTAATTCAAGGTAATAATAATTAGCCATAAAGCTATATGGACTTAGACCTGACTATCTTGAGCCTTCCTTCTCCAAGTAGAATTTGTCTAATCAGTAAGGACTAAGAGAGGTTGAGCTTCTTTGGGGCCACAAAGGAATTGTTTTTATGCTATTGTTTTTATCTAATTTCATAGTAAAAAAATAAAAATAGATTAACAAAAAAATTGTCTCACATATTTTAGACAGCTGTCTGCAGAATGCATATTTCTATATGCAAGTAATTTATTCCCAATGTACATTTTTGTATTCAACCACCTATGTTAATTTATGCAAATTTATGTGCTACTTTACAGTTGCAAAAGTATGCAACATGCATAAATATACATTTGTTTATACAAACTTTCCATGACAAAAACGATAGATTCTAGGAAGTGTTTATTGCTTGCTTCTATTTCTGTTGGGTGCTTTTTGGCAAATCTCAGCATTTCAAAATAAAGAAAATAAAGCTATGATAGATTTATTTTACATCCTTAGCATATATGGTGTGAAAGAGAGAATATGGTAAAGTATCATTATAGTGTGGAGATGTTATTTTCTCAAAATGTTATATCTGAAACCACAATCTAAGCCAAATGCAAAAGTCAATCTGATTGACTTTCATTGACATATTCCCATTAAGTGTTGAAAGGACTGTAGTTTTAAGACAACCCAAGACAATTTATCAAAGACAGGAGTAAACTGTGGAGATTTTTATTCCACTAGTATTGATAGATGTTGAAATAACACATTCCTGTAGATAAAAGGAAAGATTTAAGCTGATCTTGTTGCTTTTTATGTCCAATATTTTGATATATATTTTAATAAAGAAACCCACAATGTACTCAGTGACAAATAAATATAAAAAGGAATCTTGGAGCAACATGAAACCTGCAATACAAAGGGATTTAGCACGACTTAAACTTGATCCATGGAGATCCACATGGAGAATGTACCTTGAAAAGCTAATCATTTTGATTTTTGAAAGGTCACTGAGGCCATGTCACACTGCCCAACGGGTGCAAAAAAGACACAACGGATGAGCAAAATGTTCCATCCATTGTTATCCGCTCTCAAAAGGGACAAAAATTTGCATAAGCAGAGCGGATAACACGGAAAGGAATGGACGTGGGGAGGACGCAGAGCGGATGTATAGAGGATGCAGAGCGGATGTATAGAGGATGCATAGAGGATGCGAAGAGGATGCGTAGATGATGCAGAGCGGATGCAGAGCGGATGCGTAGAGGATGCGTAGAGGATGCAGAGCGGATGCGTAGAGGATGCAGAGCGGATGCAGAGCAGATGCAGAGCGGATGCAGAGCGGATGCAGAGTGGATGAGCTGCATCCGCTTTCATCCTTTCTCCATCCGTGCTACTAACGCTGAGCGTCCGTTCTGCTTCCTCCCTGCGTCCGTTTACTGCTGGAACGGATTTTAGTTGTGCGGATGCACAGCGGATGCCTAGCGGATATAGCAGATGAGTAATGGATGCAGAACGGATGTCCCCCGTATATTTAGAGGATGCAGAACGGATGCATTGGATACATTTTCTGCTCAAAAGTTTTGGGCAGCTCAAAACTTTCTGAGCAGATGAAACGTCAATAAACGGATGCTGGACGGATAGAGAGGAAGCAAAACGGAGGCAGTGAGTACATCGCGTTAACCAACGGATGGCAAGCTTTTTTGTCCGTTTTACATCCTCTTTGCATCCGTTGGTGCAGTGTGACATGGGCTTAAATATGACTCGTGGATGGAAGATAATTGTTTCCCAGTACTCTACTCATTAATAACACTGATCATATCGTTACTCATCTCCTTCTTTCTTTTCTGATGAAATATGTACATTTTTTAAAATATGGATGTGGAGAACACTGTACTTTCAAACTCAGTGGAATACCAAAAACTCCCACAAACGCTAGTTGGAATAGTTATAGGGAGATATAGAGGAAAGACTATATGGAATGAAGATGTTATTTTCATGGTGGCATAACTTGATTCTAAGAAAGTTCTGTTAATGAACTCAGCTCTTAATTATGCTGCTTCTTAGCATTCCAAAAAAGAAAAAAAGAGGAAATGTTGGATTTGTTAAATAATTACTTGTATTAGTAAAATTAATTAAGTTAAACGAAGTGAAGGATTCTGGATGAAAATGGCAAAATTAATGTTATACAAGAAAGGAAAAAGAGGCAATGTGATAAGTTACCAGCCTAAAAATGTACTGGAATAATTGATCATCATCAATCAAGACTACATTGGTTTTCAGTGACAAGAACTAATAGGGACACTGAATTCAAAGAAATAAAATGTACCCAATATTAAAAAAAATGTATTTTAAGCGAGAGAGTTCTTTGGGGAAAAATGAGGAGTTTTAGTTTGAACATACTGTAGTTTCTAATGATGTTATAAAACCATCTTATATTTTAAGCTAGCTTGACTCTGGCTTTAATTTTGTTAGAGATTATAGGAGGTGTAATTAAGAGGGGCTTGCTCATGTACAACATAGCACAATATGGGAGTACTGATTTCAAAAATATCATATAACATTAACTGTGTAAAGAGCCATTTAAAATATTAAAAGAAGTTGGGATAATTAGATAAATTACAGTCAGCTACTTATTGAAAGTTGTGTAAAGTAGTGTTTTGTTTTATATTTTATTTTATCCCATCTCACCAAGAAAATATTTTAGTGTCATTTATCATGCATCAGCAAGTCTAAATTTTCCTTCAATTTCCTTTTTTAAAAAAGCCATGTGATGTTGACCAGATTGCAAACAAACTATTTCCTTCCATTTTATAAATGAAAGATTCAATACAGTCAGGGTCAGCTACCAATAGGCAGGGATAGATTTGGATGTGATGAAACAGAAGTTATTTAGTACTGCTGTAAACCAATGTTTGAAAAGCATGCTTTCCATGGTGGATGACTGTTCTTATTTAGGAAAATTACTCAGAAAAGCTGTGGCCACATCTCTACTGAACCTATATCAATCTTTGAGGAGAAATTGACTCATGCCAACTTTCTTTATAAGGTGTCTCTTTTTAAAAAATTCCATACAACCCTATTATTCACTTGCTCAGATGTGATTTTTCAAATTCCAGTTGTGCAGAAGAACCAGTAATATGTTTGGAGTATTTTCTGCCTCAGGTGGAAAGAAATGGAAGGAAGGAAGGAAGGAAGGAACTATTTGCAGATTTTTTTTCCAGAAAGTATAAATATTGGTTCAATCTTTAGCTGAGAAGGAGGGATGCATCTTCAAATGATGGATAGAGTTAAGCCAATGGAATGGGGCTTTCTTTATTACAGCCTTATGACACTTTCTGAAGTCCAAGGATTCTGCAAATGATGATCATTTCAGAAGTCAAAAATGTCATCATGACCTTGTGCACGATAATGAAGGAGGAACAAATAAATATCATTTGAAATAGCCATAATCTTGTGGGATTGTCCAAGCATTTGCAATACTTTTGTTCTCAGTAATCTGGCAAAAAAAATATTAGCACTTTCTTATACGTATGTAGGTTAGCAATAATTTGTTGCAAAAAAATTAATGTTCTGCTGTCATGACAAATGAAGCTTATGTGTCAAAAATTGTTTGAACTCTGTTAAATGTCATTATTCTCACTGTAGGCACATGTACACTGAAGATGATATGTCAGTCTGAAAGTAGCTTCTGACCAGCCTAGATTTGATCTATGATACATTTAGTATTGCTGAATAGTAGCTCCTAGATTGCTGATTAGAAGTTTATTTTGGCATGTAGTGGGCATTCTCCTTCTGATCCAAAGCCCTTGCTGCATATCTAATCATACAATTACATAATAACACATGACAGTTCTAGGAAAAGTTATAGAATATTGTGGGTTTTTTAAAGTAAAGATGGGTGAGGATTTTTCATAAGTACCAACATTAATCAACATTTGCAAATTATTTCATAAATGGAAAGAGCTTGTTTTTTAAAAATAATGAAAGAAGGAAAAGAAAAAACTGGATATTCAAGTATCCCTAGTTTGGGAAGAATGCATGTGTTCCTTATTTTAAATTTTCTTCTGTAGCTCTGAAGGTTGAATTTCCTAGTATGCTGTTTGTTCCCAGCTTGCTGACAGCTCCTATTGTTTTTCAACAGTTTTTGCTTTAGCTAGCACTTGTTGTTTGGATTCATTGTTAGAGAATATAATTAGGATTATACACAAATAATTGGAGAACACATGCAACCTTTCTCTCTCTCACACACACTCAACACATACAGAGATACAATGCTTTCCTCAACTAAACTTCTGCAATTGTCTCCTTTAAAGGCAGTGTGTTGAGCTCTTTTTTATTTGTCAGCATGCTTATATGTATACTGCTTAGAAAGAACTATAAAAATAGAGATATTCAGAACAACGCTGCCATGAATTACAGAGAGAAGAGCACAGCAAGTCGAACAGTGCTAACTGGGAAGACATGTGGTTTCACCGCATTGTTACCATTCAGAAAAGCTGCCGACTTAGAATAATTTTACAGTTCAGTTTCAGTATGCAAAAGACCTCAGAGCATTTGTCTCTAGTGAGTTTGATCTCTTCATTTTTTTTTTCATTTTGAAAAAAAAAATATTTTGTTCAGTCTCTGAATCCATTGTATCATATCTTGCAGATCACATTGAAATCGGTGATTCCATATGCTGCAGAACAAAATAGATCTTCAAGATACATTCATACTGGATGAGAAAATCCAACTGTACTTGATTTGAATTTTTAAAATTCTTCTTTAAATGTTCATTTCATTTGTCATTTTACATTAAATGTTATTCAAAATTATAAGTCTTCTGCAATGGCTCAATCAAATCAAACTTGGCCAATGCTGAAAATATTAAAAGGGGTAGGATCTGATTTTTACTTGGATGGGAGTCCTTGAGAGCACTGGCCCTCAACCTTTTGGGTACCAGGGACTGGTTCTGTGGACAGAAAATTTTCAGCAGACTGGAGAAGCTGTGGCTTTGCATCCCATAGATGCAGTTTCACTTGTTTGCACAGCCCAGTTTCTGGAAAGGCACAGACCAATTCCAGTCTATAGACTGGGGTTTGGGGATTCCTGCTCTAGAATATCTGTGGGCTATAAACTAGATCAGGAAATTTGTTCCTTTTTTAAAAAAAGAAATCTTAGGAAAACACAATGCCAAAATATTTGTAACCATGAAGTCACCAAGAATCAAGATCTTTTAAAAATATGAAATTGTCAGGCATGAAAGATCAGGTTCATGTGTAATGGTCCAATTAAACTGATTGTGTATTCACAAGAATATCCTACTGATTCGACTTTCTAGGAGTTAATAAGGGTCAGTGGAACTCAAGGGGTGAGGGTTGAACTTAGTCCATTTGTGGCTATGTAAAAATTCTAGGTTGAGATCTCTTTTAACTTTGCCCCAGGTTCTGCCACTCCTTCCCCTACAACAATAGAGGCATGAATTTGTCCCCTACATTTAACCATGTTTGTTCTTTATAATTCCCAGAGAAATGCAGAAGGCTGACAAAAACTAGCTCCTCCTTTATGGCTTAATAGATGTAGATATGTTAGTTTGGTGTAGTGGTTAAGGTACAAGGCTAGAAACCCGGAAACTGTAAGTTCTAGTTCTGCCTTAGGTACAAAGCCTGCTGGTCACATATTGTTAGCCCTAGGAAGGAGGCAAGAACAAACCACTTAGGAAATCTTGCCAAGAAAACTGCTGGATTAGTCCAGGCAACAATCAAGAGCCAAGAATGTTGAAGGCACAATAAAATAACTAGAAAAAGACAACAAAAATGTAACCCATCCTAATTGGTTGACAGATTTGAGTGCATTATTTTTGAGTGCTTTTGTTCTATAAAAATGGCTTTTACAGCTAAGTACATATGTATTGGTTCTTGCTATGCATAGTTGCACCAGCATTAATGAAATCAACTTGCTGTTTTCAGTTAATATATCTAATTATCTAGGCAAATATGGTGTGGTGCAGAATGGGTATTTAAGGTGCCATGTTGGTTTTGGCAACTATAGTATGAAGCAGTATAAAAATATCCCTTCTGGAAGCATGCATGTGTGCGTGCACACACACACACACATGTATATATGTGTACTTGTATGTAGTATGTATAATATATAAAAAGAGAGCAAATCTAACTCCTTACTAGCATTGATGATATTACCTAGTTTGCTAATGAAACATCTGCAAGAAACAATTGAGCTCACAGAGCACCAAGGACCCCACAGTCCATCGCCAATGGTTTGATCTTCATCTTTCCAAGCATATGAAAATCAAAATATATATTTAAAAATAAGCTGTTAAGCATAGTTTCTGACCTCCTTGCATGACACAATTCTGAAAGACACTTTTCCCCCAAACCAACAAGATTATATCAGATCTATTAGCCTGTGAGTAATGCATGGCTTAATAGCGCAAGGGAAAACTATTACAGAAAAAATTGCTGTCAGTTTTGTGCAGATCAGGCTGGCAACTGCTGGTAAGGTACATGTATATAACCTTTGGGCAGAAAAAGAACACAATAGCAAAATTCTATCCTATAGGCTATTTATACCCATTCATTTCAAAGCAGTGACAGGTATAATTACAAAGTAGAGTTTTTTTTACAAGTCTCATTTCAGGGGGCATTTTTTCCTTCCTATTTCAGAGAAGATAAAAGGCTGAAAGTGTTCCTGACATACCTCCAAACTGAAAACATTTTAGCATGCTATTTATTTTATTAGAAACAGCCTCTTCTGAAGTTTGCTGGGTTGATATGGAGAACATTGCAAGAAACAGAAATCTTTTTACTGGTAGAGTTCAGTTATTTTCAGCTCCAATTTGAAGTGATATAAATTTTTTTTTCAAAAATAATTGTGTAAATTCTTCATTCCGGTGTTTCAGAAATAATATATTCAAATGAAATGAGGGATTCCTCAGTAAAAAGTGTTGTGGAAAACAAAAGAGATCTTTCATGTGGCACTTGTGTGTAACATATGATTTCACTACAACCTATAATTAAATTTATTGACTAAAATAAAGTTAAAACATAGTATGATGGCATATTATAAACTAATTTATAATTAAAAAATATCTCCAAGAAAGAACGGAAAAAAGATGAATAAACAATAGTTTAAATTAGTGAATTAAAGATCTTTTTTTTAAGGCATGAGGAGTGAAGGTAGTTTTATAGCAGTGTATTAAAGCCCATGTCACACTGAACCAACGGATGCAAAGAGGATGTAAAATGGACAAAAAAGCTTGCCATCCATTGGTTAAGGCGATGTATCCGTTCTGTACTCACTGCCTCCGTTTTGCTTCCTCTCTATCCGTCCAGCATCCGTTTATGGACATTTCATCCGCTCCAAAAGTTTTGGGCTGTCTAAAACTTTTGTGCGGAAAATGTATCCAGTTAGTCTGTTCTGCATCCGCTACGCATCCGCTACGCATCCGTTATGCATCCGTTACGCTATATCCGCAAGGCATCTGTTCCGTATCCGGATGCAGAACGGATGCCTAGCGGATGCAGCACGGAAACAAAGCATTTAAAATGGAAAAAATGTTTGCAGAGGGGACCTATCTCAGATATTAAGGATGTCTACAGGATGCCTAGAGGATGCCTAGAGGATGCCTAGCGGAAAACCTATACTGCCTATAAAAAGGGGGAGCAACTCACCTGCATCGCACTTTCAGAACAGCAGCCCA
Source organism: Laticauda colubrina (assembly GCA_015471245.1). Taxonomy (NCBI): domain Eukaryota; kingdom Metazoa; phylum Chordata; class Lepidosauria; order Squamata; family Elapidae; genus Laticauda; species Laticauda colubrina. The sequence continues at coordinate 70,315,724 of BLBF01000003.1, forward strand.
GCGGTGCAGACCTCTGCAGCCTTCATCTGGCTCTTGCTCTTCCACAGCATCCAGTCATGTCCACTGTGGATTGTAACAAAGTCCTCTCGGCAGCCACCATCATTCTGCAACAGTGCGAAGCCATCTGCAGGCTCTGTGAACTCTACTGCGAGAAGAAAAGGAGCCACCCAAAAAGAGTCTGGGTCCAAAGATGGTTCACCAGTAGAGTGGAGGATGGACTGTATAACAAGCTGATGGTGGAGCTCAGGAGCGAAGACACTCGGGCGTTCCAGAACTTCATGAGGATTCCTCCAGCCATGTTTGATGAAGTTGTGCAGCGCCTGACACCCAGGTTGACCAAGGCAAACACCAGCTTCTGGCCCAGCCTGGAACTTGGGCTCAAGGTGGCACTCACTCTGCACCACCTGGCCTCAGGGACCTCCTACAGGAGCATGCAGAACAGCTGGAGGGTGCCATCCAACACCATCAGCATTGTGGTCAGAGAAGTGGTGCAGGCCATCATCGAAGAATACAAGGAGGAGATCCTCCAGTACCCCTCCACTGAAGAAGGATGGAAGAAAGTTGCAGAGCAGTGGTATCAGAAGTGGAACTTACCACACACCGTTGGAGCCATAGATGGTAAGCACGTGTCCTGCAAATCTCCAGCCAAGTCGGGGTCCACTTATTTCAACTCCAAGGGCTTCTTCAGCATCATCCTCTTCGCCATGGTCGATGCTGACTACAAGTTCATGTACATCGATGCTTCAGGCAACGGCTCATCTTCAGATGCCCAGGTATACAACGCCACTCACCTCAAGGAGGGGCTGGAACGCAACCTCATCGTGGGCTTCCCAGATCCAGAACCCCTGCCCAACGACACACAAGATGTGCCCTACTTCATCGTGGGGGATGACGACTTCTCCCTCACAACCTACCTCATGAAGCCCTACACCTCCAGACTCCTCACCCATGAAGAGAGGATCTTCAACTACAGGCTGTCCAGGGCAAGGCGGGTGGTGGAGAACGCCTTTGGCATCCTGGCCAACAGGTTCCAGGTACTTCTCACCACCATGCAGCATTGCCCAGAGACTGTGAGGAGGATCATCAGCGAAGAAGCAGCGCAACCTCCTGAGACAATGGTGCAACTCCCCAGCTGGAGCAGTGGAGTGGCAAGACAGGATGGTAGATGCTTAATGGATGCTTCCTTCATCCTGTCTCATCACACAGATGAGATTGGGCCATGTATGTTGAGTGGCCTACAATGAACAGGGCGTTTAATAAAGAGTTGTGTTTATGTTGACATGTGTGGATAATTATTACATTATTATTGATAATAAAGGGCCGTAGGTGTGGTACCTGGGAGGGTGGACTATGCTTGCACTGGAGGTTTATCTATCCCACAGCAATCCTAACCCATCCCAAAGCTATCCTAACCCATCCCACAAGCATGCAAAGGCTTAAACCATTTCTAAAAGTTTCCAGCAAGACTTTATTAAAAAAAAGAAATGAAGCAAGTGTGTGAATCATAAATAGACTTTATTAACAACAAGCTATAAGACAAAAATGAGTCTCTGGCACTCCTCTTGGTCGCTCAGTTCCAGGGGTGAAGGGTGCAGGTGCTGTGGAGGTGGCTGGTGCTGGAGTGCTTGTCATCAGCTCCTCCAGAAGCAGAAGCAGCAGAAGCGCCAGCCCCAGACGAGCGAGCCCGTGCTGCAGAAGCCCCAGCAGAACCAGAGTGAGGGCCACAGGGCGGGATGGTAGCCCTGTCCCTCTTGCCAGGGCTGGCAGCAGATGGCTGAGGCTTGCTGTGCTTCCGCATGGTTGTGGGGTTGCTGGCTGGCAGGGAGGCTGGCAGGAACCAAGGCTGGCAGGGAGGCTGGCAGGGAGGCTGGCAGGCAGGCTGGCAGGCAGGCACCAAGGCTGGCAGGCAGACATGAACCAAGGCTGGCAGGAAGGTTGGCAGGCAGACATAAACCAAGGCTGGCAGGAAGGCAGGCAGCAAGGCTTGCAGGCAGACCGGCTGGCAGCAAGGCTGGCAGGGAGGCTGGCAGCAAGGCTGGCAGCAAGGCTGGCAGCTAGGCTGGTAGCAAGGCTGGCAGCAAGGCTGGTAGCAAGGCTGGCAGCAAGGCTGGCAGGCAGACATGCAGGCAGGGCAGGCAAGGCAGTCAATGTGTCCGGCAGCAGGTCTTTCCTCTGAATGGTGACCTGCTTCCCAGCTGCTTCCGTTATATCCACGGGGCTGACGCAATGCATCCTCCCCGCATGCGCAGTGAATGAGAGACATCCGTTAGGCTTCCTCTGTGCATCCGCTTCATCCGTTCGGCGTCCGCTCTGCTTCTGCTCTTTCTGATCCGCATCCACTTCGCTGAGGCCCCCCGGAAGCCCTGTGGATGTGCCACCCACTCCCATCCACTCCCATCCACTCCCATCCGCTTCCATCTGCTGGGCTTCCATTCCGCATCCGCTTTGCATCCACCCTGCGTCCTCCCCGCGTCCGTGTTATCCGCTCTGATTATGCAAATTTTCGCCCCTTTTGAGAGCGGATAACAACGGATGGAACATTTTGCTCGTCCGCTGTGTCCTTTTTGCATCCATTGGCCAGTGTGATATGGGCTTAACATAAAGAAGATACTAAAGAATTATCTCCAATAAGGCATCCACAACTGCAATGCAATCACTATCTCTGATACTATCATACTTCATTCAATGGAGACATCCAGAGTAAAACATTTCTAGCAGATCTCAGGAGGTTATATCTCAGGGATCTTAATACTATTTTGCTTCTATTAACTATTGGAATTGCACTAGTTGTATATATAATGTTGCTTAGGGTAACTGTGAAGAAAGCAAGGAATTTTGATAGCTGAAATACCCAATGGAAATTAAGGCATCCTTGAGCTGAGTTTGACTGTGGCTATGGGAGAAGAGGTGAGGACCAAGGAAGCAGAGAGTAAAAGATTCATCTCTTTCTTCGAAGTTCATGTCCTTGCCATGATAGATCGCAATAACTGAAAGATAACCCTTAAAAGATAATGGGAACGCTACCAAAAATGGTCTCTTTCTCTTATGAGACCAGATGTACATCCCAATCTTCTAAGCGATTAAATCAAACATTTGGGTTTTGGCAGCAGAGTTAGATCCAAATCAAGGCCTTCCATCATTTTTGCATCCCTCTCCCGATTTGCACAAAAGCCTTTCTGACTTTCTACCTTTTCTGAGGGTAGAAAGGAAGCAGTTGAGAATTTGTCTGGCAATTATTCTGACCCTTCTTACCTATGAACGACCATACTAAAACTATATATTACTTGTGACCCTATGACACAATTAATATTCATTTCCAACAACCTAGATTCTCAGTCCTCTTCCCTTCTCTAATCTTTAGGAAGATCCATTTGAAGCAAAATACCTGGTAGAGAAAAAGAGTTTGCATTGAATGGGACCTATATTTTATATTAAGAAAGTGGCATGTACATCTAAGTTCCACTTTTTTGTTGTTCATGACACACTCAACAAACACCAAATTAGGTGGTATCACTAATCCTTGATACAATATTATCATAGCCTTGATTGGCCCATCTGAGAAGATATATGTAAAAAATATAAGCTAAAAAGTTGTTTTATATGCATTATTTCTTCATACGTCCAGACTTCATGCTATTTTTTAAAGTTGACAGATAAAGATTTTAATTATTATAGTATAAATTGATATGCAATTAAATATGAAAGGTGATTCCCTAGCCACTTATGTCCTTACCCTTTTCGTAGGTCACTAAAATAGTATTTGACTAATAAGAAACTATGATATTCGAACAAACTAATCATGTATAGATTTATTAAAGCCCACAACTATATTCTGTTCAAGCACCAGGGCATCTATGATTCAAATACGGTGATTATTTGTTCTTCTAATGCTTTGGTGATACTGAGTCTAATCATAGGATCTTCTTGCATTTCTCATATGTTTAAAAGCATTTAACAGAAGGTATATATATATATATATATATATATATATATATATATATATATATATTATTATTATCACCAAAGACTAAAGAATTAAGAAAGCTATGGCATGATGAATTAGATGTTTCACTTACCACTTATTAGCCGAACTGTTTGAAATAATGGTGGCTAGTTACTTAGCAACACAGAATACATTGCTGAGTTTACTCCCTAAATCTCATTTGTCATAATTTGTGTAATCAGAACTGATCATAAATAAAACCTGAATACAATCAACTGATGTATGTTTTCAATTAGAATCCATCTGAATCATAAGGAGGAAACTTACAGCTCAGTCACTGATTTTGGCATACTTATTGCTTTACCAATATTTTCATTTCTTCCCTTGCCATATAATTTCTAACTGAAGCTATTCGCATTACCCCCTGAGATTATTCAATAATGTGACCATGCTATCTTTCTTTAGATTATATTACTTTCACACACCTACATTAGCACAATAGCAATTTGTGAGACAGCCAGCATCAGCTCTGCATTCCAGTCCATTAGAAAGTATTATAACTTTCTAATAAATATCTGTCAAGTCACTAGCTTGATTTTATGAGCCATTGGTCCAGCAAAACAACAAAATGTTGGCTTGGAAATAGATATTCTGCTGGAATATCATAACATGTAACATGTAAAATTGAGAGAGATGATGGGAGAGAGATGCCAGATATTTTTCTTCTTCTTCTGCACAACCAATGTCTGACTCTCAGAGACTACCTGGATAGTTTTCTGAAGCTGAGAGAAAGGTCATCTAGTTAGCTTTGTGCCAAACAGTAACATAGTTGAAAGGGACCTTGGAGTTCATCTAGTCCAACCTGTTGCTCATGCAGGAAATTTATACTATTTCTGGAAAAATGGTTGCCCAGTCCCTTCTTAAAAGCTTCCAGTGATGGGGCACCCACAACTTCCAAAGGCAATTTATTCTACTGGTTGATTGTTCTCATTGTTAACAATGTTCTCTTTAGTTCTAGGTTGCTTCTCTCCTTGATTAGTTTCCATCCGTTGCTTTTGTCTTGTTTTCAGGTGCTTTGGCAAACTAAATAAGTTTACTCCCTCTTCCTAGTGGCAAGTATTGGAAAACTGCTGTCATGTCATCCTTGGTCCTCATTTTATCAACCTCAGAAGAATGAAAGGTTGAAACAACCTTGAGCTGGTGAGACTCAAAATGTCGAACTGCTGGCAGCCAGCAGTCAGTAGAAGTAGCCTGCAGTACTTCATTCTATCCACTGCACCACCATGACTCATTGGTATAGCCATTTCTGCAATTGTTCTTTGTATGTTATAGCTTCTAGTCCCCTAATCATCTAATAATAATCTAGAGGAACTAGAATTCACAGTCTCTTTTAGCCTGATTCTTTAACTATTATACCAAAGGGGTTGTTCCTTATAAAACAATAAAGGAAAAATGGCATGGCACAACAGATCTAGAAAATAACTAGGGTTAGAAAATTATTTGTGAACTATCAGTCACTTTGAGGTCAGCCATAGAAATGCAGCTCTGTATTACGGAGGGAGAGAAAGCTGCTATGCACACAGCAAATAGCACTTAATGGGAATATAGATATGACTTTGGGGAAATAATGTGTTTAATATAAAAAAGGATAAAGGTATTTAGGTTTTCTTCTTCCAATTTTCTATTCAGCTTTTCATTTCTAGAGTCCAGGGAAGATTTTATTTACTCCTTTGAGTTCATTTACACTCCAAATGTATGGTAGGAGTTCTTGAAGATTCATGTCCTTGTTCAGTGAGCTTTCTACATTTTAATTTTATTTTATTCAACATTCCTATTACAACTGACTCAGAATGGTAGACAACAAAGAGGAGATGGAAATTATATAACATATTGGCATAAACAATAAAAGTAATCCATTCGGCTACAATTGGATCTCTACTTGTAGCCCCATGGAGCTGGGTATGACTAAGGATTCAAGAGCTACTCATATTTCAGTGTTTGAATGCTAGTCTAAGATAAATATGAGATATTGGAAATCGTAAAAGGAATTTTTCACCCTCATTAACAGACTACATTAAGTGGAGTAGAATGGTTTTGATACACTTCTCAAGGTTCTTGCCACCTGAAGTCAGTTGCATTAATAAGATGAACAGCTCAATCATTGCTTCCACGTCTTCGTTCTTGATGTCTTCTTTCTCTCCTATTCATTTCTCAGCCTCCAATTTCTCCAATTTGTCAATTTCTCACAATCCTATGAGCCTAAGGCTTGCTGAAATGGGTTAAGAAGTTCCAGAATAGGCCAAGGGAGTCATGGTCTGAGGAGGCCACTAATAAAAAGGCTTGTCTTCAGACTCACATATTTCTAGTCTCCTGTATTGATAGAGACTCTTAGAAGACTGTCTCATAATGTTCAAACCAGAATCATGACTGAGTAAGTGGTCCATACATATACTTATGTTCACATTTGAAACCCTGGTGGGTACTCTGAATAGAGCTTTGGGAATGTAGTGGGAAAAGAGTTAATAAATATAAATAGGTTGCAGACAAATGTTTTCTTCTTTCTTGTGTCAGAACCTAATTTTTTCCTAGGTAGCAGTAAGGCACAATGTTAGCTGAAGTACAGGTGTAGGAAAAACCCCAAATTCTTATCTACATGAAAAACATATGTTATTCAGTCTTAAAAGCACTATGGTATGATCTTTCTTAAATCCTTCCATAGTTTATCTGGTTTTTATTTTTACAGTGTATTAATCCATAAAAATGAATGTATTGATAGAAAGCTCACACCACAAAATGGGGAGATAATATCCATTAGCTTAAATGGGGAGTAAATCAATTCATAGATGAGAAACCTAGAAGTGATTATTAGAGTAGATGACTGTATGCTAACTCCAAGATTATAATCATTAAGTACTAAAGTTCACTTGCTGTGTTTATTACTTTAGGGATCTCCAGAGGCATTTGGCAAGCCACTCTGAGATATAATAATCCATTGGCTGAATATTTTATGTCCTTTCTTTCTATTGTACACAAATGTCTTTTCATTTGTTTCAATACTTTTCTTTTCTTTCCTCCTCATCAGCTGAAATGCACCAGGGTGAAAGTTATGTTTTCTCCCAGCCCATCTGTTAGGGAAAGGACAATGGATGCTGCTAGGGAACCCATGAATATGACATACTGCTGAAGTTAAATGAGTCAATCAGAGAGATGATTGGCTATTACTGTGGTTTTGAAACAGTGGCAATGAACATGACAAAAAACCCTTTCTGAACAAGTGATAAATGGAAGTCCAAAATGATGCATTATAAAGCCACATATCCTTAGTTCAAATCCATTTTATGTTGGTTTAAGAAATTGCTCTTTGCTGTATTGTCCACCCTTTCACTCTTCCCTGTGTGGAACAAAATAATGGATTTTGAGAGATTGTTATGAAGACCAATGATTGATTCATGGAATAATATATTCACGGTCTGTGCAAGATCTAAAACACTTGTCTTATATTCATTATGCGGAAATCAATTTTCTGACTACACATAAGAATATTTTTTTTAAATGTGCCAAGTTGTTTTTTAGAATTCTATTACTTGGTGCATTTCAGCAGATGGATCTGTGTTTCCAAGGTTACAGTTCCAGGAATACCTCCTTGGGAGTAAATTCTGTTGAACTCTGAGAAATATTGGAACAATTTCACTGTAAATATTCACCTGCCACTAGCCTTGGTTTTTTTTCAGCATGTGTAGTGTGTTATTGGTAACATATTTCCATTAACCTGTCAGAAAGGTTGTCTGGGGGATCTCAGGACTAAATCGACTAAATTTTACACAAAGGAATCTCTTTGTGAACTAGTTTAGATTTTTGTTTTCTTTACTCTTTAATGTTGCAAGATAAAAGAAATTTGATTTCTCAGACAATTGATTTGTGCAACTAGATATCTCCAAAAGAGAAATTTTGGGGTCAAGTTAAAAGCTTTTAACCCACAATTTCTTCTCATGAAAAGGAAGATGTTGGATCAGCTATATGTTACCCACCAGAAAAAAATATATTTCCCAGGAAAACAGATGTGAAACATTTGAAAAGCAAATCATGCAGATAAGCTGAGGAAAGGTACTGGTAGATAAACAGAGATCAGGGAAAGTAAAAACTCAGATCATGGGATAACTGCCTCTTTGTTGTTTCAAAATCCTATTGTCTGCCCCATTGCTTCATATTTACACCCAATCACTTCATGAGACACAAGGAAATACCTTGCTACTGTCCTATCTCATATTCATTTCAATTGGCATAAATCTTTAAGGAGGGCCTGTAACACATCTTTAGACCTCTCTCTGCCACCAGTTCTGAAAATAAACCAGTTTTTGCTTCAGTATCCTAGTCTCCAGTATAAATGTCTGACTGATGCAGCTAAAGCACATTAAACAAACAAATTTTCTGACCAGTCTTTTCCTCTGGTTTAATTTCCCTAATAATTCAGTAAACACATTATGACTAATTATTTTGACATTCAGTGATTAACCATTTCCCTGATTGAAATTCAATGCTTCTTGTAAATTCATTGTGCCTAAATTATTATGACACATGTAGTTATTCCCTTAGAGTTAATCAAAGCTTTCAGAGAAACTTAACTGGCAACCTGTCATAGGCAGAATATTTGTTTTGGATCCCTTTTGTTCTGTATAAATATAGTAGACTCCAAATAACTCATTCTGATTGGTTACTAAAAACTAATGGGGATAGGCTGAAAAGGAACCAATCCTCGAAGCCGCACAAAGGTGGCAAAATCAAATGAATGTCATTGGCTACAAGCTGGCAGACAGAAAAGTATAAAAGGGCTGTCGCGGCTTGAGCCAATGTTCCGTTTTGCAACTGTACTTGAAAAAAAGACTTTGTTGTTGGAACCCGGTCTACCTCACGTTTCTCCAGACAGAACACTGGCAACAAAGGTGGGATCGTCCTAAACGCGAGACTGAGCACGCGGTGACAGACAAGTCAGACAAGAGAAATGGCCAGAAACAATGCGCCGCCCGCACCCTTCAACCCCAATGAAGAAGATTGGAAATCTTACGTAGACCGTTTCCAGATGTACCTAGAGAGCAATGAGATGGAGGAAATCTCAGATCAGCGAAAGAGAGCTGTTTTCTTGACACACTGTGTGCCCGCGATTTTTTAAATGGCCAAGGCTTTGGCAAAGCCCCAAGATGTCAAACAATTGACGTGGACCAAGCTCCAAAGAACATTAAAGGCTCATTATGCACTGGTGGTGTCAAATCTAATAAAGCGGCATGAGTTTTATCGGAGAGACCAGAAAGAAGGCGAAACCATCGCTGATTTTGTAGCCGCCCTACGCCAAATAGGGGGAGCGTGAGAGTTTCTCAACTTAGATGAAGCGATGTGGGATCGAGTAATATTGGGGTTAAAAGACTCAACTATACAGAGCAAGCTACTGAACAAACCCAAAATATCAGTAGCCAAAGCTATTGCAGAAGCCTCGGCTGCCGAAGCCGCCAAAAAATTGGCAGATAAGATGAAACAAATGAATGCAAGCAACGATGAAATAAGCTCGGTCAGAGGAAAAAAACAATCTCCCACAACCACTCATTATGAAGAATTCGAGGAGACGTCAGAATCCGGGGAGGAAGACGACGAAATCCACTGCCTATACGCTAACAAGAAAGGGCGCGAAAATAGAAATCGGCGGGAATGTGCTGGCTGTGGGGGAAACCATCCCCGAGCCAATTGCAGATTCCTTGATGCCATTTGCAGAGCATGCAAGAAAAGGGGGCATATCGAGAAAGTCTGCAGAAACAAAAAGAATTACAGCCCAAAGAGACGAAACAACTCCCCAGCAAAGCCTGAGCCAAGACTCTCTGAGAGAAAGTGGCAGCGAAACAGGCAAGCCACTAACCGGGAGAAAGCACACCAAACTTTCACTATCGGAAGCGCTCAGATGGAAAACAGGAAGAAAGTAAAAATAGTTGTAAAAATCGAAGACAGCCCCTGCGAAATGGAAGTTGATTCTGGATCATTCCTATCCATGGTGTCATGGGACACCCTCAAAAAACTAATTCCAGACATCAAAATTAAGGAACTCCAAAGACAAAAACTAACCCTCAAAGATTATCAGGGAAACCGAATTCCTGTAATCGGCCTAGGACATTTTCGAGTAGCTTACAGGCAACATGTCGCAGTACTACCATTAACGATAGTCGACCGAGATCGACCAAGCCTCCTGGGTATCGGGATGACCGGAGTAGACTGGGTGGCCACAACTGACTGGGAAGAAGACCTGATCCAAGAATTCCAGTACGTCTTCGACGGCTCCCTAGGCAGGTATCGGGGGACCCCCATTTCTTTTAGTCTAGACCCACAGATAACACCTAAAAGGCTAAAAGCCAGACGGGTTCCTTTTGCTTTAAAAGCAAAAATAGAGGAACAACTAAATAAATTAATAGATCAAGGGGTTTTAGAACCGGTCGACCACGCTAGATGGGAAACACCAATTGTGACACCAATTAAGCCAGACGGGTCAGTTCGAATCTGTGGCGACTACAAGGCTACCCTGAACCACACACTGCAACAGAGCGCGTACCCAGTGCCAGTTGTGCAACACCTACTGCACTCTCTTGGGGGAGGAAAAGTTTTCGCTAAACTAGACCTAGCACAAGCGTACCAACAGCTCCCAGTAGACCCCTTAACGGTGGAAGCACAAACAATAGTGACTCACAAAGGGGCATTCAAATGTAACAGACTCCAATTTGGAGTAAGCGTAGCCCCAGGCGTTTTCCAGAGCCTCATGGAACGCCTGTTAAATGGCATAAAAGGGGTTGTGCCATACTTTGATGACGTCCTAATTTCAGCCAAAGATGCAACACAGCTTAAAAAAAGACTCAAAGAGGTCCTAAATAAATTCAGAGAATCTGGCCTTAAAGTAAAGAAAGAAAAGTGCTGCCTAATGACTGATCGCGTCGAGTTTTTAGGATATTTAATTGATGGAGAGGGCATACACCCCACCAAAAAAAAGTCAGAGCTATAAAAGACGCACCAGAACCAAGGAATAAAACTGAGCTGCAGGCATTTTTGGGACTGATAAACTTTTATAATGTGTTCCTACCCCAAAAAGCCACAATAGCGGAACCATTGCATCGATTACTGGACAAGAAAACAATTTGGACATGGGGGCTTAGAGAAAAAAAAGCTTTCCAAGGAATAAAAGACTTATTAACATCAAACACCGTTCTTATCCAGTTTAGCAACACACTGCCATTGACGGTGACCTGCGACGCCTTGCCATTCGGAGTCGGTGCCATCCTGAGACACCAATTGCCTGATGGGAGAGAGGCACCCGTCGCATACTATTCAAAGACCCTGTCCAAAACCGAGCATAATTACAGTCAGTTGGACAGAGAAGCTCTAGCAATTGTCGCCGGAGTGAAATGCTTCCACGAGTACCTATATGGAAGAACTTTTCAAATCGTAACAGACCACAAACCGCTACTAGGAATTTTGGCGGGAAACAAGCCCACACCGAATATTCTGTCCCCATGAATGACTAGATGGTCAGAGTTCCTAGCAGCCTATTCCTATACTCTGACACATAGCCCAGGGAAACAAATTTCCCATGCAGACGCTTTGAGCAGAGCACCATTGCCATCCACAGAGGAAGACACGGCACCAACAATGCCAGCATTGCAGATAGAGACTTGCCCCGATCTGCCCATATCTGGGAATGATGTCGCCAGAGCCACCGCAAAAGACCCATTGACTGCCCACGTACTTAACTGGGAAGGTAAAGGCTGGCCGGAAAACCAAAAAACTGAGAACTTTAAACCTTTCCGGACCAGACAAACTGAACTCTCAATCCAAAAAGGTTGTTTATTGTGGGGTTATCGGGTAATTATTCCTAACAAATTACAAGCCAAGGTACTGGGTATGCTTCACGAAGGCCACCCGGGAATAGTTAAAATGAAAAGCCTTGCTAGAAGCTATGTCTGGTGGCTGGGTAAACTCGTGCAATAAATGCCAAAGAATCAGGCCGTCCCCGCCAAAAGCACCCATAAGAGACTGGGAAACCCCAAGAGGCCCCTGGTCACAAATCCACATCGATTTTGCAGGTCCTACCAAGGGGCATACGTTCCTGATTGTCGTGGATGCATACTCTAATTGGCTGGAGGTAAAAATTATGGAATCAACGACAACAGAAACCGTTGTAAAACAACTCGACAAACTATTTGCAACCCATGGCCTATCGGACGTCCTAGTGTCCGACAACGGGCCACAATTAACCAGTCTCCAATTCGAGCAATACCTAGCCTCCCTAGGTATAAGACATGCCCTAACCGCGCTGGCCCACCCGGCTGCAAACGGTAGGGCAGAGAGAATGGTCAGGTTTACCAAGGAGGGTTTAGAAAAAATGGACACTGGGGATGTCCAAAATAAAATAAATTGATTACTCACTCTCCAACATATCACACCCAGTACTACAACCAACAAAACCCCAGCAGAATTACTGATGGGAAGGAAACTAAGGTCGCATCTAGACAGATTGCACCCAAATTTCACACTAGAAACCCCCCCCCCCCGACTGCTCCACTCGATTCAGAACCTTTGCAATAGGCGACTTAGTTTATGCAAAAAAATTTACCGGGGACCCATTATGGCTACCCGGACAAATTACACAAATAACAGGCCCCAAATCCTACCGACTAATGGTAGACGACGGAAGGGAATGGAAGCGGCACATAGACCAGCTTCGCTCCCAAAACATAGAATGAAATGCAAACACACAACCACACATAGAAAAACACGACAAAATTCAAACCAAAGAGAGGGGGCAATGCGAGAAATCGATAAAGAACCATTTAAATTAAACTCCGAAAATAATAACAATCAAAAAGAGCGAATAAAAGACTCACTGTTTGAAGAAAGTTGCGAGAAGAGTCCATCCGAAGGGGCCAGCTAAGCCAGCTCGATCTGCCCGGAGGAAACGGGAGGGAGCAGCAAAACCACCGGCCTAAGAAACTCAGGCGGCAGTAAAATGGCTGACTCACCCTTCCAGACGGTTCCATGGAGAAGGACTGAAGACACAGCAACCCCATCCGAACCGGTAGAAGTCTCCAACAATAATGAACCGCGCAAGTCCAGTCGAGTCAAGAGAAGCCCCACCTACCTATGCAACTACGTCACCACATAGGACTGAAATAAGAGGGGAGGGGTGTTCTGTATCAATATAGTAGACTCCAAATTACTCATTCTGATTGGTTACTAAAAACTAATGGGGATAGGCTCAAAAGGAACCAATCCTCGAAGCCGCACAAAGGTGGCAAAATCAAATGAATGTCATTGGCTACAAGCCGGCAGACAGAAAAGTATAAAAGGGCTGTCGTGGCTTGAGCCAATGTTCCGTTTTGCAACTGTACTTGAAATAAAGACTTTGTTGTTGGAACCCGGTCTACCTCGCGTTTTTCCGGACAGAACACCTTTCTCCTGAGAATCTATCCTTAGGATAAAGCAATCCCACAAAGCATGGTTCTCCTCTGTTTTTGTTGATTTCCCATTAACCTGGGAACTCTTTTCAGAAGTATCACTTTCCCCCTGGAACATCAAGTTCTTCACAGCCCCAAATGCCTAAATCCAACTTGAATTGCTATCTGTCTTCCCTTCTGTGTCCTGGAGACTGTGAATTCTAGTCCCACTTTAGGTGTGAAAGCTGGCTTGGATGTCTTTGGATTCAACACAGTCTCCCAGCCCAACTCTCCTTGCAGGGCTGTTCTTCTGGGTAAAATAGGATGGGGTAGGCATATTAAGTATATCTGCCATCTTATGTTATTTATAGAAATAATAAAAAGGATAAAAAATAAACTTTAACTTCCCATAAGAATGTAAGAGACTATATATAGTACATGTGAAAACTTTATTTGATTAACTCCCAGCTATTTTCCCAGACTGGATTTATCAGATCCAGAACAGACTAGGATATGACATGAATAGGTGGCAAACAGTGTTTACTTTATTCTTTATGATTATGATCAGTGCTACTACTGTATGGTCATAGTTCCAATTATTCCTATGATAAGTGTTTGCTTATCTACATCACTGCTTCCATCTATTTTACAAAACCTTCATGAATTGAAGGATAAATGTCCTCCAACTTGTAAATAGATGTACTCCAACTGCTAGATTATTACAAATCATAGCCTGTATAACCAAGAAGAGAGTGAATCCACTTGGATTCAATCGTCATTATTCTGCATCATTGAAGAAATGTGCATACAAAAATGCATTTCCTGTAAACACATTTCTTTTTAAAACCATATCAGCTTCACTAATTCTTGCTCAGATTAGATTCCTGCCCTCAGGAATATTTACCTGCACATGGAAAATTTAAATAATATAAGGTTCTATAATCAACTATCCTGAATCTAGTACTCTCTCCAAAAATTGGAGTATAACTCTCAATTGTAAACCCATTGGACATTCTAAAAGGGGGATTATGGGATGAATAGCTTCATACTTCATCAAGCTAGATCAATAAGAACTAGGCTCAGTTGTCTTGATAATAGCAATGTTGCTACTCATACATCCAGGAGTAAACTCCAATTACTCTAGAGGCAATTGTGATCTATGCAATTATTTTGTTTTTAGATTTCATTTCTATATTGATTAGAAACATATATTTTATGGTATTTTTGAAAAAAAGATTGTACACCTATTGTACAGTATGCCCAACAATACCCATTGAAAATGAATTAGGAAACAGTAAAATGATACCAGTATTATAAGCAAAGCCAATAATTCAAATGAAATAACAGAGAGACCAAATTTTTTTATTTTTTTGTGGAAAAAGAATCACACCAAACATCTGTGAGAATAACACATGCTGTGGTCATGTAACATATAATTACAAGGAAAGCTATTTCTGAACCTTTTCCTCTCCTCCTCTTTCCTCTTTCCTTCCAGATTCTCTTCCCCAGCTTGCTGGAAAGCCAGTAACAACTGTAGTTTGCTTTTGCAAATGTATGCATGTGCTGTCTCCTGCTGGGAAAATATGGGGTATTTGGGAAAGATCGCAAAAGACAGCATTCACTAAAACACATTTTTATGGAATGCTAAGTTATCTCCTGAGCCTAGTGCATAATGCTGGCAATGGCTACAGTATAAGAAAACACACTCCACTAAAATATGCTTTTGCTTTAAAATATGCTACTTTACAAAAAAAATGAATATTCCTAAAGAAGCCCATAGGACTAATATACTTTTACTGGGGTTTTATCTCATGCATTGTTTTTTCTAGAGAAAAAGATTCATTCTTTCAAAATAGCATGCACCTTAAAATCTCATAGTAGTCAAAGTGTAACTAGGTCTCCATAAGATAAAGTATATATCACTTGAGGAAAAACAGAATCTAGTGAATTAGGGCTTATCTAAAACTGCCATCTCCTGTATTATTTAATCTTCCTGCTATAATCTTTAAACTGGATAGAGGTGATTATAATATATTCATGGGATGAATAGTGGAGTGAAAAGAAGGGTTCTTAATTTCTGGAGACCAATACATGGCATATATGAGCAATGTCTGAAGATCCCTCCCTTGGCATCTGGCAGGTTTCGTGCTCCACTTAACTTCGTAATTTGTTAGACTGCATTTCAGTATTTATACCAACTAAAAAGAGAGTTGGCATGCCTTATCATCATTGCCAATAATGGCTTTAGAGTCACAAAAATCCCAAAGGATACTTGGAACACAAACATGGTGAATGGCTGTAGCCTAGTTCTTCATCTGTAAATGCTGTCTAGAAAAAAAGGACAAAACAAGCTGGTGGTAAGGTGAGGGATTACAGTGACTAGCTTTGGGAACTAAAAGGAGTAGCAAAACGAAGTCTCACTGTTTTGCCATCTGGTATACCTACATGCATTAAGGTAGCTACTTTGTGCATAGGCAGATTCTTTATAGCCGTATCTTTTTCAGTGCTCCTATTTTAAAAACATCAAATGTGTTTGGGCCCTAAAATGTTAGGGTCTCTTAATTTATACTGAGTCTATTTAGATACTTGTTGTCAACTCTAGCTAACAGCAGATTAATTAATCAATTCATTACAATTGCAATTAATCAGTAGAATGGCTTGCTTCCAGAAGTTGTGGATGCTCTATTTAGGTCCACCCTTGAATGAGAAGGATTGATTTTTGCAAATTTCTTTCCCTTAAAAATCCAATAACTGTGAGTTTGTTTTATTTGTCCATTGTCTGTAGCTCAGTGCTTGGCTTGTATTTAGACTGGAAATTCAGGTCTGTTAGCTCAACTGGTAGGTCAGAGATTTAAAATGGTCTCTTCCAACTTGGCAATTGCAAAAATTGCCCTGAGGATATGAATGGGCAACCATCTCTAGAATATTCAACTAATGTTTATGATAACAATAATGATGACAATGACAATGATGAAGAATCCTCTAAAGCACAGCTTCTCTTTTGCTGCAGGAAAACTACAGGAAGATGTCCATAAAGTCACAAGAAATGATCCATTCATTTACTTAAACAATGGGTTGATATTATCTCTCTCCTCCTTATTATATCCTTTCAAGCATAAATGAGTTTACATAGCAATAGGCCATGATAAAGATCCTCCTTTGCATCTTTCAGAGGCACCATCTTTTACCTATTCTGTCTTTGTTTCTAGAAACATTATTCAAATTCACTTTGATTCAGATTGCATCTCTAATGCACAACCGAACCCATATGCACTCTATCCTTGGACTTTTGATAAGAAAGACAGTAGGTAAAGATGTTGCTGTGTTTCACACTTCAATGCTTGGACCCTTAGGATATTTGACTTAAAAAACAGGTGGGAACTATATATTCCCCAGCATGGTTTTTAATTGTTTGTCTTTCCTGGCTCTTGTTCTGGCAACTATGCAAAAGATCTATCTCTTTCTTTCTCACTTCTCTCCTTCCCTCTTTCTCACAGTTTGAATTTTTGGAAATGCAGTTTTCCATAACAACCCTGAAAAGACTGCATATCAAGGAAGGAGAAGATAAAAGGAAAGGAAAGCTCTTCTCCTCACCCTCACTGCTACCATGCCCTTAAAAGCTGCTGAAAAAGAAAGGAAAGGAAAGAGCTGATGCTTCTGTCCCTTTCTTCACAGCCTCACAAAGTTCATCTTAGGGAAGCCAGCCCCCTCCCCAAAGAGTCAACTGGAGCAAAAGCAGATCTCTTGGGAATAAAATAACTTTCTGCAGAACATTTTCTTTTCTTTTTACTCTTGACTAACAGACCCACCTCTAGAGCTTGAGACATGAAGCTCTTTGCTAGGAGCAGGGAATAGATGCATCCCAAACAAAAAACATCACAATTAATATTATGCAAACTTTGGTATTAAATCCTGTCACTTCAGTTGTCAAATCTGGGCTATGGAAACATGAATGGGCATAAATGGGAATAAAGTGATTCATAATCTTTTGACTATTTTGATGTTATCCAAGATCAGAGTGCAGAGAAGAGCAATCAGGATAATTAGGGGTCTGGAGGCTAAAACATACAATGAACAGTTGCAGAAAATGGGCATGGGTAGTCTAGTGAAGAGAAGGACCAGGGGTGACATGATAGCAGTATTCCAATATTTGAGGGGCTGCCACAGAGAAGAAGGGGTCAAGCTATTTTCCAAAGCACCTGAAGGCCAGACAAAGAATAATGGAGGGAAACTGAACAAAGAGAGATTCAACCTGGAAATGAAGAGAAATTTTCGGACAGTGAGAGCAATCAACCAACCAGTGGAACAGCTTGCCTTCAGAAGTTGTGGGAGCTTCATCCATGGAAGCTTTCAAGAAGAACCTGGACTGCCATCTGTCAAAAATGGTATAAGGTCTCCTTGGGCAGGGGGGTTGGACTAGATGACCTACAAAGTCCCTTCCAACTTTGTTAATCTGTTATCTGGTAGCCATTCAGTCAAGTCTTCCTGTACACTCCCATTGCCTCCTCTTCGATTACAAGTAGTCTTCCACTTACTGTATGTCCATAATGGAGGCTTCAAGTTATCACATGATTGGACCTCTTTTTATTACTTTTTTGTTCTGGTTGTTAAATGACCACTGTGGTTGTAAAGTGACCGCCATGACCATTAAGCAAATGCTTCAGTCATTAAGTAAATCATTATTTTCTTTGGAACGTTTTTGCTGAAAACCAGAAGTAAACACCAGTTTTGGTGAAAAACATCATAAATACAGTCAATGATCATGGGATACTGCAAACAGCTGGAAATGTCGTCATATGACCATAGGGGAGGAGCCTGGCCAGCATCATTTACTATTGCACAATTTCAACTGCTCATAAGCACCTATGGATGGTACATTGTAACTTTGACTGGTTGCAAAGAAACAAAATATCTGTACCTTTATTTATTCTATTATATTTTTATCCTGATTTTATTATTTTAATTTAATTTTAATAATTCTTCCTCTTCCAATTTGCACCACAACAGCAATCCTGTGAGGTGGGATGGCCTGAGAAAGGATGAATGGTCCAAAATCATCCATTTAGCTTTCATGTTTTGCAATACAAATCCCTTTCCTTTCCCTTCCCCCATTTGGAATTTCAGTTGTCAAATATTTTATTCCATGTCTTTTTCTTTTTTTTAACTTCCTGTGCTTTGTTCTACATGGAGTCACCAAGGCAGCAGTACAATTTCAAGAGAATCCAATCAGATAAAAATTTAACATTGTATGTATTAACACACATGTTTCAGTGTGTAGTTATAATGAGTATATGAGCTTATTTAAATTGTTCATCTAAAATTCTTTTATTTATTTTTTCTTATTTAACATGGTAAAGAATTCCCGGCATTAGTGAGCATGTACCACAAGTTTGGTGAAAGAAAAACCTAAATTCATGCTAGCAATTAGCAATTCATGCATGAACATCTGTGACTTCATAGAATCATCTCAAAAGTCCTCTGTCCATCAGCAGGAGTTGCATCTTTAGGCAGGAGAGGAGACAGCAAATATTTTTGTGAACAGAGCTGAGTCCCAAATAGTGTCCTGTGCTCTCCTATGGGATATCCTCCTCAGGATATCAATTAAAGGGCCTGTCACATTGGACGAAGGATGCAAAATGTTTGTAAAAAGGACACAGCGGACGAGAAAATGTTCCATCCGTTGTTATCCGCTCTCAAAAGTGCCCCGAATTTGCATAACCAGAGCGGACAACAACGGAAAGGAACGGACGGGGGGAGGACGTAGCCAGGATGGAAAGTGGATGCTCCACGGACGCCTAGCGGATGGAAGCGGATGGGAGTGGATGGCACATCTGCAGGGCTTCCAGGGGAGCACAGCGAAGCGGACGCGCAGCGGAAGGAGCGGATGCAGAGCGGATGCCGAGCGGATGAAGCAGATGCAGAGGGGAAGACTAGCAGATGCCTAGCGGATGCCTAGCAGATGCAGAGCATTCAATGTGCATGCGGGGAGAATGCATTGCGTCAGCCCCACAGATATAAAGGGAAGCAGCTCACAAGCAGGTCACTATTCAGAGGAAAGACCTGCTGCCAGACACAGCTGCAGCCAGCCAGCCAGCAAGCCAGCCAGACAGCCAGCCAACAACCTTGGGGAAGAAGAGAAAGCCTGTGGCATCTGCTGCCAGTCCTGGCAAGAGGGACAGGGCCACCATCCCACCCCCTGGCCCTGATTCTGCTTCTGCTGA
This sequence comes from Laticauda colubrina, assembly GCA_015471245.1. Taxonomy (NCBI): domain Eukaryota; kingdom Metazoa; phylum Chordata; class Lepidosauria; order Squamata; family Elapidae; genus Laticauda; species Laticauda colubrina. The sequence continues at coordinate 70,335,346 of BLBF01000003.1, forward strand.
GGCTTCTGCTGCTTGGGCTGACTCTTCCAATGCTGGAGCTTCTGCTGGCACTGCTCCTGGTGCTGGTGCTTCTGTTGGTGCTTACTCTGCTGGTGCTGGTGCTTCTGCGGGGGCTTACTCTTCTGGTGCTGCTCCTGATGCTGGGGCTTCTGCTGGGGCTTACTCTGCTGGCGCTGCTCCTGGTCCTGCCGGTGCTGCTGGTGCTGCTGGTGCTGCTGGTGCTTACTCTGCTGCTGCTGATCCTGGTCCTGCTGGTGCTGCTGGTGCTGCTGGTGCTGCTGGTCCTACTTTTGCTGCTACTGTTGTTGTTGTTGCTGCTGCTGCTGGTGTTGTGGAGGACCAGCCCCTACAACCTCAAAGCCCCTCTGATGAGGGCTCAGATGGCCCTGCCAGAGGGAGGAAGAGGCATACGCGAGAACAAGAATGGGAGAGGAGGCAGTACTTGATCAAAGAGGAACATGAGGATGAGGTGCTGGAATGACTGAGGGAGAACGAGTATCTTTGGCGGAAGGGACACAGGTTCTATCGAGATACCAAAAGGAAGCAGGATGCTTGGAGAGAGAAGGCAGAGAGCCTGGGCTACACTTCAGAGGTGCTCCTCGGCTAGTGGAAGCACCTGGTATGGGAAGCTGCACCTCAAGAAATCTGGCCAGCTCACGGTCAAGCTGACGGACCGAGAGACCTACGTGATGGCCAAGTGCAGCTTCTTGGAGGGTGAGATCCGCCACCGAGGAGCAGCCCCTTACATAACCCTCTCTCTCAGGCAGCCCGCAGAGAGCCAGTCCTCTTCTGGCCAAGAGTCAGCTCCTGTGTCCAGGCAGGTATCTGTGGAGCGTGCCACGACGGAGACCCCCCTGACAGCTGCACTCCCCATGGTGGAATATGTGGAGTACCCCCTGAAGCAGTGGGAGCAAGGAGAGGGCACTTCCACCAGAGACCAACCCATATCCACCCCCAGCTCCACCTCCACAGAAAGCAGGCAGAAAGGCAGACTGGAGGGGCAGAGCCACACAGTCCTGCTGGAGATCAGGGACACCATCAGAAGCAGAGTAGATCTCCTCTCTCAGCTGTACACATCGACGTCCCATCCTCCAACCGCAAGCCCTTCCTCACCTACGTCAACCAGATCCTCATGAACATGTCGGAATCACAGTACCAGGTGATAAAAGACAGGATCACCGGTCTTCTTCACAACCCTCCAGACCCAGCTGAACCTGCTCCCACTGAGTCCAGGTCTGCTCCTCCACCCCAAGCGATGTGACTGCCCTCACCTACCAAGGCTACAGCTACCAGGAGCTCCAGCAGCACAGGCAGCCCTTCCCAGTCCAGGCACAGGTACATCGAATGCCACTGGTGCCACCGATGCCACTGACGCCACCAATGACACCCATGTCACTGATGCCAACCACACCACAGATGCCACCAATGCCACAGATGCCATCCATGCCTCACCTTGCTCAGCTGCAGACCAGGCATCCCCACTACACTTCTCCTTCCTCCACCCCACAGTCAAGCCCAGCCAAAGAACATCTGTCATTGGTATTGGGGCTGACACACCATGTCCTGGAGGAAGGGGCTCTCAACATCACAGGACTGAGCCAGCTCTCTGAGAGCTTCCTCCACACATCATCCCCTGTTGTCCTCTCAGGGCCAGGCACCCCAATGATGCCTCAGGCCAGCACTCCAGCAGCAGCCACCTCCACAGCACCTGGACCCTTCACCCCTGAGACTGGGCACGCCTCAGAGTAACTAAGAAGAGTGCTAGAGACTGGGTGGCTACCTGTTGACTTTATCTTTGCTTGGGACACTTGGGTCATTTTGCTTTTACAGCTTGTTATTAATAAAGATTATCTTTGCTTCAGACACTTGCTTCGTTTATTTTATTAAATAAAGTCTTGGTGGAAACTTTAAGAAATGGTTTAAGCCTTTGCATGCTTGTGGGATGGGTTAAGATAGCAGTGGGATGGGCAGGGATACCTTTGGAATGGGTAATAGCTGTGGGATGGGCAGGGATACCTTTGGGATGGGTAATAGCTATGGGATGGGCAGGGATACCTTTGGGATGGGTAATAGCTGTTGGATAGATAAACCTCCAGTGCAAGCATAGTGGGACTGTATGGTCCATCCTCCCAGCTGCCACACCTATGGCCCTTTATTATCAGTAACAATTTAATCATTGATCCACACATTTCGACATAAACACAACTCTTTATTAAATGCCCTGTTCATTGTAGGGCCACTCAACATACATGGCCCAATCTCATCAGTGTGATGAGACAGGCTGAAGGAAGCATCCATTAAGCATCTACCATCCTGTCTTGCCACTCCACTGCTCCAGCTGGGGAGTTGCACCAGTGTTTCAGGAGGTTGCGTTGCTTCTTCCCTTCTCGTGAAGCTCTGTTGGGGCCTTGCACATCCACAGTGTCTATCAGGTTTCGCCCTTGTCTCCATTCACCAGGCTCCATGTCCCCATTGCCTTGTTGGAGATCCACAAGCCTGTTCTGCAAGACTGGGTAGCAGGTGCGCATGAGATTGTGCAGGATGCAGCAAGCTTCCACGATCCTCCTCACGGTCTGTGGGCGATGCTGCATGGTGGTGAGAAGTACCTGGAACCTGTTGGCCAGGATGCCAAAGGCGTTCTCCACCACCCGTCTTGCCCTGGAAAACCTGTAATTGAAGATCCTCTCTTCACGGGTGAGGCATCTGGTGGTGTAGGGTTTCATGAGGTAGGTTCTGAGGGAGAAGGCATCATCCCCCACAGTGAAGTAGGGCATATCTTGTGTGTCGTTGGAAAGGGGGTCTGGATCTGGGAAGCCCATGAAGAGGTTGCGTTCCAACCCCTCCTTGAGGTGACTGGCGTTGTATACCTGGGCATCTGAAGCTGACCCGTTGCCTGAAGCATCAATGTACATGAACTTGTAGTCAGCATCGACCATGGTGAAGAGGATGATGCTGAAGAAGCCCTTGTAGTTGTGATAAGTGGACCCTGACTTGGCTGGAGCTTTGCAGGCCACGTGCTTGCCATCTATGGCTCCAACGGTGTGGGGGAAGTTCCTCTTCTGATACCACTGCTCTGCAACTTTCTTCCATCCTTCTTCAGTGGAGGGGCACTGGAGGAGCTCCTCCAGGTATTCTTCGATGATGGCCTGCACCACTTCTCTGAGCACAATGCTGATGGTGTTGTGTGGCACCCTCCAGCCATACTGCATGCTCCTGTACGTGGTCCCTGAGACCAGGTGGTGAAGAGTGAGTGCCACCTTGAGCCCAGGGTCCAGGCTGGGCCGGAAGTTGGTGCTCTGCTTGGTCAACCTGGGTGTCAGCCGCTGCAAAACTTCATCAAACATTCCTCAGCTCCACCATCAGCTTGTTATACAGTCCGTACTCTGCTCTTCTGGCAATCCATCTTCGGACCCAGACACTTCTTGGATGCCTCCTTTTCTTCCCGTAGAACAGGTGAAAGAACCTGTAGATGGCTTCGCACTGTTGTAGAATGATGGTGGCTACCAAAAGGAGTGTGTGATTATCCATGGTGGAGATGACTGGATGCTGTGGAAGAGCAAGAGCAAGAGCAAGGCTGAAGATGTCTGCACCGCAGGGCTGCTGGACTGAAAGTGAGATCAAGGTGAGTTCCTCCCCCTTTTTATAGGAAATATAGATTTTCCACTAGGTGTCCTTTTGAATCCTCTAGGCATCCTGCATACATCCTAAATATCCAAGATAGGTCCCCTCTGCGAACGTTTTTTCCATTTTAATTCTTTGTATGCGAGCTGCATCTGCTTTCATCCTTTCTCCGTCTGTGCTACTAACGCTTTATGTCTGTTCCACATCCGTTTCGCTTCCTCCCTGTGTCCATTTTCCGCTGGAGCGGATGTGAGTTGCACGGATGTGCAGCGGATGCCTAGCGGATATAGCGGATGCATTACAGATGATGACGGATGTAGAACGGATGTTCCCAGTATGCGTAGCGGATGCAGAATGGACGCGTTGGATACATTTTCTGCTCAAAAAGTTTTGTGCAGCTCAAAACTTTTTGAGCGGATGAAATGTCAGTAGACGGATGCTGGACGGATAGAGAGGAAGAAAAATGGACGCAGTAAGTACAGAATGGATGCATCGCGTTAACCAATGGATGGCAAGTGTTTCTCTCCATTTTACATCCTCTTTCCATCCGTTGGTGCTGTGTGACAGGGGCTTAATATCCAAGACAGATTCACTTGCTAGTCTTTTTTTATATTTTGTTGTACAGAATGTGAGAAGGATCCATTGGCAATTCTTATCAAGCAACAAAGTCGAATGATCTTGGGACATATTCAAATGAATTCCTCTCCAATGCAGAAAGTTGATTATTATTGGCTGAATACCCTTGGCAAATGGCCCTTCAGTTCTATCTTAAACTATTTGAAAAATTGCTTTTTATTACCTCTTAATCATATTGGTTATCATATTACTTCTTAATCACCCCTCCATTTGTAACAACATTTAACATATTTTACAGAATTATAGAAATGCAACATACCATTAGGCCACTGATTTCAACCTCTTGCTCTTATGGGCATCCAAATTAAAGCATTTTCTGACAGACAGCTGGCTAGCCTCTACCTGAATACATATATTTCACAATGATTAACACCATTATTCTTAATAATCTCTTTTTAAAGCCAAAACATATAATTCTAATTTTACCTGTATTTCTCACTGTTTTCATCCTCTTCCTCCATGTCAGAACTGGAGAGAGGGCTCCAGATGAAGTAGAATAGAGTACTAAACATAGAATAATACTTTTCAAATTGCTATTCCTTTTGATGCAGTCTGACATGGCATTACCAAGTTTCAACTGCGATGCTGCAGGCAGTAGTGACTTTCTGCATTTACAGTTTTATTGGACATTGGATAATTTGCTAAGAGTTTAATTAACTTGTGTTGATGACACCTATTAATGCATAATAACATACTGCATGAAGATTTATGAATCAAGCAATCATGAAAACAATGATAGAAATTCAAGTCTGATTTAATCATCTCTTTACTGATACATATATAACAGGGGTGTCAAACTCTTGGTGTCACACTGTCGTCATGTCATGTATTGTGACTTTTCCTCCCTTTGCTAAATTGGGGGTGGGCGTGACCAGTGCATGGCATATCCAGCCCATAGGTTGTGAGTTTGACACCCCAATGTAGAAGCACATGTGGAATAGCATGGAATAAGAGAACACAAAAATAAAAATATGGCATTACATCCTAGTAAGACATTGACATTTCACAAACAATCAACAGCCTCTCCAGTGCTTGATATGGTTTCTTTTTTTTTTAAATGCACTGACTGAACAAGAGGGAAAGCAGGCAGCGAGACAATATTGTGGGGGGAGAAAGATGGCTAAAGTATTTAAAATATTTGAGATTTTTGGAGAAAGCAACATGTGATCCAAAAATCATGCAGTGGTGAAAAAAATATTATTATTTTGCCTTTTTTCCTCCCATTCTCTTTCCAGGTGATCAAACTGAATTTGGTCATTTTTCTTTAAAGGGAAGAGAACATGTCAATGGGAGACTTGTAGATAGAATGTGGGTTTTTCGCCCTTCAATTACAAGTCAAGAAACAACATCTCACAGTTTGTTTGTTTTTTTAGATTAAGAAGCACAGTGACCAGAGAGGCTGCTGAGTATGAGAAAGAGAGAGGTGGTAACAATCATGCACATATGCCTACACACACACACACACACACACACACACACACACACACACACAAAAGCTCCAGTAACAACATTCACCTAGTAGCAATAAAAATGCTCAAAAATATTTAAAACTCTTGAGAACAAAGCCTCCCAGAAAGATGCAACATTTTGGGATTATTAAAAGGCACATTTGGCAAAGAATTAGTTTAAAACCATGTATACCTCCAATCTGAGAATCAAATCTATTATTGATGAACTCTTTGCAGAGGGAATAGGAAAATGGATCCAGCTACTACATCATCTCATTAACAGATGATTCATGTCACATTTTGCTTTTCTGGCTGTTTGCACACTGTTTTATCATGCTAGGAATTTCAGATACTGTCTGTATTTACACCTATGCATCTTCCCATTTTACTGAAGATTCCTCTGACATTGTTTTTCATTATCAAATTGTTTTCTTCTGTTTTTTTAAAAATCAATAAATACATATTGCTAAAGAAGCCAGCTTATTTTTCCTGCAAGTAAGAGCATTTTTAACAGGTATACTTTTGTTTCCTGGAGCTATGTTTGGGAGTATGAAGTAAGACAGTTCAAAGTGTCCAATATTATTTTAGAAATAAGCTAGCAGACTCAGTTTGATGACACAGATCAATTAACAACTCAAGAAGCATAGCAAAATAGCCAGGAAGTCATATTTATGTATTTATGATAATCTAACACAGTTAAGTCTCTTGAGTTCAGTTTGCCTCTGGTGACTGTGACAGACAACTGTGTAGTATTTGTGGCAACAGTATGAAGTGGTTTGCCGCTTGAGTTCCTTCAAGTTGTTTTCCAAATTTTGAACATTTTCAAGATCAGCCAAACTCATCGGTTTTTTTGCCCTCTGCTATGACATAATAATTTTCTCCCCTGCACATTAACATAACACTGGTTATTAAAAGCTTGAATTTTTCAGGCCTCATAAAAAGCACCTATGGGCAGGGTGTGCAGTTTTGCATCAAATCCCTGCTTTCCAAAACAGAAACAACAATGGAAAATGCAGTAAGAGACCAAAGAAGAACACTAACCTTTTGAAAGATTCATAATGAGCTAAAAGGCCAAGCCAAAGTCAATTTATTATTCACGAAAGTCTCAGGTTGCTCTGTTTTTGTTCTCCTGAATAAAACATACCCTGAAGACCACTCAGAGTCAATCTGAAACACTGGAAAGACAGAGAGTTTAACCAAGTCATGCAGATTTGCATATGTATTTAAAGAAGCCAAGAAGACAAAGGATGCTCTCACTTAACCTTAGAGTTTTTGAATTAAAGTGGCATAACAATTTGAATAAGTTAGCATCTAAATAAATATTTCATTGTGATCTTTTGTACTTATATATGTAGCCAAAATTATGTATTGTCAGAAACAAAAGAACAACTGGCAGAGGATGGTGAATGGGCCAGATCTGGCTGGGAACTGCAGAGAAAGGAGTCCAGAAATGACACTCTCCCACCCGCAAATTCCTCTGGGAGACACAATTGGGCAGTGACTTGGAACATTGTTGACTGTTCCATTCTAAGCATTTTCCCTTCTTACTTCTGCCAACCTAAATTCAAGAATTCCATGATTCACCTATAAAAATAATTTGCTATCCTCTTCCTTTTTGAAACGGCTCCTAAACATATCTTTGGTGTCATCAAATTTAATGAAAAGTGGCAGAAAAAAAAATTCAATAATTTCTTTGCTCCTTCTCTCATTCACAGTACTCATTTTTCATGAGCATAAGCTAGTGTGTTGTCTTTTCTGCTGTTGTACTCATAAAATCTTTTTATTATTGTTGTTTGTTACATGCAGCTTGGGGAAATATATTTTTGTGAGCATGATGTAATAAATGTGCTATTGACACTCAGGGCAATTCTGCAATGCAGCCTAACCTGCTTGTGTCTCATGCTGGTTGTTTCTCAAACCAGCTTCAGAAATTCCACTCCAGATTCCATTGGGTTGGACTGGACCAGTTCTCAGTTCAGATTTTGACCACTGCAAGACCTGATTGGTAGTTCTTCTGATTCTTGTTCTTCCAATTCATCGCAGGCAAAGCAAGTATTTCTGGCTGGCTTTATTGTGGTTTGGTCTACCAATCCTGTCTTTTCCTTTTAGGGATTGATCTATTTCATGAGCATCATTTCCTTTCTTTTGCTTTTCCAGATATTTGCACACAAGGATGCTCTCAACTCCTTTCCTATATTATCTCCTCTAATGCTAAAGCAGGTCCTTTGCTTTTCTTTTCCTTCTGATTGTAATATTGTTGTTCAATGCTACAGTAATCAAGGCAAGAGGAGGGCAGGTAATTCTTTGGCTTCTACCTTCTTCTATCTTTTGTAATGAAAAAAAAAAGAGATAGTTCAATTTCATAGAAACAAAATAGTGTTTTGGCCTTATGCTGCAAGGCAGGAGATGGGAAAATGAGGACAGCAGCAATGGAAGGGGATGCCCATTGGGAGAAATAAGGACTGAATGTGACATAGTTTTTTTGGGTTGAGGACATTTCATTGACAACACAAGCTTATAAAAAGTGGTAACTGCAGCTCTGGTTGAAATGGTTATGAAATCTGCTACTGCAGGGGAAAGGGCACTGCAGACACTGCAGTCAAGCTTAGCCAGTGCAGCAACTAGAATGGAAGAAAGTTTTCCACTGAAGATATCACTTAATCTGATAATGAAAGGTCTACAAGCAAACACAAGAGTATGGGTAATGTTTTCCCCTGTCCAATTATGTCCAACTCTATGAGGCAGTGCTCATCTTCATTTCTTAGCAGAGGGAGCCAGCATTGTCTGAAGACACTTCTGTGGTCATGTGACCATTGTGACTATATGCTGAGGCACACAGAATGCTGTTACCTTCCCACCAAAGTGGTATCTATTTATCTACTTGCATTTGCATGTTTTGAACTGCTAACATTCCCAAGGCAGGAATGAAGGTGAGTAATGGGAATTTACCACGTGCCAATTGGGCATTTACCTTACATAGTGATTGGGCCTTGAACCTGGGCAGTCAACTTTCCAACTGACAAGCTCAGTATTTTTAACCACTGAGCCATCACACCCTTTAGAGAGGAGGCCAAGCCTCAAACATTCTGCCAACATTTAGAGAGTACTCCACAATTCAATAATGAGCTGCATATACTCTCTTCTATTTGTACCAAATTGGCTTGGACAAGAAAAAACAGAAGTTTAGAACTGAAACTGGAAAAGGCAGAGGCAGGGCTCTGGGCTGGGAGTGAGAGGAAGTTGACACCATACATTTCTGCACCCAGGAAGAAGTGAGTAGTCCAAACAAATAACAAGCAAACAGGAAAGGCACATCGACTCTAAAGCCCATGTCCCACTGCACCAATGGATGCAAGGGCTTCTTCAGTATCAACCTCTTCGCTATGGTTGATGCTGACTACAAGCTCATGTACATTGATGCTTCAGGCAACGGGTCATCTTCAGATGGCCATGTATACAATGCAAGTGACCTGAAGGATGGGCTGGAACGCAACCTCATCATGGGTTTTCCAGATCCAGACCCCCTACCCAATGACACACAAGATGTGCCCTACTTCATTGTGGGTGATGATGCCTTCTCCCTCAGAACCTACCTCATGAAGCCCTACACTTCAAGATACCTCACCTGTGAAGAGAGGATCTTCAACTACAGGCTGTCCAGGGCAAGGCGGGTGGTGGAGAATGCCTTTGGCATCCTGGCCAACAGGTTCCAGGTACTTCTCACCACCATGCAGCATCGCCCAGAGACCGTCAGGAGGATCGTGGAAGCTTGCTGCATCCTGCACAATCTCATGTGCACCCGCTACCCAGTGTTGCAGAACAGACATGTCGACCGTCAGCAAGGGAATGGGGACATGAAGCGTGGTGAATGGAGGCAAGGACTAAACCTGCTAGACACTGTGGATGCACAAGGCCCCCACAGAGCTTCACGTGAAGGGAAGAAGCAGCTCAAACTACTGAGACACTGGTGCAATTCCCCAGCTGGAACAGTGGAGTGGCAAGACAAGATGATAGATGGTTAATGGATGCTTCCCTGAGCCTGTCTCATAACACTGATGAGATTGTGCCATGTATGTTGAGTGGTCTTACAATGAATAGGGTATTAATAAAGAGCTTTGTTTATTTTGAAATGTGTTGATCAATGAATAAATTGTTATTGATAAAAAAGGGCCATATGTGTGGCAGCTGGGAGGGTAGAACATACAGTCCCACTATGCTTGCACTGGAGGTTTATCCCACAGCTATCCTTAACTATCCCACAACTATCCTTACCCATCCCACAAGCATGCAAAGACATAACCATTTTTTCAAAGTTTTCACCAACACTTCATTAAGTAAATAACATGAACCAAGTGTGTGAAGCAAAGATAACCTTTATTAATAACTGTCTTAAGTAAACTGTATGACTTTATTAAAAAAGCAAAATGAACCAAAAAAAGTGTCTTAAGCAAAGATAAAGTGAACAGGTAACAACTCAGTCTCTGGCACTATTCTCAATCACTCTGAGGCATGTCCATGGTCTCAGCTGTCAAGCGGGCAGAGACTGTGGAGGTGGCTGTGGCTGGAGTGCTGGTCTGAGGTTCTTGGCTCCAAGAGTAGAACAGGGGATGATGTGTTCAGGAAGCTCTCAGAGAGCTGACTCAGTCCCGTGAGGTTGAGAGGCCCTTCATCAAGGATCTGGGATGTCAGGCCAAAGACTGATGACAGATTGTCTGTTGATGGGCTTGGCTGTGGGGTGAAGGAAGGAGGAGTGTAGTGGGGCTGTCTGGTCTGCAGCTGGGTGAGGTGAGGCATCTGTGGCATCCGAGGAACTTGGGCCTGGACTGGGAAGGGCTGCCTCTGCTGTGGGAAGTCCTGGTACTCATAGCCTTGGTAGGTGAGGGGCTGTTGAAAGCTGTGGAAGGCTGTGACATCGCCTGGGGTGGAGGAGCAGACCTGGACTGGGTTGGAGCAGGTTCAGCTGGGCCTTGAGGGTTATGCAGAAGTGCTGTGATCTTCTGCTTCATCACCTGGTACTGGGCCTCAGGCAGGTCCCCGAGGGTCTGGCTCATGTAGGTGATGAAGGGCTTCCAGTTCGAGGATGATATGTCATTGTGGATCAGCTGAGAGAGAGGATCTGTTCTGGTTTTGATTGTGTCCCTTATCTCAAACAGGACAGTGTGGCTCTGGCCCTCCAGTCTGCTTCTCTGCCTGCTTTCTGTGGAGGTGGAGCTGGGGGTGGGGGTGGGTTGGTCTCTGGTGTCTGCCACTTCTTCCTCCATTTGTGACAGGGGATCCTTCATGTCCTCTGGCATGGGGAGTGCAGCTGTCGGGGGGGGGGGGTCTCTGCCATGGGGCCCTCCAAAGACACCTGCCTGGACATGGTAGCTGTCTTCTGGCTGGAAGAGGACTGGTGTCTGTGGGCTGTCTGAGGGAAAGGGTTGTCAGAGGGGCTGCTCCTCGGTGGCGGACCTCACCCTCCAGGAAGCTGCACTTGGCCATCACGTATATCTCCCGGTCAGTGAGCTTGACAGCAGCCTGGCCAGATTTCTTCAGGTGTAGCTTGCCATACCAGGTGTGCATGTGCTTCCACCATCCCAGGAGAAGGTCTGAAGTGTAGCCCAGGCTCTCTGCCTTATCTCTCCAAGCTGCCTACTTCCTCTTGGTGTTGCAATAGAGTCTGTGGCCCTTTCTCCACAGGTACTCGTTCTCCATCAGCAATTCCAGTACCTCCTCCTCATGGTCCTCGGAAAGAGTATACTGTTTCCTCTCTCCATTCTCCTTCCCTTGCCTCTTCTTCCCTCTGGCAGGGGCTTGAGCAGCAGGGCCTTCAGGGGCTTGAGCAGCAGGGCTTTGAGGGCCTTGGGGCTGGTCCACCACAGCAGCAGCAGCAGCACCAGCACCAGCAGGAGAAGCACCAGCAGCATCAGCAGCACCAGCAGGAGAAGCACCAGCAGCACCAGCAGCACCAGCAGCAGGAGGAGCACCAGCAGCACTAGCAGGAGAAGCACCAGCAGCAGCAACACCACCATCACCAGCAGCAGCAGCAGCAGAAGCACCAGCAGCTTCAACGTCAGTTCCAGGAGGGGATGGTGGTTCTGTCCTTCTTTCCAGGGCTGGCAGGAGTAGGCACAGGGTTTCTCTTCTTCCCTGACTGAAGAACCATGGTGTTCCTTCAAGATGTCTGTGGCAGCACGTCTTTCCTCTGAATGCTGACTGGTTGCGAGCTGCATCCTTTTATATCCACGGAGCTTACGCTATTCATCCTGCCCGCATGTGCAATGAATGCTTTGCATCCACTATGCATCCTATAGGCGTCCGTGATGCATCCGCGTCATCCGCTACACATCCGCTCCTTCCGCTATGCATCCGCTTCGCAATTATCCCCCGGAAGCCCTTCGGATGTGTCATCCACTTCCATCCACTAGGCTTCCTCTGAACATTCGTTTAACATACCCGCTACGTACTACCCCTGTCCGTTCCTTTCCGTTCTTTTTCTGTTCTGTTTATGCAAATTTGGGGCACTTTTTGGAGCGGATAACAATGGATGGAGCCACCCCCGAAATTTTGCTTGTCTGCTGTGTCCTTTTTGCATACGTTTTGCATCCGTCGGCCAGTGGGACCTAGCCTTTAGCTCCATTTGACTTTTTCAATCAAAAATACAGGTGGGATCTTTGGACCTTATTATAAGATGATATAGACAACTATTTAAAAAGTTGGTGGGAGTTTATTCACAGAGATTTTTCTGTCCTTAGAAATAAAGTTTACTTGATTCTTGAGTTCTCTGGCCTAAGAAATTAGGTTCACAACACTGGAGTATTTTTAGACCTGATCTTAAAGGCTAGATATTCAATTAGCAGCATGGCATAGCACATTTTATATTCACTGTAGCTGATAAGGTGTTTGTGTCTCGGATTTAGCCACATTTTTTTCATGCTTTGGACACTGGATTAGTGCTCTCTGTATGTGTTTTGTTCTGAAGTCTGACTTCTGAAAGTTGCAATTGCCACAGAATATTCTGTTCATGGGATGACGATGTTGGGAGCATGTTATCTTGATGTTTACTTAGTAATTAGTAAACTTCCCCACAATCTGTTTTTAAGACCAATTTAAGGTGCAGATTATTCCCTTTAAAGCAATCTTGGTTCTTTAGATTTAAAGAAAGGGAGACACACATTTCTAACCATGTCAACTTTATTTGACATTTTTGGTAAGCTCTTCAAATCCCACTAACCTTTGGAGATCACTCTGTTTATCTGTATAACCTGTGTACATCTGTGGTGTACAATGGAATGTATTCGAGGTTGAGCTTTCAGCTAATTAATGAACTAGAAGACCTCCAAGGTCACCTTCAACTATATTGTTCTGTTATTCTGTTAAATTCAATCAAATTTATCCTAGGCTCAGCATTTTATTTGCCAAGTGGAATGATTAATGATTTGCTAAATTTATGAAATATTGACTGAGCATTAGTAGTAGTAGTAGTAGTAGTAGTAGTAGTAGTAGTAGTAGTAGTAGTATCTGACTGGGAATCCATCAGAAATGGGCAGTTATAATTAATTTGAAGAAATAAATAAATAAGATCAGGAAATAAAATAATGAATTAGGTGTTGGTAGCAGTACTGCTCAATAGTATGTGCTTGAAAAAAATAGAGTAAAACTAGAGAAAGGAGATCTTCATTATTTCCTGAAAAATGTTTCATTAAAGATATAAGTTCAAGAAATGCATCAGGGAGAGTGTTAAATTATGTACAACCTTGACAGTTGTATTGCTTAGAGGAAGACAAATCCTCTTTAAGCTTGCCTGTATTTCTGAAAACACAAAATTCCCCTCTTGTAGATATTCCTGTCATGACTGGCAAACACAGAGGTACAGAAAGGAATTTTATAAAACCAGTGAAATCCTCAAACCTTAGTGTTTGGCTGTTTTGTCACCGAAACTGATGATGTTTCATTTCCTTAAGCTAGGCACTTTATTCATAAAAGACACATTTTAATTCAATCAATGTACATCAAGTAGAACTAATATAAATGTCACAATCCATATGTAGAAAAATAGTTTTTTTATTTATTAAAATGAGTTTAAGGTTTTTTCTTTTCTTTTTTCTTTGAAGCTCATGCATATTTGATGGCAGTATTTTTTCTACTGAGTTTCAGAGAACTGAGTGAAGGAAACAGTATCTGAGCCTTAAATGAAATAAGCACAGCACTGCACAGCTTACTCATTTCTTGTAGCAACATGCTGATATTTTGTTTAGTTGTGAATTCTTGCCTGGAGCAAAAATTAATTTGTTTTGTCCCTTGATTTCCACACACTCTTCCTCCTTTATAGATCTAGCAATTTTACCTGATTCATATTTGTATTAGGGCTGAGTGAAGTAGCTTTGATTTGCCTCAGCAAGATGTTTACTGCAAAGAGTCAACAACTTTGACAAGCGACATTGGATAGGCATCTCCATTGGAGGAGAAGTGTCAATAAGAACAAATGTGATCACTGTCCCCTTTGTATGTATGATGCCAATGCATGTACAAAATAGGTGGGACTAGTGATGGAATTCAGCCGGTTCACACCAGTTCAGGTGAACTGGTTGTTAAATTACCCACCCCGCACTATCAAAGTGGATCCTAGGCACTGTGCTGCAGTGGAGAAATAGGCAACAAAGCGGCTGACATGAGGGAAGAAGAAGGCCACTTTCCCTCCCCCATCCCCCATGCCAACTGCTCCATTTCCTGTTTCTCCATTGCAGCAGACTGCCCAGGATCCATTTTGACTGGGTGTGTGTGTGCAATTTAACAACTGGTTCACTCTGGGTCAGGTTGGCCATTGCGGGAGGATTGTCCCGCATGTGTGGCAGAGCTGGAGGATGGGGATTGGCCATGCCTCCCATGACAGCCAACCTAATCCTGGGTGAACCGGTTGTAAAATTATTTGAGTCCCACCATTGAATGGGACTAACTGCACCACCCCGGTGATCTCCCTCTCCCAACAACTTTATATCATCCCAAAGACACAAAAGCAATTTCAGGTATTGCATAAACTATGGAATCTACAGAAATGAAGCAGAATGAATGAAGTCAGTTAAGAAAACTTGATTGGAAAGCATAAACATGCTACTCAGAATCATGTATGTGAGATGGGCAGCTGTATAAATTTACCAATACATACTTACACCTGAATGGACATTTCTATGTTCTGATATTAGTTTTTTATCTTTAACTTTTATGAAATTCATAATGATTTTGAAATCCTATCTCACAATAAATATAACTGTCATGCTTCTGTTGAAATCTGAATCTGAGGAGGAAGACGACAGCTGACAGGGAGTGGGAGTGTGGCTCCATTAGCTATGGAGGAAACTGAGGGTTGGGAAAAAATGATAAAACAACATATAGACTTTAAACCAGAGATCTTTTTATTGGGAATTATACCGGAAATATACAACAAAGAGTTGAAATATTTGATTGTAAGTGTATTAACAGCTGCTAGGATTGCATTTGCAAAGAATTGGAAAAATGGTAAAATACCTGTGCAGGAGGAAGTTATTAAGAAAATTATGGACTGTGCTGAAATGAGTAAATTGACATTTGAAATTAGAGAACAAAAAGATAAACAATTTTACATGATATGGGATTTGTTTTATCAATGGTTGGACAAAAAAGACATGGTAATGTAATAGACTAGATAATTCTGTGATAGAAATTTAATAGATTGATATAAAACATAACATAGACATATATAACCATTGGTTGAAAGTATAACATACATTTTAAAATAAAATCTGGAATATCTCATATAAAATGATGGAATAAATAGTTTAGTTATGGTTGATTAATAACTGATAAATATACAGTATAAGCATATGTTAGTTTGACAATGTGAAAACTGATATAAACTGTGAGTAAATGACTATAAAAGAATAGCACAAAATATTTGTAACCAACTGACACACTGTATGTATATAAAATGGAAGATGGTTTTATGTTTTTATGTTTTGTATGTGTATGTTTGTTTTTATAAAATTAAAAACTCAAACAGCTGTGGAGGAAACTGGAGAAGGGCAAAGTCAGGCTGGGCAAAACAGGGAAGAGGTAGAACAAGAGAGAGGGAGCTCAAAGGGAGACCCAGGCCTAGCCCTCTTCATCGTAGGGCATGCAGGGAAGAATGGAGAAGAGAGCAATGTGGGTTGTGTTGCTTATGGGGGAGGAAAGTGCCCTGATTCCCTTCACTAGGCACACCTGGGAAGAGAGTTTAAATGAAAGGCAGCTGAGAACTGTGTTTTCCGGGAACAAATGTGAGTTTATCTTGTGTTGACTGTGTTCCTGGAATCCTTCCAACCCGGCTGATTTACTGCTGTTCCTTCACATCTGGAATTCCTTCTCTTGCCCTGCTGGATTAATTACCTCATCTTGCCTTGATTGGGCTTATAGTTAAAGTTTTCTGTTGACAACATTTTGGACTTGAATCACTGCAGCCAAAGACTGTTCCTGGGTGAGTTTTCTCCAGACCAGAAAGCAAATAAGACCTTGGGGGCAAAGTTTGGAGATAATAAAGGGATTCCTACTTATTATCTGACTGTGTTGCCTTTGTGCCACACCCCAGGTCATCATAATATCATCAAAATTTACTTGAATTAAAAAAGAGGGAAAAAAGCTAGTTAAAGGAGAACAGGAAAAGCCAGGTAATTCAAATTATCTTTGTCTTTTGCAGAAAGAAAGCTTATAAGATATTATTAAAGAAGCTGCAACTCGAATTCTCAGAGGGATCAGACAGGTCAACTATGGTGACAAGATAAGCCAAAACTATAGTATAAATTGTATCCAGAAAGCAATAGGTAGTCAATGTAAAGTATAATAGGTAATCAACTGGAGTATAATATACTTTAGGTCAGGGGTCCCCAACCCCTGGTACAACCTCAACTGTTGTACTAGCTGAAATTAAACAAAGGCCACAACCTCACCTTCCCACTAAACTTTAATTCAGGAAGACATCTAAAACCTCTCTCATTAATAGTGTTTCCCTATCAAGAGACAACTCTGGGGAAAAACTTAGAATTATTGTGAAATCTACCAGATTTGAAATGAGTTGAAAACTCCTCCAATTCCTTTCCCTTTGGGATGATCCAAGGTGTTTCCCTTTTTTTCAAACAATGATTTTTTTGAAAAAAAATTCAAATTTAAAGTAAAGAAAGATTGCATATGAATGAATGAATGAATGAAAGAAAGAAAAAAGGAAAGAAAAAAAGTTATAAAGAAGAGACTTCCAATCTTCTTTATAGCATTTTCTATAAGTATTGACATTTTATTCTCCTTTTGTAAGGCTACATCATGGCTCCCTTCTTTATATGTTCTATCATGATATTTCCATAGAGACTGGACTGAGACTCTAATAAAACCAGAAGCCATATGCTCTTCCAACAGAGCAACTACTGTTGTTTCATTCCCATGTCCATACCTGGAACTAGACTGAAAATATCATATGGACAATCTGTTTCCTATGACTGGTTCCTTGCCACTGTTTCAATAACTTTTGTCCAAAAGGGACAATTAGAGACAGGTCAGTAGTTGATAGCATCAGCTTTCAACACATAGAGGTGCTGAGAATCTTTCTTAGTCTGGGATTCACTCTTCTCCCATTCCTGTTCTTAAAAATCACCCCAAATTGATTTCTTCACTTTCAGGATTTATTTTCCATCACAATCATAAATAAACTCTTGGTAGATC
>BLBF01000003.1:70352760-70394755 GCA_015471245.1 Laticauda colubrina
GTGTATTTTCTCTGGTTGCCAATCCCCATACCTCCCAGAAACAGGCTTCTCCTAGGAAGAACAAAGTGGCCAGTCAGACTCCAATGGAGAAATGTAACCCTATAGATAATCTAGCATTAAGATTTTTTTTAAAAGGTTTTATAGGTCATAACCATCACCTTAAATCACACCTGGAAGCTAATAGGCAGTCAATGCAAGGCCCACAAAATAAGTGTAACATGCTTGTATAAATCAACATAGGAAAAACTGGGCCATAACATTTTGTTCCAAATGAAAATTCTTGGCACTCTTTCAACGGCAATCCTATGTAGATCATGTTGCAGAACAATATATATGCCATCACAGTCAGTTGCTCCTACCACAAGAAAGGTTGCAATCGAAAGCACTAGCTGGAACTGACTTGCTGATTTAGCAAGAACTGCAAATCCTGGCAGACTCCCAAATCATGGTTCTGATTCTTCAGGGGCAGTGTAACTTTGACAAGTGACAACACAAGACCCCAGAAGAAGCTTGATGTATAAATAATAGTTAAATCTCAATTTGAACTTTCTCATTCCTATCTGATACTATCTGCCTCCCTTATGACAAGACTTTGAAAGTATTTCCAATCCAGCTCAAAATCTTATATAAAAGTTACATATAGATGATATAAACTATATATTATTTCTCCCCCTCTGTGTGTACGTTTGTGTGTGTGTGTGTTTCTGTGTTTATGGGGAACTGTATGTTATGTAACTAGGTCTTATCTACATACAGATGATACCAGACTTCAAACTTCTAACTGACCTCCAAAGTCTTCATATATATGTTGGAATTAATAGCATTCCATTGATAAATACTCCATTGGCCATGTATAGACCTAGAAATGTGTTTCTCTGCCTGAAATGTTTTTGCTGAAACAGTATGAATATTCTTTTTTCTAACACCAACAGAAAGTATATTTATTTTACTTGTTGACATTCAAATTCACCCTTCTAGGGATTCCTGATAGCCTTCTTTATATATTTTCTAAGATTCAGATAGTGTCTATAAAGCAATGCTTTAATGTCCCCAGAAGAGACATTTCTATCCATGGGCAACATTTCTTTTTATGGGAAAACAATTTAATTATAATATTTGTGAACATTTCCTGAAAATTAATATTTTTTCTGTGTCATATTGTTTGGTATATCCTCTAGGACAAAGATTAGTTCAGAGATAATTTGACTGAATTGCCCCTTCAAATCAAATCGTTGAATTGTCAAATACATTTTGAATATCAAACTTAATCAAGTGGCTTTGAATCAGTTTAAAGATTTGATGGAAAGGCATGTTCTTATCAAACTGAAATTCAGAATTGAATCAATTTATTGGTAGACATCACGATTCAATTTGAATCACTTGATTAAATCACACACTTGAATTAAATCAAATGGAACTGAATGACAAATTCTATTTAGAGCTTGGATAATTCATATTGCTCCCAATATTGTTCCCCAAAACATATACTAAATGTTGCCAAATTCATCTGGAAGAAATGATATCATAGAACTGGATGGTTTTCATAACAATCTATGATATTATTGAAAAAACTTAAAGCTGAGTGAGACGATCAAGAGACAATTCCATTTATTAATAGCGACATGTTTTGACTGAATATGCCTCTTGATGTAGCATCGATTTAACACAGATACTCCCTGAGTTGGACTTAAATTCTACAAGAGTTTTAACTTATTGACAATTCTCTAACCAACTCTTTCAGCCAGAGAACAGGGAACTCTAAAAGGTAAACAGAAACTCTTTGTCACCCAAATAAATAAGTTCTTCCATTATACATTCTCAAATGCAGGTTGCAGGATCCCCAATTTGTATCTGCATATAGATCCATCCATTACATAGGCATGGAGATAACCACACTTGTTGTTGTTCTGTATCAAATACAGCAGAAATTGTGGGGTAGGAGAGTGGAGAGCAGTGGATGGAGTTTGCAGGAAGAAAGTAACAAACTGAAGCATAACAGATAACATCTGTTCCATGGCTAGTCTATTCTCTATAAGGAAAAGTTAACTAATAAGTAAATTGTGGATAGTACATTTGTGGATTTGAAGGTACAGTTGAGACTGACTAATTATGGGCCATCGAGTCATTGTCATCTCTTAGTGAGCTCAACAACCACATAAATAGACTTTGATAATGGCAAAAAGTATCCACAGATAATAGAAAATTCAATAGACATTTGTGAATACTAAATTTTATTCATACCTTCTTTCATACCCCATATGTTACCTCTGGAAAGGACCTCTGGTCTCTGACCAGATATGATTCCAAATATGATTCCAAGCTACCAACAGAAAAACCTTTATTTTCCCTTTAATATTCATTCAATTGTTCTTTCTGGAAGTTCTTATTACTTTCTGATTCCACTTTTTTCAGTTACAGATTTTTTGCAACCAGAGCCTTCAAATTCAACTTTCCTGGTCTTAGAAATTTTTCTGCCAGTTTGCAGTAAATTTCAACACAATTAATTAGGGCTGGCTTTTGTGAAGTGTTTTGGCTTTCAAGCATCAGTTTCACATTTCATTTCTATCTTGCCATGAATAAACAGTCAAGACAGGTTACATTGCAAATAACAATTAAACAGTACAATTAAAATCAAAATTAAAAATCAATGAACAGTTTGAGGTTTGGAAAAATAGATTTTTTTTTTGCAGGTTTTACTCTAAAATTGACTGAGGATCAGTGGTGGTATTCTACCGGTTTGGCCCAGTTCTGCCAAGCCGGTAGTACCGATGAGCAGCAGAGACCAAACTGGTTCTCTCTGCCCCTCCACTGTTGGGCCCACCCTCCTGCCCGTCCTCCCATACTCACTTTTATTCCCTGCTTTTGAAGCACAGCTGCTTTGCACGGCACAGCAGAGTGCTATGCGGCAGCTGCTGAAGCAACCGGGAGAGTGCAGGCTTGCAGGAGGTGAGTTGGAAGCCTCTGTGCCTGTGCAAAGTGCATGTTTGGTGTGTGCTTGCACACAAAGTGTGTGCACGCATGCAAAGTGCATGCAGCACAAAGTGTGTGCATGCATGCAAAGTGCACCCACCAACCCATGCACACTGAACCGGTGGTAGACAGTTTTGAAACATATCACTGCTGAGGATGGCAACAGAGTTACAGGATGTGCACTATACACTATGCAGAGTTGCACTATACCCTGAGATCACCACTTCCAAACACAGAAAATGTGTAATTAAAGATTGTGAGCTAGATATATTTCAGTTGAGGGTTTTGGTCAGAAAGGTAGGCAAATAAATGCTTAAAATAACTGTAAACATTTATAAATAAGTTTCCTTTCTCCATTAGTTTATAATATACTGCAATTTTAATTAAGAAATCAATTAGGAGTGATAATTTAATATGAAATGTTAATATTTTATACATCTGAACAGAGCAGTTATGGGATTGCAAAGAATAAAATAGTTGGTAATTTATTATACTCTTCCAGTTTTGTTTGTAGAAAGGATTAATTATTGGGTTATTGAAAATATTCCCTTTCAGCCACCCTAACTGTTAATTCCTTAATTTGGTTATCAACATTGAATGCTTTCTGAATGAAATGCAAATAAGATGCACTGTAGAAACTAAGCTGATGAAAAAATATAAACATTAGCAATGTGCCATAAAACCCTTCAAACAGGATCTTTCTTATGAAATAACTCTGATCTAGTTCAGGATAAAAAAAAAATCTATAATAGAATAAATATCCAATCCAGGTTATATATTGTACCACAAGATGACTAAGCAAACATGAATAATTTGTGTAAATTTATAATGGCATTCTTGTCATCCTGAGAAGTACTTATTAAAACTTCTTAACCTACATATAACAAAAAAACAACAAGCATTTGTCTCAGTAAAAAAAAAAAAAAGGTAAAGGAATCCCTGTATATTTTGCTTTGTTAGTCGATGCTGACTCTAGAGAATGGTACTCATCTCCATTTCAAGGGTATTGGACCAGCACTCTCTAAAGATATTTCTGTGGTTATGTGGCCAGCATGACATCATGGAGCACTGCTACCTCTGCACCGAAGGCATACCTATTTATCTACTCACATTTGCGTGCTTTCAAACTGCTAGGTTGGCAGGAGCTAGGGCAATGACAGGAGTTCAACCCATTGCATGGCGCCTGGGTCTCAAACCCAGGCTGCTGGCTTTCCATGATATCACAAGTGCTACCCATTTGTACGTACCTTGTTATATGACACACAAATATATAAAAGAGTGCAGTTTACATTGTAATATGACAATACATATTTTGTTACTTGCTAAAGGCCGCAGCCCTCCCATGAATGCCTACATTTAATCCGTTTAATAGTATTGGATGAGACTTCTCCATTTATAACACTCCCATCAGAAACTTTCTGTTTTTTTCTACTTAAAAGTTAAGAATAATTTGAAAGAAAAGAATTGTTTTAGATTTATGCATTTGATGATATAATGTGGAGAAGAGGGAGAAAACTCTTTCAATTCCTCTTCATATAATCATATTTTCATTTTCCAGCTCCTGATACTGATAAATTGTTGCTTGGCAACTTCATAATGAAGAAAGTGGGGGGGGGGAAGGAATACTAAAAGTAAAACATTTGGGGACTCTTGTCTTTAGTTCAGCATATTGCATTTCCCACAGTTCAGTTTAGGAGTAAGAGACAGAATGATTTTTTTTTTTTTTAGTCAATGGCTAATATTTACCTTTAATTGGGACATTTCATATGGAAAGGACAAGAGTTGGAGCCTCAATTGGCTATTGGATTTTTGCACTGATATTTGGCTGGAAAAGAAAACCCTATCTAGAAGTAATCAGACAGTTTAGATCATTCCGAACAGAGAAAACTAAGCAGTGAATCATCAAAAAATGGTATGATGTCATGAATACAATTCATAAATCATAGGAATTCAGAGCAGACAATGAGACAGAAAACATTATAAACAGATGGTTCAAATGATAAAGACAAGCCTTAGGAAAGACCTAAGAGTTGTATCAGAGTTGATTAAAGTGAAATAGATTACCTTGAAAAGGATAGGACTAATATTTTTGAGGGGAAGAGGGGCCATGTTAACAGAAATTGGTTTGCCATATCTTAGGGATTTTATACAGAGCTGAAGAAGCTTCTTGAATGAGAAGTGAAATGTCTTCAAAGAAAAACAAAACAAAACCTGAAAGTCCAGTTGACTCTTGAAAAAGCACTTTTGGGACAACCATGACCTGGATGACTCAATAGACATTTAGTAATAGATTTTCTTATGTTGGTAGTAGGTTAGGTTAAAGGATTGTTAAGTTCTTTCCAAATCCAGGATTTGGAAACATAACTCCTTTTGTACAGTTTAGCACATTCTACTCTGGGAATTTGGCATTAGATCCCGGAAGAGCAACCTGCCTTCAAGAACCAGGGAGACTTTTGGCTATAAAAAAATGCAGATTTCCCACTTTTGCTCCTCTTGACATCACAATACTCAGGCAGGAGAAAAAACAACAAATTGCTGTTTCCCTATTGCTATTAATGGGATGAAAGTATCCAATGTAATCCTGATACAATGTGATTGATTTGGTAGGATGTAATAGGAAAAGGAATTCAATAATCTGCAGTGGATTTCTTGAAGGGAGGCAAATAAAGAAAGCAGAGGGATGACGTTTGTGAAAAGAAGTGTCATTAAGCTATTTATACAAAAGATCTCTCTCTCTCTCTCTCTCCCTCCCCCGCTCCCCTCACAGTGTGTGTGTGCGTGTGTGTGTGTGTGTGTGTGTGCACATTGAGAAAATTCTCGAGTCCTCTGCTGGCAACTTATGCAAGCCTCAAGATTGATAAGATTGCCAAACATAAATTTAGGCTTTAAAAGCATCAACATAATATAGGGGGGAATTATCAATAAGCAGTTTTCTATGGTCTTTGTTGGGTGATTTTTTTCTGAATAAGGCCTTGTCTACAGATGTTATATCATGAGAAGACTGAATAACCCATTTAGCTTTAAGACTTCCATCTATGCCTGTCTAATTTTCACTTCCTTCAATTCAAAATCTTTAATAAAGGAGATGGGTTAAGGAAGATTGTATTTTATTCATAGATTTTTTTCCATATAGGAGTATTTAAAATGTGATTCTCATTTCAGTCCTAAAAAGCTCAAATCACAAAACAAAATTCCACCATCTCATTCTATGATTATTGATTTTGTAAAATGAAGAAGCACAATCTAAGAACAATAACAATAAACAGCTGAAACTGAAAAACCAAACAAAAACCTCACTTAAAAACAAATAATTAAAAAAATTGGTTTAATAATTGGGATCTAGACATGAACATGTAATCTTAATCGGAAATTTTTAGCATCCATGTTCAATATTCCTGTCCAAAACAATACACATGTTGTAAATCTATAAAAAATATTAATGCTGCTAATAAATGAAGATAACATTTGACTCAGTATTTTCTTCAATTATAGTTTTTTAAATACAAAGTTAGTTCTCCGATTTTAATATCACTGAAATGATTCAGTGAAAAGTGGATTTATTATTTGAAATTTTCCAATAACAAATCTAATAGCAAACAAGAAGACAGAATCCATTTATTTTCTTTGATTAGTTTATGTGCGTTAGGAAATATATACAGTAAATCCAGTTCAGGACTCACTGTGGAAAGTGTCTATGGAGATTCTCATACAGTTGTCCCAACAGTAATTTTTTAAAGAGGCAACTGGACTTTCTTCCTTTACTTTTGAAGATGTTTCGCTTCTCATCCAAGAAGCTTCTTCAACTCTGAACTCTGAGCTGAAGAAGGTTCTTGGATGAGAAGTGAAAAATCTTCAAAAGAAAAATAAGAAAGTCCAGTGGCCTCCTGAAAAAGCACCTTTGGGATTTATATTTATATTCTGAATTTATATTCTTAAAAGTATTTATATTCTGAATTTCTTTAAAAAAAATTGCAACCTACGCTACCAACTAATTAGACATTGCTATATATTATCAACTTTTGTAGCAATCTGTTTACACTCCCACCAGCATAATCTAGAAAGGTGGTAATTTATATAGTATAAATTTAGCACGGTGTATAACCACTTATGGATTACTTTTCTGGCCAATTCTTGATAATGTGCTAAAATATAGTTTAAAAACATATTGTGCAACTGAAAATTATAGTGAAATGAATTAAAGCCCATTTCACACTGCACCAACGGATGGAAAGAGGATGTAAAATGGAGAGAAACACTTGCTATCCATTGGTTAACGCAATGCATCCATTCTGTACTCACTGTGTCCGTTTTTCTTCCTCTCTATCCTTCCAGCATCCGTCGACTGAGGTTCCATCCGCTCAAAAAGTTTTGAGCTGCTCAAAACTTTTTGAGTGGAAAATGTATCCAATGCATCCGTTCTGCATCAGCAATGCATACGGGGAACATCCGTTCTGCATCCATCGGCATCTGTTACGCATCCGCTACATCCGTTAGGCATCCGCTGCGCATCCATGCAACTCAAATCCACTCCAGCGGAAAGCAGACATAGGGAGGAAACGAAACGGACACGGAACGGACACGCAGCATAAGTAGCATGGATGGAGAAAGAATGAAAGCGGATGCAGCTCGCAAAGAAAGCATTTAAAACGGAAAAAACGTTTGCAGAGGGGACCTATCTTGGATATTAAGGATGTCTAGAGGATGTCTAGAGGATGCAAAAGGACACATACTGAAAAACCTATATTGCCGATAAAAAGGGGGAGCAACTCACCTGGATCTCATTTTCAGACCAGCAGCTCAGCAGTGCAGACCTCTTCAGCCTTGTTCTTGCTGTTCCACAGCATCCAGTCATCTCCACCATGGTTCATCACACACTCCTTTTGGTAGCCACCATCGTTCTACAACAGTGCGAAGCCATCTACAGGCTCTTTCACCTGTTCTATGGGAAGAAAAGGAGGCGTCCAAGAAGTGTCTGGGTCCAAAGATGGATCGCCAGAAGAGCAGAGTACGGACTGTACAACAAGCTGATGGTGGAGCTGAGGAACGAAGACCCTCGTGCATTCCAGAACTTCATGAGGATGCCTCCAGCCATGTTTGACAAAGTTGTGGAGCGGCTGACACCCAGGTTGACCAAGGAGAGCACCAACTTTGGGCCCATCCTGGACCCTGGGCTCAAGGTGGCACTGACTCTGCGCCACCTGGCCTCAGGGACCACCTACAGGAGCATGCAGGATGGCTGGAGGGTGCCACACAACACCATCAGCATTGTGGTCAGAGAAGTGGTGCAGGCCATCATCGAAGAATACCTGGAGGAGCTCCTCCAGTGCCCCTCCACTGAAGAAGGATGGAAGAAAGTTGCAGAGCAGTGGTATCAGAAGTGGAACTTCCCCCACATAGTTGGAGCCATAGATGGCAAGCACGTGGCCTGCAAAGCTCCAGCCAAGTCGGGTTGCACTTATCACAACTACAAGGGCTTCTTCAGCATCATCCTCTTTGCCATGGTCGATGCTGACTACAAGTTCATGTACATTGAAGCTTCAGGCAATGGATCAGCTTCAGATGCCCAGGTATACAATGCCAGTCACCTCAAGGAGGAGCTGAAACGCAACCTCATCATAGGCTTCCCAGATCCAGAACCACTGCCCAACGACACACAAGATGTGCCCTACTTCATCGTGGGGGATGACGCCTTCTCCCTCAGAACCTACCTCATGAAGCCCAACACCACCAGATGCCTCACCTGTGAAGAGAGGATCTTCAACTACAGGCTGTCCAGGGCAAGACGGGTGGTGGAGAACACCTTTGGCATCCTGACCAACAGGTTCCAGGTACTTCTCACCACCATGCAGCATCACCCAGAGACCATGAGGAGGATCGTGGAAGCTTGCTGCATCCTGCACAATCTCATGTGCACTCGCTACCCAGTCTTGCAGAACAGGCTCGTGGACCTCCAGCAAGGCAATGGAAACATGGAGCCTGGTGAATGGAGGCAAGGGCGAAACCTGATAGACACTGAGGATGTGCAAGGCCCCAACAGAGCCTCACATGAAGGGAAGGAGAAGCTCAACCTCCTGAAACAGTGGTGCAACTCCCCAGCTGGAGCAGTGGAGTGGCAAGACAGGATGATAGATGATTAATGGATGCTTCCTTCAGCCTGTCTCATCACACGGATGAGATTGGGCCATGTATGTTGGGTGGGCCTACAATGAACAGGGCATTTAATAAACAGTTGTGTTCAAATGTTCAAATGTGTGGATCAATGCTTACATTGTTATTGATAATGAAGGGCCAAAGGTGTGGCACCTGGGAGGGTGGACCATACAGTCCCACTATGCTTGCACTAGAGGTTTATCTATCCCACAGCTGTTACCCATCCCAAAGATATCCCTGCCCATCCCACTGCTATCTTAACCCATCCCACAAGCATGCAAAGGCTTAAACCATTTCTAAAAGTTTCCACCAAGACTTTATTTAATAAAATAATTGAAGCACGTGTGTGAACCAAAGAATCTTTATTAATAACAAGCTGTAAAAGAAAAATGACCCAAGTCAAGTGTCCAAATAAAGTCAACAGGTAGCCACCCAGACTCTGGCACTCCTCTTGGTCACTCGGAGGTGTGCCCAGTCTCAGGGGTGAAGGGTCCAGGTGCTGTGGAGGTGGCTGCTGCTGGAGTGCTGGTCTGAAGCACCACTGGGGTGCCTGGCCCTGAGAGGACAACAGGGGATGGTGTGTTGAGGAAGCTCTCAGACAGCTGGCTCAGCCCCGTGATGTTGAGAGCCCCTTCCTCCATGACATGGGGTGTCAGCCCGAGTACCGATGACAGATGTTCTGAGGCCGGGCTTGGCTGTGGGGTGGAGGAAGGAGCAGTGTAGTGGGGCTGTCTGGTCTGCAGCTGGATGAGGGCTGGCATTGGTGGCATCATTGGCGTGGGTGGCATTGGTGGCATTGGTGGCAGCAGTGACATGGGTGGCATCTGTGGCATCAGTGGAACCGGTGGCAATGGTGGCGTCCGATGACTCTGTGCCTGGACTGGGAAGGGCTGCTGCCTGGACCTCCTGGTAGCCATAGCCCTGGTAGGTGAGGGCCTGTGGGAAGCCTTTGAATGGGAGTGACACCACATGGGGTGAAGGAGCAGACCTGTACTGGGTGGGAGCAGGTTCATCTGGATCTGGAGGGTTGTGAAGCAGATCGGTGATCCTGTCCTTCACCACCTGGTACTGGGGTTCCGCCATGTCCATGGGGGTCTGGTTCATATAGATGAGGAAGGGCTTGCGATTGGAGGATGAGGAGTCGCTGTGTACCAGCTGAAAGAGGAGATCTACACTGCTCCTGATGGTGTCTCTTATCTCCAGCAGGACAGTGTGGCTCTGCCCCTCCTGTCTGGCCCTCTGCCTTTCTCTGGAGGTGGAGCTGGGGGTGGATGCGGGTTGGACTGTGGTGGAAGTGCCGTCTCCTTTCTCCCACTGCATCAGGGGGTCCTCCACGTGCCCCACCACAGTTAGTACAGCTGTCGGGGGGTTCTCCATCTGTGGTTCTCCACAGACACCTGCCTGGAGACAGGAGCTGACTCTCGGCCGGAAGAGGACTGGCTCTCAGCAGGCTGTCTGAGAGAGAGGGTTGTGAGAGGGGCTGCTCCTCGGTGGTGGATCTCACCCTCCAGGAAGCTGCACTTGGCCATGACATAGTTCTCTCTGTCCGTCATCTTGACTGCGGCCTGGCCAGATTTCTTCAGGTGCAGCTTCCCGTACCAGGTGTGCCTGTGCTTTCACCAGCTGAGGAGCACCTCCAAAGTGTAGCCCAGGCTCTCTGTCTTCTTTCTCCAAGCAGCCTGATTCCTTTTGGTGTCCCTATAGAGCCTTTGTCTCTTCCACCATAGATACTCATTCTCTCTCAGCCACTCCAGCACCTCATCCTCATGTTCCTCCTCAATGTTGTATTGCCTCCTTTCCCGTTCTCGCGTCTGCCTCTCCCTCCCTTTGGCAGGACCACATGGGCCCTCATCAGAGGGGCTTCCAGGTTGTAGGGGCTACTCCTCCACACTACCACCAGCAGCAGCACCAGCATCACCAGCAGGACCAGTAGCACCATCAGGACCAGGAGCACGAGCAGGACCAGCAGGACCAGGATCAGCAGGAGCAGAGTAAGCACGAGCAGCGCCAGCAGCACCAGCATCACCAGCAGGACCAGGAGCAGTGCCAGCAGAGTAAGCACCAGCAGAAGCACCAGCAGAAGCAGCTTCAGCAGAGTAAGCACCAGCAGAAGCACCACCGCCAGAAGCAGCATCAGCAGAGTAAGCACCAGCAGAAGCAGAGTAAGCACCAGCAGAAGTACCACCGCCAGAAGCAGCATCAGCAGAGTAAGCACCAGCAGAAGCACCACCGCCATAAGTAGCATCATCAGCTCCTCCAGAAGCAGAAGCAGCACAAGCCCCAGCCCCAGAAGAATGAGCCCATGCTGCAGAAGCCCCAGCAGAAGCAGAGTGAGGGCCAGGGGGTGGGAGGGTAGCCCTGTCCCTCTTGCCAGGGCTGGGAGCAGATGGCTGAGGCTTTCTCTTCTTCCCCATGGTTGTGGGGTTGCTGGCTGGTAGGCAGGCTGGCAGGCTGGCAGGCAGGCAGGTGATGTGTCTGGAAGCAGGTCTTTCCTCTGAATGTTGACCTGCTTGGGAGCTGCTTCCCTTTATATCCGTGGGGCTGACGCAATGCATCCCCCCTGCATGCGCAATGAACACTAGGCATCTGCTAGGCTTCCGCTAGGCATCCGCTAGGCTTCCGCTAGGCATCCGCTAGGCTTCCGCTAGGCATCCGCTAGGCTTCCGCTCCTCATCCGCTTCATCTGCTCGGCATCCGCTGTGCATCCGCTTCATCTGCTCAGTGTCCGCTCTGCATCCGCTCTTTCCATTCCA
This sequence comes from Laticauda colubrina, assembly GCA_015471245.1. Lineage (NCBI taxonomy): Eukaryota > Metazoa > Chordata > Lepidosauria > Squamata > Elapidae > Laticauda > Laticauda colubrina. The sequence continues at coordinate 70,364,634 of BLBF01000003.1, forward strand.
CGTCTGCTTTGCTGCGCTCCCCCGGAAGCCTTGTGGATGTGCCATCCCCTCCCATCCGCTTCCATCCGCTCAGCTTCCGTGGAGCATCCTCTTTCCATCCGTCCTACATCCTCCCACCATCCATTCCTTTCCATGTTGTCCGCACTGGTTATGCAAATTTTTGCCCCTTTTGAGAGCGGATAACAATGGATGGAACCTTTTTCTCGTCCGCAGTGTCCTTTTTACAAACGTTTTGCATCCGTCGGCCAGTGTGACAGGGCCTTTATTCTGAATGTTCACTTTTTGGCCTGTTGAACTTAATTTGATAACAGCTAACATGAGACATCACTGTTACATCTTAATAGATGAATCATAAGATCAGATGTTTTTGAAATTAGAGTTTTCCCTCCTTTAGATCCTCATGCTTTATATGGAGAAATAGTCTGTTCTCAATGGAACTTTAAATAACATAAAGTTTCCTTATAAGTCCTTTTCTATAGAAAAAAATGTATACATTAATTTTTTTTTAAAAAAGAACCCCCAAATTCTCATTTTGAATTCAGAGTTGGGAAAACTTTTTACTGCTAGATTTTGTAATATCTTCAACAACTAGAGTCCAGACATTAAAAAAAAAGATAATCCTCTAGTGACAAGAATATTTAATATGTGGTTCCTGGAAGATCACCTGATCTACTAAAGGAAAATGCTTCAAGGAAATGTATCTCAAAGCCTGGCAAAAGCTGAGACAGTGCCAACTTCCTTGATGAAGCCCCTCTGCTTCCATTTCAGAATGGAGTCTATGAACTTGTTGTCCCTGATTATACAAATTATAATCCACCAACCAGCAAGATGGTGGTCACTGCCAGCAGGAATCAGAGGCAAGATGTGCTTTCTCCTTACAATAGACATAAAAAATCCTCTATAGCAAGGGGGTAGTCAAACTCGATTTCTTCAAGGACATTGTAATGTGCCCCCTCTGTGGGGGCTGGCAGGAATGGGGGTGAGAAACAGGGGAGAGATAAGATGGACACTTCCTGCAGCAACCTGCCAGCCAAAATGAGACATGAGGGGCATGCATGGCCCCACAATGCCCCATTTTCAGCCTGGATGGCCTCCTGTAGCACTTTGCTTGCCAAAATGAAAGAACCCCCCCCCGTGCCTTGATTTTGGTCTCTATGGCCTCTTGCAGCATTCTCCTGGCTGAAAATGGGCTGTGCAGAGGCCACACGAGGCCCCCTACAGCCCGTTGGCTGGCAGAGGCACCGCTGGCTGGTCCTTTGATATTTCCAGGCTGGCACCACGGGCTAGATTTAAGCATCGCATGGGCCGGATTTGGCCTGCCGGCCTTGAGTTTGACACCCCTTCTCGATAGTAACTCCTCAAATCACAACTGTTTATTTAGTGATAGTTCTGTGAGGTGGAAGCAGAAAAAAACCACCAAAAGATTCGTTGATCCAAGGAAAACAAGGTTTTATTCACGTGTCTGCAGAGACGGGTTCCCTCAGGCATTTAAGGAACACAGAGCAAAATTCAGGCAGCATTTTTATACCCTAACTGTCCACCCCCTCATACGAGGGCTTGGCTCACATTCTTTCTGTTTTCAAATTGATACATATATTCGAAGGTTCATACTAGCTCCCTATCTAGCAAAAGCAGTTACACGGTTTCTGACATCGCAGCACTTTATTACAATTCCCCATTGTTCTAGCCTTATCTTGTTTTTTCTCTTGTGCACAAACTGGAACACTTTCTTATTTAGCAGAGCTACTGAGTTTGAGACACACTTCCTTATTCAATTCAATGGGCCATCCAACATGACTTCGGTTCTGCTCACAATTCCCCCTTTTTCTTTTTCCACTCTTGTCTCAAACTCAAATAGCAGATCCTCTTCTTCTTTCAGAGTGATTTCTCTCTGATACATCATTAGAAGTTCTGCTTCCTGCTTCTTCTCAAATCTTGAACCCAAGGATTTCCCTATCTTCCCACATGTTATTGCACCAGGGAGACACTGAACACAACAACACAACAATACACAGAATATAATAATCAATATAATTCCCATTATGGTAGATCTAAACCATGTGGAACTGGGAAGCCAAGACCATAGTGCTCTTCACAGGTCTGGCAATGAGGAGCCACCTCTTTGTGATAATGGATTAGAGTGAATACATTCTTCCATTACTTTTACTGTCTTTGTAATATTGGGTTGGAAATCATGGATGTATACACAGCAATGTGCATGAATCAGAGCACACACACACCCTTTTGTAGCTAATACAATGTCTAAAGCATACCTATTTTGTAGAGCAACCTGTCTTACTTCAGAAAGCTCGGTGTTGATCATTTTAATATTCTTTATTGTATCATTGAACATTGTTACCGTGAAGTTATTTAGAATATTTATATCTTGGTAGTTCATGTTTACTCCCAATGGTGTTATTATACCACGGAAGATTTGGGTCCAGAGTCTCCGAGTAAGGCCAGATTCTGAGTCTCTTTTATTACATATCCGGCCTTGGGGAAGGCCATCAAGTTTATATATCACCGGTATCACATACCCAATTGTACATGTGCCACTCCAGTTCACCTGTTCTTCCTGGCATGTGCATGCATAACCAGCAATTGATGATGTTCAAGGAATGTGAGACCTTCTTGAGATCCTTTATGAACACATTGTCATCCCACAAGTCTGTTCCCAAGTCACCTGCAGGTCCAACATATTGTGAACTTCTTTGATGTATTAATGTAAATATAGTTGCAACAAATAGTCCTCTCCAGAGTTCAGCCGACATCTCCATGGTGGTTTCTGCTGGCTATTTCTTCAAGGTTACCTTTAACGGCTGACCATCCACTGGGATTGCCTTCCAAGGTTTCTCAGGTTCTGGTGCTTTCTTGACTCTGCTGTAATGCGTCCAGCCTCCTTCCCGAGTGCGGACTGCAGATTCAGTCATCAGTAGCACCTGGTACGGACCTTCCCAGCTAGGTTGCAGTTTTTCACTTCTCCAAGTCTTTATCAGGACCCAGTCTCCAGCCTTGTGTGGGTGTTGGCTACCAGCCAAAGGTGGTCGTTGCACCAACAGTCCCTGTTTGTGAAGAGAAAGCAAAGACCAAGACAGTGCCAGCAAATATTTCCGAAGGAACAAGTCCTTGAACTCTAGTATGGGATTGCCTAGTTTGGCCAAATAGGGTCTCCCCATCAGCATTTCAAAGGGAGAAACCCCTGTGTCTTTCCTTGGACAAGTTCTGATCCTGAGCAGAGCTATGGGAAGATTCTTTCCAACCCCCCTTTTCTGGCAACTCAGTGAAATCAATTTGTGCTCTCTGAAAAGGCCAACCCACTAAGGGTCGCCCTCCCATCTCTTTCTTGCGTGCCGCTTTCTTATTTACTTTCAAACAAATCAAACATTTCCAGCAGATGCTCTGAGCTACTGTCCATATCCTCAAACTCCAATAGTGAGGTTTAACGGACATGACCAAGGCCTCCATTCCCCAATGTCCTCCTTCATGAACTTTCTCCAATATTCCCCTCATGACAATGGGTGACACCACCTTGACTCCCTCCGACGTCTTCCATCCCTCTGGGGTTTTGACACATCCCTCTTTCTCCAACTCCAACTTTTCCTTTTTCTCAGGCTCCCATTCCTCCCTCTCGTCCTCCTTTTCCAGTATTGGTATAGATATCATTACCAACTCTATCTCCCCTGCAGCTTCCTTCGCCCATTTGTCCGCCCGTCGGTTTCCCACAACCTCCGGTGTGTTCCCCTTCTGATGTGCACTCACATGGACAATTGATACTCAGCTGGGGAGTTGCAATGCCTCTAAGGCTTGTTCTACTAACTGCACTTGCTCTATTTGCTTCCCATCCGCCTTGATATACCCTCTTTCTTTCCAGATTTTCCCAAACGTGTGCACTACCCCCCATGCATACTTGGAATCAGTCCAAATTGTTACTTCCATCCCCTCAGCCAATTCCAAGGCTCTGGTCAGGACAAACAATTCACATTTCTGGGCTGACCAAGCATCTGGGAGTGACCCTTTCTCTATTACCTCACCTTCCCCAGTTACTATTGCAAACCCAGATTTTCGCTTTCCATTTTCCACCCTGCTAGATCCATCTATAAACCACCTCTCTCCCTTCTCCAGTGGAGTCTCTTCCAAGTCCTCTCTAACCTTCATCAGGAGATCCACTTGCAATAAACAATCATGGTCTTCCAGTTCCCACACCTGCCTTCTCCCCTCCAAGAATTCTGCTGGATTTAGATTCTTGTCTGTCCCTATTACCACATCAGGACTGGTTCTCAAAATGGTTTCATACTTCAATATCCTCCCTTCGGTCGTCCAAGTGGTAGCCAGCTGGCTCAAGTCTGAGTTGACCCAATGAGGCGAATGCACCACCAAAGCTCCCCCAAAGATTAACTTTTTGCTCTCCACCACCAACATCGCTGTTGCTGCCACAGCCTGAACACAAACTGGCCATCCTTTCACAACCGGCTCCAAACCTTTGCTTAGGAAGGCTATCGGCTGGTACTGCCCCCCCCCCTCTTTTGGGCAAGGACTCCAACTGCTGTTCCCTGAGCCACCGCCACATACAAATGAAACGGTAATTTCAGGTTTGGCAAGGCTAAAACTCGAGCGGTTGACAAAGCCTTCTTCAGCTCTTCCCACTTTTCACTATCTCCCTCCTCCCATTCTATGCACTCTCCCTTTCCAGGCAACTTTCTATGCAAAAACTGTGCCAAAACTGTGAATTGGTCTACCCAGATTCTACAATACCCTAATAATCCCAATGCTTTCCGCACCTCTGTCTTGTTCCTGGGAGGAGCCAAGCTCATGATCCCCTTCACCCTTTCAGGGTCCAAGGACCTCACCCCCTGCTGAATGTAATGTCCCGATATTTCACCTTTTTTTTCCCCTACTAACCCCTTCACCTCCTGCCCACACATCTGATGATATCTTCTCCTCATCTTCCGTTGTTAACATACACATGTGAATTTCCTTCCTTCTATCCCACAATTCTATTCCAAAAACATCCAACAAATCTCTTCCTAGCAAGTTCACCCCTGAATCCGGAATATACAATATTTCGGTTTCAGTAACCACATCATTCAATTCCAATCTCACCTCTTCCAAAATCTTGACCTCTTGGGATTTCCCACTCACCCCAACCACCTTTAAAGTCTGCTTTGACCTGCATGCTCCCTCTACCGGATTACAAACAGATGTTCGGCTTGTGCCAGTGTCGATCAGGAACAGCGATTCCTGGTGGTCTGGACCCACTAACACATTTACCAATGGCTCCCTGCAGGTCCCTCTTGGAGAGCCGGAACCTGCCTAATCGTATAGGGCATAGCTTCGTTCCTCCAGGGTTTTGGGACATTCGCGTGCAAATTGTCCCTCTTTCCCGCATTTGAAGCAAGTTCTACTCTGGGATGGCTGTTGGAATCGACCGCCTCAATTGCCCCGTGGACCTCCTTGCCTAACTGGGGGTCTCCACTCCCTGCTGGGAGATATTTCATCTCTCCACCTTGGCCGTGGATCTGACATCTGGGTCTCCCTGTTTTTCCTAACTTCATTCTTGGCTGCCGTTTGCACAGCAGCTACAATCATCTGAGACTTCTGTTTGGTTTTTACTGAGTCTCGGTTCATAAAAATATGTTGGGCTGCTCTCATCAAATCTGTCATGCCCAAATCAGTCCTTCCTCTGTCTTCTGGATCTTTTTCTGGATATCTGGCCATGCTTTGGTGACGAATTGCATCTTCAGGAGAGTCTTGAAGGCAGGGGTTTCTGGCTCCACTCCAGAGTACTTGGTTAACCCTTCACGGACCCGAGCACAGAAATCCCCCGGGGACTCATCCTTTCCTTGTGTTATTTCAAATACTTTGGTCAAGTTTTTCCCTTGAGGGATGGCCAATTTAATTCCTCAATGATCATGTTTTTCATATCTCTCATGTGCTCCCTATGAGCGTTATTATTGATGTTCCAATTTGGATCGGCTATGGGGAACTTTGTGTCTGCAGCCACTGCTCCCTTTTGCCCTGCATGTCTCCTATCCCAGACAGCCATTGCTGCCCTCCTAATGAGGTTCCTCTCTTCGGGGGTGAAAAGGTATCCAAGAATATACATCAGTTCTTGGTATGTGTATTCACTGGGCCCCAGAAACAATTCCAACTGTTCCGCCACTTCATGAGTATTCTCATGGAGTTTTGGAAGGGTCTTTTTCAGATCCCATAACTCAGCAGATTTTATGGGGACAGCCACAAAAATGGTGACTGGATTCCCCTGTGCATTCATGCCATTTGGGACTTCTCTGACTGGGAAGGCCGACACGGGATTGGCCGACCTTCCTCCTAGAGGCAAATTCTCTAGGTCCTTGTTTAATTGAGCCAGTTCCTTTCTGAGTCCTGGATATGCAGGTGGAAGTGGAGCCTGGGCAACTGGAGCCAGCAGGGGCGGTGGTGCCAGGACTGCCGGAGCCGATGCCGGTGGACTCCCCATCCAGTCCTCAGTTTCGCTTTCCTCCACCTTGCTGACAAACTGTCCTACTTCTGTTTCTGGTGGAAGTGGACCTTCAAAGTGAACCTCCACACACCTCCACATAGGGTATTTGCTCCTTCATCCGGTGTTTCACTATATACTCTTTTAACTGAGTTATCCAGTACGTGCTGGTATTCCCTTTGGGATCCCAGTGGTAAGGAAACTCAGGGTCTACTAGGGGATACTTCGGCCACCTATATTGGCATAGGTAGATAATTTTCTTTTTCTCTAGACTCTGAGTGTAAGTCCTCAGATGGGGCAATGACCATTGTTGTAGTAGTTGACCCAATGGGGAGTCAGTTGGAATCAGCCTTCTCGGGGTCTTTTCTGTCTCAATACCCATTCCCTCTTGGAATGTCTCACACTTGCTTTGTCCCTTTCCCATTCTCCACACTACCCGCCAACCATCTCCCAGAGATACCCAACTCAGAGATTTACACTGTCCTCCAGCAGTCAATGGATTCCCAGAGTTTAAGGACAGTATATCCCTTGTTCTATCCCGAAAGGCAACAAACTCACCTGATACACCCCTGGTCTCCTGGAGACGAAAGGAATGTGGGCATCCCCACTTCAGGTGATCAATGACACTCCCAGAGCATCAGGCCAGCTTCTCTCTCTCTTGTTTCCAAGGATCGTCTGCAGAGTGCAGTTACCTCGGGATCCAACTGAGACAAGGGAGGGGCCCCTCTACAATGGGAAGCGGTGGTGCCACACTTACCCAGTCCCTTTTCTCCAGTCGAAATTCCATCGGGGCCCATGTTGGGCACCAAATTGTGAGGTGGAAGCAGATAAAAAAACCACCAAAAGATTCGTTGATCCAAGGAAAACAAGGTTTTATTCACGTGTCTGCAGAGACGGGTTCCCTCAGGCATTGAAAGAACACAGAGCAAAATTCAGGCAGCATTTTTATACCCTAACTGTCCACCCCCTCATACGAGGGCTTGGCTCACATTCTTTCTGTTTTCAAATTGACCCATGTATTCGAAGGTTCATACTAGCTCCCTATCTAGCAAAAGCAGTTACACGGTTTCTGACATCGCAGCACTTTATTACAATTCCCCATTGTTCTAGCCTTATCTTGTTTTTTCTCTTGTGCACAAACTGGAACACTTTCTTATTTAGCAGAGCTACTGAGTTTGAAACACACTTCCTTATTCAATTCAATGGGCCATCCAACATGACTTCGGTTCTGCTCACAGTTTGAAGTTACAACAGCATTGAACAAAGTAACTTACAACCAGTTCTCACACTTCCAACCATCACAGCATCCCACAGTCATGTGAACAAAATTTGGGCACTTGGATTACATTTATGACAGTTGCTGCATCCTAGGGTCATGTGATCACCCTTTGCAACTTTCACAGATGGCTTCCAAAGTCACTGGGGAAGCCAGATTTGTTTAATGGCTGTGTGATGCACTTCACAACCACATTGATTTGCTTAACAATGTGGGGGAAAAAAAGTCAGACAGGACTCATTTAGCACCTTGATTAAATGCTGGTCCCAACTGTGGTCACAAGTCAATGGCTACCTGTGCTCATCTGCTGAGATGGTGCTCAGTGTTGCTGGAAGAGAAGTGAATCTGGCTTCCCCGCTATCTCACAATGATCTAGCAGACAGTAACTGATTCCCCATGGCAACCAGCCTACAGAAAAATGACTTTACTACATGGAGAGTGTGAACTATGGTGACCTCCATAATAAGCTTCTTAAAAAGAGTAGAGGTGTCCTCCAGTATCCAGGAGACTAAATAAGTTTGCCTCTGGGTCCTTCACTCTACCTCAGAGGTAGTGTAATTGCAGGTAAGATGGGGGTATTTTCTATACTGTAATACTACGAGAGGTCTATGTGCGAGAGCTGCTATAAGTCAGCTGATACAATCCAGGTCTGTGATTTTATAAACTTATAGGAAGCTGTCCGTCATTACTGTATGTGCCAGGCATGTTATGTTGTCTAGTAAAATGAGGTTCCCAGGGATAAGATGAGGCTGATGAGTTGAAAATATGTAGAAATCATTGTTAAGGTAAAGCAAATAGTAACAGAAGGGAGGGATGTTTTTCAGCATTTAACAGAAATATTTGCATTACAGCTCAAACGTATTGGTGTTGTGGTGTTTTATTGAAACATTAATCAGAATTTGTGTGCGATAATTGCATTATTTGCTGACGATTCTAACAATTAGATATATGCCTGAATTCTTTTCTTTTTGTGAAGCTTTTCCATTTTGCCACAATTTGTTTATCTATATTGCATTTTGTTAAATACCTTAGTCTGCTCATTTTTTTTAAAAAAAGGACCCTTTAATCAGTTTTTCATTACAGATAGTTGGGAGAACAATAAACAGGCCCTGCTCTCCCCCATAATGAAAAATAAGAAGAAAATTATAATCATCTTCCCCCTCTCCCACTGCTTACTTTTATTTTGGTTTGCTTATAATGAAACAAGCAAGCCAAAAATAATATCTTCTAAGGCAATTAATACCAACAGATTAGCCCTATAGAGGTATTCCTTTCTTCCTGTGTTTAACACAGCACACAGTCCCTGTGGACTATTGCACTCTGAAGGATTCTATTAAATGGGATAGTTTTCCTTTAACTGGTTGAGTCCACCCCACAAAAGGGAACACAAAATGTGGCTGATTTGCACAGCCTGAAGTTTTTAGCTCACTTTCCAAAGAGCTAGTTTCACGAAGTGGTTAGAGCATCAGGATAGAAACTTGAAGACCATGAGTTCTAGACCTGCCTTAGGCAGAAAGCCAGATGGGTGACTTTGGGCCAGTCACTCTCCCTTTCAGCTCTAGGAAGGCAAACCATTTCTGAAATCTTGCCCAAAAAACTCCAGGAACCAGTTGCCAGCAGCCAACCCTGATTCAATAGCACCCACACCCACACAGGCACACTTTCACAAGTATGTGATTGCCATTTGCTTGGAATCAGATTAAAATTTACACTGGAATGATTAAGAGAGCTTTAACTAAGCCTTGTCATGCTCTTCCTTCCTTCTTTTGGCTAACATGAAAAATATTTTGATATACAGATGGAAGAATACTGATGCAGGGACAAAACTGATAACTCATTTGGATCAGTGGTACATTTTGAAATTTTTTAGCACGTGGTGATCTGCTGTGCTGCGCAAAGAAAGCAGTTTGCTTCAAAAACAGGACATAAAGATTACTATGAGAGCCTGGGCAGGCGGGTGGGCCAAATAGCAGAGTGTCAGAGAGAACCAGTTTGATCTCCACTGCTCATTGGCGCGACCGGCTCAGTTGAACCGGGCTGAACCAGTAGAATATCACCACTGGTTTGAAGCTGGTGGTCCCCATAGAAAAGCTTGGCTGAAGTGTGACAAGATGGTGAACAGCAGTTGTTTTCCAAATCTCAGCTGGTTTTATATATATACCTTTAGGTATATATATAAATATTACTGATAGTGGATAAAAAATGGGTGTACCTTCCCAGAGGCTCACTTAGCTTACCTACATTAACAGAACAATTTGAAAAGATCTGTACATTGGCTGTCTTTTGGGTGCAGTCCTGTAATCCCCATACATTGTCCTGGGAATTGTTTCGCTTCCTTCCTTTCGTATCAGGAATACAAAAAGGGAAATTGAACATCAGTTCAGCTCTCCAACAAACTCCTCTCTATCCCCATTTTTCTCTTGCTGGACTGCATTGGCATGCTTCCAAGTGAATGCTTCCAGATAAAAGCCCTTTCCCAGTCATAGAGAAATCCCACTGATTTAAGCATAAGCTCAATGTTTTCCCAGACAATTCCATCTTCCAGAAGTGTTTCATATGAAGTGGAAGTCATTTTCTTTAGGAGGTATCCTGCCCCATTTCCTCAAATCAGGATGTTATGCCATTATTCTTTTCAGGAGAGAGAAATCAACCCTCTTTCTTTGCAGAGGAACACTACAGTATATTAACAAAGGCAGTCTCATATGTTTACATTTGAGCAATCCTTATCCTTGTGAGAGATTTGATTTGCAGTCATGTGTCTATGCATCTGGGTAAAGGTTTGTAAAAGCCAAATAATAAGAAAGAAAGAAAGAAAGAAAGAAAGAAAGAAAGAAAGAAAGAAAGAAAGAAAGAAAGAAAGAAAGAAAGAAAGGAGACAACTTCTCTTATTTTTGAAAAATTGGGGCTTGGGATATACCCCAACCCAAAGAGACCCCTGTAAGGCAGGAATAGGGAACTATGGCTCTTTTATGACTTGTGGACTTCAATTCCCAAAATTCCTGAGCCAGCTGTGCTGAATTCTGGGAGTTGAAGTCCACAAGTCATAGAGGGACCATAGCAGAGGTGGTATTCAGTAGGTTCTGACCAGTTCTGGAGAACCGGTAGCAGAAGTTTTGAGTAGTTCAGAGAATTGGCAAATACCACCTCTGACTGGTCCCACCCCCATCTATTCTCTGCCTCCCTCATCCCAGCTGATCAGCTGGGTCTTCTTTTGTTGCCCCGCATAGGAGAACAGAGCTAGAAAACAGGTTAGTGGGTGGGAATGGGATTTTGCAGTAACCTTCCCCTGCCATGCCTGCCAAGCCACATCATGCCCACCAAGTCACACCCACAGAAATGGTAGTAAAAAATATTTGAATTCCACCACTGGATCATAGTTCCTCACCTCTGCTGTAAGGGAGCCTAGAATCATATCCATAATACAACATAATCCAGCTCACCTAGAGAGCAGAAAGTCCTATATCAATGCTTCTCCCATAGGTAAATCTAATCTCTGCAGCTCCTCAGCTTTTCATTTGCAAGCATAATGGAGTAATCATGTGTTACAGTAATGGTAGTTTCACTGGAGACTAGTGAGGAGGAACTGAATATTGTTATGTTCTTGTTTCCTTTAGGTATTTGTTACATAGAACTTTATATTCCCATCTAATGGTTGAGTAGGTAACACTGAGTAGGTAACACTGAATTAAGCAAGGATTTATTTTAGTCCCTAATGACTCATATTTTGCTTAGTCCTGTCTTTGATGTTGGACACAATTGCATATATTACAAAAATCAGGACTTTGATAGCACCTTTTCTAGCTAATGCATTTTATTAAAGCTTATACTTTTTAATGAAATTTGTCATCCAGAAAAAGACAGTACAAGATCCTAACCCTAACTCTTGGTGTATGTGTGTGTGTGTGTGTGTGTGTGTGTGTTTGCTACTATAGGAATTTTGTCCTACACTGTAGGAATCTTGTCCTACATGGTATGGAGTAAAATGAGTTTTCTCAACTTCAGCCAAAAATTTTAAGATGTTTCATCACCACCTTCTAAAAAAAATGCTGTTTAACCTTGGAATATTTTCCCCCTTAGTATAGGCAAAACATTCTAAGAACAAGATAAGATAAATCTATCCTTCTTGCTTTTGTCAAAATCAAGAGTAACAAGGACATTAAAACATGAATGATTCATTTTGATCTGAAGACCATATAAGCTGGTCAAAACTCTCTATAAAATGGGACTTTGGTGTAGACCTGAGGATGCTGCATAGTTATAAAAAGTTTGCTTGGTGTCATTTCCTTGGAGTCTCCTCACTGGCAGAAAGAGTACAAGGTCATTATTTCTTTGCCTTAATGTTCTTCCTTATTCATGGATTGCTGCCTTCTATGATGATATTTTCTCACACTGCCATGAAATAAAACCTTACGAGGTGTGGTCATTGTTTCTACATCCAAAAATATCTGTGACCCTGTTGTAGAGCGGCGGTAATTACTGAGGCGAACACGTAGCTAACAGTCAAGAAACTTTATTGTGAGAATAAAGGGTTGCCATGGCTGCCGAGCTAACAGGCAGTCAGCTGGCGGCAACAGATGATGCCGTTTGACAGCTCCTTTTATAGCCAGCTGTCAAACAACATCAACCAATGAGAGTGGTTCACGCTCCCGCCAGGGGTGCGGAACGGAGTGAAAACTACGTTGAATGCAGCACTCTTTCCCCTGGCATGTGTAGTCCTTCAAGTAGGCTGGGCGCCTGCACAGGCGGCTGGATTGTCTCAGTCCTGGTGGAGCTGCAGCAGGGAAGAAGTCCTCTGCTTCCTGGGCCGCGTCGGAGCTTGGCGTGACTGGAACCTCATCGACGGGTGATTCTGTAGAGGGTCAGGTGATGGTCCAGGTAGATCCCCTCGCTCACAGTGTCCCGGAATAGCTTCGGTGAATGTTGGTGGGTCCGTGTCGGTTGGTGGGCAACAGGGGTCGTCAATAGCCACTCTCCAGCACCTCCTTAGCTGGTCGATGTGCCGGCACCAGGTATGACTGTCCTCCAGTAAAACCCTATAGGACTTAGGGCCAGTAACTGCCACGACTTGCCCTGGGACCTATAAGGGGTGGCCTGCGTAATTGCGTGCATACACTTGGTCATGCATGGCAAACTTCCTGGTCTGGCTATCAGACCCTAAGGGGGTGACTGAGGCATAATGAGGGTGTAACCTATCTAGGGTGGTTCTTAGGCATCTACCCATTAGGAGCTTGGCCGGGGACTTGTTGGTAGTGACACGGGGTTGAATGTTGAGCTAGCAGGTACCTAGAAAGTTTAGAGTGCCAGTCATTTTGGCCAAACCTCTCCAGGGCCTCCTTAACAGACCTGACTACCCTTTCAGCCATCCCGTTACTAGCAGGGTGAAAAGGAGCTGTAAGGGCATGCCTGATTCCCAGGTTGGCTACATAAACTTCAAATTCGCAGGAGGTGAATTGGGGCCCATTGTCAGACACAATGGTGTCAGGGATGCCATGGGTAACGAATACCCTAGTTAGGGCCTTTGTAAATGCTTGAATGGTTGTTGAGGGCAGCAGGGTCAAGTCTATCCATTTTGAGAAGGAATCTACCATTACCAGGAATGTAGGCCGATGTACAGGACTGGCTAGATCAATATGCAGCCGGGACCAAGGGGATCCAGCATCCTCCCACCTGCCTGGAGTTGAAATGGGTGGATCTGGCCTGTAGCCTGGCATGGCTGGCAAGCGCTCACCCAGCTGGAGATCTGGGCATCCATGCCAGGCCACCACATGTAACTGCGAGCCAGAGCCTTCATCCTAACAATGCCAGGGTGGCCTTCATTCAGGACCTTCAGAACTGAGCCCTGCAGTTTGGAAGGTATGACCACCCTTGTTCCCCACAGTAAACAGCCCTGCAGAGATGATAGTTCCTGCTGGCAAGCCTTGAAGGGCAGGAATTCAGGGGCATAAGGGATTGCTGGCCACCCCCTTCCCACCCAGTCCAGAACTTGGGTGATTACTTTGTCCCTTGAGGAGTGATAGCAATGTCAAAAGCAGTAATGGGAAGATTGAGATCATTGATCTCGAACACAGCATGGATTGGTGCCGGATCTTCAACAGGAACAGGCAGAGGGCAGTGGCTGAGAGCGTCAGCGTGGCAAAGGTTTTTTCTGGGTCGATGGATCAGCGCAAATGAATAAGCAGCCAGGAATAAAGTCCATCTGGTCATCATTGGGGACAAAATCTGTGGGGTTTGTTTTTCCCCAGACAAAAGGCCTAACAGAGGCTTGTGATCAGTGATTAATTCAAAATGGTGTCCATAGAGGAACTCATGAAATTTTTTGACAGAAGCAACTGCAGCCAAAGCCTCCTTGTCAATCTGGTTGTAGTTGCGCTCGGCTGAAGAAAAAGTTCTGGAGAAAAAGGCAATGGGTGTCTCAGAACCATTTGGAAGTCTATGACTCAAAACAGCCCCTATGCCAAAAGGAGAAGCATTTGCAGCTAGCACTAAAGGTAGCTGTTGATTGAACTATATTAGTACCGCTTTGGATGTGAGCAAAGATTTGACAGCATGGAAAGCATGGGCTTCTTTAGGTTCCCAATGCCAGGAGGATTGTTTGTCCAAAAGTCTGTGCAGAGGCTCCGCAATGGAAGCTTTGTGAGGGAGGAATGCAGCATAAAAGTTGAGAAGCCTTAAGAAGGTTTGGAGCTCAGTCTTGTTGAAAGGTGTGGGTGCCTCGTGGATGGCCCTGACTTTGGACTCAATTGGGTGTATTCCAGAGGCATCAATTCTATAGCCCAAAAAAATCTACTTGTTTTGTGGCAATGGTGCACTTGTCCTTTTTGAGCTTTAGACCATGTTGTCTGAAGCGATCAAGAACTGCTCTGACTCTTTGTAGCAATTGAGGTTTGTCTATGGCTGAAATTAAAATATCATCGAAATAGGGGACAATGCCTGGGAGTCCTTGGAGTAGCCTCTCCATTAAAGATTGGAAAATCCCAGGGGCTATGCTCACGCCAAACTGGAGGCGCCTGCACCTAAAAGTGCCTCTGTGTGTTACTATAGTCTGTAGTTCTGCTGCTTGGTCATCTACAGGGAACTGCTGGTATGCCTGTGACATGTCTAGTTTTGCAAAAATAGTCCCAGGTTCAAAAGAATGCAAAAGGTGTTGTATGATGGGGACTGGATAAGCACTGATTTGTAGGTATCTATTCAGGGAGGTCTTGTAATCAGTGAGATTCTCACGCTACCATCTTTTTTAAGTGGGGTAACTATGGGGGTCTCCCATTTCGCAAAGTCCACAGGCTCCAATACCCCTTGTTTGATTAGTTTGTCTAGTTCCTTATCCAACTTGGGGTGAATTGCAAAGGGCACTCTATGAGGTTTCAGGCAGATTGATATTGCCTGAGGATCTACACTGAATGATATTGGGGTGCCTGAGTAAAACCCCAACCCTTTGCTGAATACATCAGCATAGTATTTGAATATGGTATCCACTTCAGTATTTAAAATAGAATGGATGCCTGTTACGTTGAGGCCAAGAGCAGGGAACCAGTCTAAACCTAACAGGCTAGGGAGAGCACCATCCACTACAACTAGAGGCAAGTGACCTTTAAAGTTTTTGAACTGAATAAAAAACTTGCCTTTTCCGAGGACTGGAATGGTTCTGCCTTGGTAATCACGCAGAGTCAGGTGGCAGTCGAGGAGCTTCTTCTTTGATAGTCTTGGAAGTAGCCTCTTTAGGGTCTCCCAGGAAATGATGGATAGAGCAGAGCCTGTGTCAACTTCCATCTTGCAGGGTTTACCTTCTAGGGAAACAAAAATACTGATTTTGTTAGAATCTTTGGTTGTCTGATTGGAGTGGTAACAGGTATAGCAGTCTTAAACTTGCCTTTGAAAGATGGGGGATGTCTGAGGCCTCTGTGTAAAAGTTTTCCCAGCTTGGCAGACCCTAAGTGACCCTTCCTTTGGCAATTCAAGCAGATGGCATTCCTGAACTTGCAGGATGCCCTGAGGTGGTTTCCTCCACAGCTCAGGCAGATGGGCTGCTGCGGGGGGTGGAGGAAGTTGGATTTTGGCCTCGGAGAAGGGGTTTCTGTTGTCTGAGGCAATTTACATTGTTCGATTCCTCAGAGCCCTCCTCTGGAGAAACCTCGTCAAAATGGACTGCTGAGCTACTCTGTCTGATGGGGTTTCCCTGGATTTCTGCTGCAGACAGTGCAGATAACTCAGCAGCCTGGGATTCTTCGATGGCTACTGCTAGGGTTAAGTCCCTTTTGGCTTACAGCCGCCTTTGCAGCCTTAAGTCCCTAACTCCACAGACTATTTGGTCTAAAAGTATGTCCTCTAGATAGTCTCTAAACCCACAATGTAAGGCATCTGACCTCAGGGCAGCCACTGATACTCTCCCTCAGCCTGAATTCGTCACCTGAAGGCATGCCTTCTTGTAATTTGAGATGGTTTGGGGGAATAATGATTGGACAGGATCTCTTGTAACTCCCCCCAAGGAATTTCCCTGACAGGACCCGGAGCTACCAACGCTGTGGCAGTGTCAAATACTGCAGCTCCATAAAAACTTAAGAAGTAGGACTTTTTCCTATGGGCTGAAGCTTCAGTGAGGTCTACAGCATCCAGGAAGCAGTCAAAACGGTTCATATAGGACTTCACACAGGGCTTGAAGTCATCTTGTATCGGTGATGTCTGTCTCCTCAGTGGGGAGGTTGAATTTCGCGCTTGTGAAATAGTGCCTGCGGCAGTGACAGTCAGCTCTTAGTGGCTTCAGCTCTTTTTGAAAGTGACTGAGCTCAGCTGTTCTTGTCCGGCCACCTCTTTTTCATATCCCATCCTTGTCACCAGTGTTGTAGAGCAGCGGTAATTACTGAGGTGAACACGGAGCTAACATTCAAGAAACTTTATTGCGAGAATAAAGGGTTGCCGCGGCTGCTGAGCTAACAGGCAGTCAGCTGGCAGCAACAGCTGATGCCATTTGACAGCTCCTTTTATAGCCGGCTGTCAAATGGCATCAACCAATGAGAGTAGTTCGCGCTCCCGCCAGGGGTGCGGACCGGAGTGAAAACTGTGTTGAATGCAGCAGACCCAATATTTGTGGCTGGGATTAGACTAATATATCCATCCAACAAAGGTAATCATCACTTTTTTTCTGCCTATTAGTAACTGACTACTTAAGCAACAACAACAACAATACCCAGTCACTGTGATTGTGAGACATGGGATTGCAATACACAACAGCATTTTAGCCCTTGATGGGAGTTGGGTCATCCCAGGAGATAGGAAAAAAGAAAACCAAGAATTCCTGTCAGTGAGGAACTAACAGTGAGAACAATTAACCAGTGGACCTGCTTGCTTTCAGAAGTTGTGGGTGCTCCATCACTGGAAGCTTTTAAGAAGAGACTGGGCAGCCACTTGTCTGGAATGATAAAGGGTCTCCCACTTGAATAGGAGCTGAACTGGAAGACTTTCAAGATCTCTTCCAACTCTATTATTCAGTTTCAAATCCTCTGTACTGCAGTCCAAAAGAGGCATCAGTTAACCTATTCACTTTGTAAATCATTTAACATCATTGGGAAACAATAGGATAGTAGAGATCCCACACTGGTTGAATAGCATTGGTGGTCTACTACCAGTTCAGACTGGTTTGACCAACTGGTAGTAAAAAAAAATAGCCTCTGGTCAGCTGAGAGGAGGAAAATAAGCCTCCAATGATTAGCTGAGATGATAAAAGACTGAAAAGTGCATGGGAGGATGGGAGGGTTGCTCCTAGCTTTTCGTTTCTTCATCATCTCAGCTAATTGGCTTATTAGGGGTGTGTGCATTAGGGGTGCACATGCACGCAGGTGTAATCACCCACCGAACCAGTAGCAACTAAGGTAGGATCCCACTACTGGTGAATATCCATACTGTATCCATGCATGGATTAGAGGTACAATCAATGGAAAAAGAACAGGGAATGAAAGAACAAATCTATACTTTTGTTTTGGGGGATATGGAGGGGGGAATGCATTATAACAGTAAAGCAAAGAATGCATTGGTGTAGGTATGATATAAAAGAATTATTTTAATACTTAGTTTGTATGTGATTCCCTGTCTTCATCCACCTTATCCAGGCATCATGTAGCACTTGAAAATTCATCTATACAGGAAGGTCTTCAAGCAGGAAAGCAAATGCCTCAGTGCCATCAAGTTGATTAGTTCTTTCTCTGTCATCTTTTGTCTAAAAGATATTTTCTAGACAAGGAGTTTCCCAGAAAATTTGAACAGCTTGTATCAAAGCAACTCAGTTTCATGGTGTCACTAAATAACCCAGGAAACAGTCAACCAAATGCTTGTAATTATAGAGCTAATGATCAGGCTGCAATAACACAACAAGAACAGCCTGTTGACTAACAACTGATAGGTGCTTGAATACGAAGCACTGACAAAGGGTCTTGCTCTCACCATACTATTTGCATCTATAGGTGCTGTGTTAACATCTATAAATATTTATAATGTTTGTGTAGGATGAAAATTAAAAGAATAGAATACCCACAATGTTTATCAGTATCACTTCCTCCCATGGTGCCATTTCATAGTTTATTTGAAAGTAACCATAACTGCAACATAGAGGAAGCTGCATAGAAAGCTGTATAACAATCTCCCATCAAATGGAAGACAAGACATGTAGTCCTTTATAGTCTTTTGTAAACTGGTGTACTCCAGATGTCCTGAGATCACAGTTGTCAGATTTTGGAGCCAATAGTGTGGGATTGTGAAAAATTGCCTTCATATACTGTGAATGATCTGGGATAGCATAGATTAACAAAGTTTAAGAGAATTCAGAGATGTGAGATATCTATCTGTCTGTCTGTATGTGTGTGTGTGTGTGTGTGTGTTTGTGTGTGTGTAGATAGATAGATAGATAGATAGATAGATAGATAGATAGATAGATAGATGTGTGTGTGTGTGTGCTGTTCAGCTTCCTTCGGGTATTATCCCACGTCATTGTAGTGCTTTTAAAGTTCTAGCAACGTTTCAGCAGAATCTCATATGCCATCATCAGGCTTCTGTATTGAGTTATATATATATTTGTTTTTTTAAGTTTTCGCGGGTACTTAACGCCCTGTCACACTGCCCAACGGATGCAAAACGGACACAACGGACGAGCAAAATGTTCCATCTGTTGTTATCCGCTCTCAAAAGGGGCAAAAATTTGAATAATCGGAGTGGATAACACGGACGCGGGGAGGACGCAGAGCGGATGGAAAGCGGATGCGGAACGGAAGCCCAGCGGATGGAAGTGGATGGGAGCGGATGGCATATCCGCTAGGCTTCCGGGGGGCCTCAGCAAAACAGATGCGGAACGGAAAGAGCGGATGCACAGCAGATGCACAGCGGATGAAGTGGATGCAGAGTGGAAGCCTAACGGATGCTCAGCGGAAGCCTAACGGATGCCTGGCGTTAATTGCACATGCGGGGGGGGATGCATTGCATAAGCCACGCGGATATAAAGGGAAGCAGCTCGCACGTGTCCAGCATTCGGAGGAAAGACCTGCTGCAGGATACATCGAGTCCTTGCCTGCCCTGCCTGCATGCCTGCCTGCAAGCCTTGCTGCCAGGCTTCCTGCCAGCCAGCCTCCAAGCCTCCCTGCCAGCCTCCCTGCCAGCCTTGCTCTCTGCCTGCCTGAAAGCCTTCCTGCCAGGCTTCCTGCCAGCCTTCCTGCCAGCCTTGGTGCCTGCCAGCCTCCCTGCCAGCCTCCCTGCCAGCCAGCAACCCCACAACCATGGGGAAGAAGTGGAAGTCTCAGCAACCTGCCGCCATACCTGGCAAGAGGGACAGGGCCACCCTCCCACCCCCTGTCCCTGACTCTGCTTCTGCTGGGACTTCTGCTGCTCGGGCTCGCTCTTCTGGTGCTGGAGCTTCTGCTGAAGCTGCTCCTGGTGGTGGTGCTTCTGCTGCTGCGTACTCTGCTGAAGCTGCTCCTGGCAGTGGTGCTTCTGCTGCTGCGTACTCTGCTGAAGCTGCTCCTGGTCCTGCTGGTCCTGTTGGTCCTGCTCGTGCTCCTGGACTTGCTCATACTGCTCGTCCTGCTCGTGCTCCTGGTCTAGCTCGTCCTGCTCATCCTGCTCGTGCTCCTGGTCTAGCTCATCCTGCTCATCCTGCTTGTGCTCCTGGTCCTGCTGGTGCTGCTGGTGCTGCTGGTGCTGGTGCTCTTGGTGCTTACTCTGCTGCTGATGATCATGGTCCTGCTGATCCTGCTGCTGCTGCTGCTGCTGCTGATGATGATGATCCTGCTGCTGCTGCTGCTGATGATGATGATGATTATGATCCTGCTGGTGATGATGATGATGATGATGATTATCCTGCTGGTGCTGCTGCTGGTGGTGGTGTGGAGGAGCAGCCCCTACCACCTGGGAGCCCCTCTGATAAGGGCCCATCTGGTCCTGCCAAAGGGAGGAGGAGGCGTATGCGGGGACGGGAGAGGAGGCAATACTTCATCGAGGAGGAACACGAGGATGAGGTGCAGGAGTGGCTGAGAGAGAATGACTATCTGTGGCGGAAGGGACACCAGCTGTACAGGGACACCAAAAGGAAGCAGGATGCTTGGAGAGAGAGGGCGGAGGGTATGGGTTACACTTCGGAGGTGCTCCTCTGCTGGTGGAAGCACATGCACACCGGGTATGGGAAGCTGCACCTGAAGAAATCTGGCCAGGCCACGGTTAAGCTGACGGACAGAAAGACCTACGTCATGGCCAGGTGCAGCTTCCTGGAGGGTGAGATCCGCCACCAAGGAGCACCAGGAGCCCCTGTCACTACCCTCTCTCTCTGGCAGCCTGCTGAGAGCCAGTCCTCTTCCGGCCGAGAGTCAGTCCCTGTCTTCAGGCAGGTTTCTGTGGAGCATGCCACAGTGGAGAACCTGCGGACAGGTGTTGTAACTGTGGTGGACTGCGTGGAGGACTCCCTGGTGTGGTGGGAGAAAGGAGACATCGAGTCCACCAAAGTTGTAGCCGCATCCACCACCCTCAGCTCCGCCTCCATAGAAAGGCAGAGAGCCAGACAGCAGGAGGGGCAGAGCCACACTGTCCTGCTGGAGATCAGGGACACCATCCGGAGCAGCATAGATCTCCTCTCTCAGCTGGTCAACACCGACTCCTCATCCTCCAACTGCAAGCCCTTCTTCACCTATGTCAACCAGACCCTCAAGAACATGGAGGAACCCCAGTACCAGGTGGTGAAGGACCGGATCACCGAGCTGCTTCACAACCCTCCAGATCCAGAGGAACATGCTTCCACCCAGTCCAGGTCTGCTCGTCCACCCCAGGTGATGTCCCTCCCATTCCAAGGCTTCCCACAGCCCCTCACCTACCAGGGCTACGGCTACCAGGAGCTCCAGCAGCACAGGCAGCAGCCCTTCCCAGTCCAGGCACAGAGTCATCGGACAACACCGTTGCCACCGGTTACAGTGATGCCACCAATGCCACCCACGACAATGATGCCACCGACGACAGCGATGCCACCCACGCCAGTCCTCACCCAGCTGCAGGCCAGACAGCCTCACTACACTACTCCTTCCTCCACCCCACAGCCAAGCCCGGCCTCAGTACATCTCTCATCAGTACTGGGGCTGACACCCCATGGCATGGAGGAAGGACCTCTCAGCATCGTGGGTCTGAGCCAGCTGTCTGAGAGCTTCCTCAACACACCATCTCCTGTTGTCCTCTCGGGGCCAGGCACCCCAATGATGATACAGACCAGCACTCCAGCACCACCCACCTCCACAGCACCTGGACCCTTCACCCCTGAGACTGGGGACACCTCCGAGTGACCAATAAGAGTGCCAGAGATGGGGTAGCCGGCTACCTGTGGACTTTATTTGGACACTCATTTTTGTTTTACAGCTTGTTGTTCAATAAAGTTTATCTTTGATTCACACACTTTCTTCATTTCTTTTTTTGTATGAAAGTCTTGGTGGAAACTTTTAGAATTGGTTTAAGCCTTTGCATGCTTGTGGGATGGGTTAAGATAGCAGTGGGGGGGGCCAGGGATACCTTTGGGATGGGTTAAGATAGCTGTGGGATAGATAAACCTCAAGTGCAAGCATTGTGGGACTGTATGATCCACCTTCCCAGGTGCCACACCTTTGGCCCTTCATTAGAAAGCATTGATCCACACATTTGAACATAAACACAACTCTTTATTAAATGCCCTGTTCATTATAGGCCCACCCAACATACATGGCCCAATCTCATCCGTGTGATGAGACAGGCTGAAGGAAGCACCCATTAAACATCTATCATCCTGTCTTGCCACTCCACTGCTCCAGCTGGGAAGTTGCACCAGTGTTTCAGGAGGTTGCGCTGCTTCTTCCCTTCACGTGAGGCTCTGTTGGGGCCTTGCACATCCAGAGTGTCTATCAGGTTTTGCCCTTGCCTCCATTCTCCAGGCTTCATGTCCCCATTGCCTTGCTGGACGTCCACGAGCCTGTTCTGCAAGACTGGGTAGCGGGTGCGCATGAGATTGTGCAGGATGCAGCAAGCTTCCACGATCCTCCTCACGGTCTCTGGGTGATGCTGCATGGTGGTGAGAAGTACCTGGAACCTGTTGGCCAGGATGCCAAAGGCATTCTCCACCACCTGCCTTGCCCTGGACAGCCTGTAGTTGAAGATCCTCTCTTCACAGGTGAGGCATCTGGTGGTGTTGGGCTTCATGAGGTAGGTTCTGAGGGAGAAGGCGTCATCCCCCACGATGAAGTAGGGCACATCTTGCGTGTCGTTGGCCAGGGGGTCTGGATCTGGGAAGCCCATGATAAGGTTGCCTTCCAGCCCCTCCTTGAGGTCACTGGCATTGTATACCTGGGCATCTGAACATGAGCCGCTGCCTGAAGTATCGATGTACATGAACTTGTAGTCAGCATCGACCATAGCAAAGAGGACGATGCTGAAGAAGCCCTTGTAGTTGAAAGAAGTGGACCCCGACTTGGGTGGTGCTTTGCAGGCCACATGCTTGCCATCTAAGGCTCCAATGGTGTGTGGGAAGTTCCACCCCTGATACCACTGCTCTGCAACTTTCTTCCATCCTTCATCAGTGGAGGGGCACAGGAGGAGCTCCTCCTTGTATTCTTCGATGATGGCCTGCACCCCTTCTCTGACCACAATGTTGATGGTGTTGGGTGGCACCTCCAGCCGTACTGCATGCTCCTGTAGGTGGTCCCTGAGGCCAGGTGGCGCAGAGTGAATCCCACCTTGAGCCCAGGTTCCAGGCTGGGCTGGAAGTTGGTGTTTTCCTTGGTCAACCTGGGTGTCAGGTGCTGCACAACTTCGTCAAACATGGCTGGAGGCATCCTCATGAAGTTCTGGAATGCCCGAGTGTCTTCGTTCCTGAGCTCCACCATCAGCTTGTTGTACAGTCCGTACTCTGCTCTTCTGGCGATCCATCTTCGGACCCAGACGCTTCTTGGCCGCCTCCTTTTCTTCCTGTAGTAGAGTTCTCAGAGCCTGTAGAGGGCTTCGCACTGTTGCAGAACGATGGTGGCTGCCAAAAGGACTGTGTTACGATCCATGGTGGACATGACTGGATGCTGTGGAAGAGCAAGAGTCAGATGAAGGCTGCAGAGATCTGCACAGCTAGGCTGCTGGTCTGAAAGTGAGATGCAGGTGAGTTGCTCCCCCTTTTTATAGGCAGTATAGGTGTCCCTTTGCATCCTCTAGGCATCCTCTAGGCATCCTCTAGACATCCTTAATATCCGAGATAGGTCCCCTCTGCGAATGTTTTTTTCATTTTAAATGCTTTGTTTCCGTGCTGCATCCGTTCTGCATCCGTTCAGCGTCCATTCCACTTCCTCCCTGCGTCCGAGCGGATGCGAGTTGCGCGGATGTGGAACGGATGCCTTGCGGATATAGCGGATGCGTAACAGATGCAGAACGGATGCGTAGCGGATGCTGAATGAACGAATTGGATACATTTTCCACGCAAAAGTTTTGAGCAGCTCAAAACTTTCTAAGCGGATGAAACGTCAATAAACAGATGCTGGACGGATAGAGAGGAAGCAAAATGGAGGCAGTGAGTACATCGCGTTTTCCAACGGATGGCAAGTTTTTTGTCCGTTTTACATTCTCTTTGCATCCATTGGTGCAGTGTGACAGGGGCTTTACATTTGTGCTGTTCAGCTTCTTTCGGGTATTATCCCATGTCATTGTAGTGCTTTTAAAGTTTTAACAACGTTTCAGCAGAATCTCATCTGCCATCATCAGGCTTCTGTATTGAGTTTTTATGTGGGTCAGGCTATCACAGCCGTTGGTTTTAAATTTACGGCTAGCCTATTGCTGTGCCAGGATATTTTTTTTCTACATTCTGATTGGTTGGGAGTCTTGGTCTGTGTTTATTGGACTTGGAGTTTGTTTGATTGGTGTTTCTGGTTTCCTCTTTCTGTTTTGTGGCTTTGATTGGCTGGCAACACTGTGTTCCTGTATTGGAGGCTTTCAGTGCAGCTTGGCTTCGCATGAAAGGATGGCTATTGTCTATTAGAAAGCTAGGTTTCATCTGGGTGCCTGGTTGGAGAGTGTTTGAGCTGGAGGTATCAGAGGGAGTCTGTTTGTGCCCAGGTGTTTGCTTGGCTTGTGGTGTGGAGATCTTTCTATTTGAGAGTGCAGGCTTCCAAATGATTGACAGTCTGGTGGAATCATCTCGTCTATTCATGCTTTCAGGTCTTTTTTCAATCTCTATGGCTTCTCTGATGATTCTGTGGCTGGGGTTTTCTATAGTGGCTAGGGTTTTAGTGCCATTGAAGTTGATGTTGTGACCTGTGGTTTTCATGTGTTGGACTAGTGATAGGTGTGTTCCAGCGTTTTTACTGCATTTTTGTGCTCATCCAGGTGGGTACTTTTTTTGTATTGGTCTGTCCAATGTATGTGGCCGGGCATGATGCCCAGGGAACTTTATATATGCCTTCGTTTTCCAGGTCAATTTTGTCTTTGAGGTTTTTAAGGATGGCTGCTATTTTTTTGTCTGTTTTGAAGGCAGTCTTGATGTGATGCCTTTGTAGTATCTTTCTGATTTTATCTGTAGTACCTCTTATGTAGTGCAGGACAGCTGTTCCATAAATCTGTTCATCTTGTATGTCTCTATTATGTTTTAGTGTGTTTTTGTGTATCAAGCTGGTGATTTTGTTTTTTTGGAAGCCGTTGGCTGTCAATTGTTTAGTCAGGGTGCATAGTTCAGTCTTTATATGTGTCTTGTCTGCCAGGCGTTTGGTTCTGGTGATTAGTGTTTTGGCCACGGAAATTATCTGTGCTGGGTGGTGGTGGGATTGGGCGTTGAGGTAGCGGTTGGTGTGTGTTTTCTTCTGGTATACGGTGTGTCCCAGTGTGCCATCTGTTCTTTTGTAGATTAGTACATCTAGGAATGGTAGTTGTTTGTTTATTTCTGTTTCCATGGTGAACTTGGTTTTGGGGTGTTTGCTGTTTTGGTGTGTTATGAAATTGTTTAGGTTTTCTTTTCCATGGGGCCAAATCACAAATGTGTCATCGATGTATCTTAGCCATAGTTTGGGTTTGTGGGTGGCATTAGCCGGGACTCTGGATTCGAATTCTTCCATGAACAGGTTTGCAATGACGGGTGACAGTGGTGATCCCATAGGGGCTCCTTCAATTTGCTTGTATCTTTGTCCTTTGTATATGAAATATGTGTTGGTTAAGCATTGTTCTGTTAGTTCCATGAGGTCTTTAGCTGGTTGGTATTTATTTTTAATGATTTTGAGAGTTTCTTTTATCGGGACTTGAGTGAATAGTGAAACCATATCGAAACTTACAAGCAGATCTTCTTGTTCTACTTCATTATAGTTGTGCTTTTAAAGTTCTAGCAACATCAGGCTTCTGTATTGTGTTCGCCTGTGAGTCAGAGTTTCACAGCCATTTTTGTTTTAAATTTAGTTTTACCCACACAATACAGAAGCCTGATGATGGCAGATGAGATTCTGCTGAAACATTGCTACAACTTTAAAAGCACAACTATAATGATGTGGGAAAATACCTGAGCAAAGCTGAATACCATGCATATATATATTGATATGTTTGTATATGAGTGACATCACTCCAAGAAGCACAAAGCAGAAGGCACAAGCCTGAAGATGACAAATTAGACTTCGTCAAAATGTCACCAAGATACTTCCACGTTAAGCAGGGGAAAACCCGAATAACCCAAGATCCACATACAAATACCCATGAAAACCTCAGAAATATATATATATATTTGTTTTCTGAGGTTTTCGCAGGTATTTGTATGTGGATCTTTGGTTATTCGGGTTTTCTCCCACGTAAAATTGGAAGTGTCTAGGCAACGTTTCGATGAAGTCTCATTCATCATCTTCAGGCTTGGTTCTTCAGCTCTGTGCTTCTCAGAGTAATGTGAGCTTGCAGCTGCTTCTTCCTTTTAACTGCTAGTGGGGGGTGTGACTTGATTGGGTGGTGGCTTGACTGTGTTCTGATTGGGTGGGGGGGGTGTTCTCATTGGTTGGGGGTTTGGCTGTGTTCTCATTGGTTGGGGGGTTGGCTGTGTTCTTCTTGGTTGGGGGTTTGGCTGTGTTCTGATTGGTTGGGGGGGTTGGCTGTGTTCTGATTGGCTGGGGGTATGTTCTGTTTAGGTGGGGGCTTGGTTGTGCTCAGGTTAGTCTTACTTGCTTGGGGATTTGAGCTGTTGAGCTGTGATCCTGTTGTTTGGCTTCGTGTTCGTGGTCATGCCTCATCTTTATAGTGGGTGTCAGTTCGCTTCTTGTATGGGTCAGAGGGGTTTGAAGCAGGTCGTGGTGCAGCTGCAGTACAGCTTCTAGTTCGTGCTCGTGTCTCATCTTCTGTGTGGGTGTGAGTCTTTTTTCTATGTGGGAATGTGGTGGTAGCATCTTGTGTGGCACTCATGGGTGTGGGTCTGGTGTCATTTTTTATGTTAGGTACTCGTTTATTAATAAGGGCAGTTTTCCAAATGGTTTGTAGGCGGGAGGTATCATCTCATTTATTCATGCTGTGTGGGCGTTTTTCTATCTCTATGGCTTCTCTGATTATTCTGTTGTTGAAGTGTTCAATTTTGGCTATAGTTCTGGTATTTTTAAAGTCAATTTCATGTCCTGTGGCTTTGAGGTGTTGGACCAGGGAAGAGGTCAGTTCTTCTTTTTTGATTGTGTTCTTGTGTTCTTCAATGCGTGCACTAATTCTTCTGTTAGTTTGTCCTATGTATGTGGTGGGGCAGGCAGTGCAAGGGATTTTGTATACTCATTGGTTTTCTCACTCGATTTTGTCTTGAGGGTTTCTTAGGATGGTGGATATTTTTCTGTTTGTGCAGAATGCTTTTTTAATGTTGTGTTTTTGGTGGATCTTCCTGATTTTGTCTGTAGTGCCTTTTATATATGGGAGGAGGGCTTTGCCATTCTCTTGTTCTCTGTCTTGTCCTTTGTTGGGGTTTCTTTTTGGATTAGGTGGGTAATCTTCTTTTTTGGGAATCCATTGGCTGTAAGTACATTAGTGAGAATATGTAGCTGAGCATTTTGTTCTGGAGATGAGTGTCTTGGCTACGGAATTGATCTGTGCTGGGTGGTGGTGTGAGAGTGCATGTAGATAGCTGTTTGTATGTGTTTTCTTCTGGTAGATGGTGTGTCCTAGGGAGCCATTGGATTTTTTGTACACTAAGACATCTAGGAAGGGAAGTTGATTGTTGGCTTCTGTTTCCATGGTGAATTGTGTTTTGGGGTGTAGGCTGTTGAGGTGTGTGAGGAAGTTGTTCAGTTTTTCTTTGCCATGTGGCCAGATTATGAAGGTGTCATCTACGTATCTGAGCCAGAGTTTGGGTTTGTGATCATATTTTTCTAGAGCTTGTGTTTCAAAGTGTTCCATGTAGAGGTTTGCGATGACATGTAAGAGGGGTGATCCCATGGGTGCTCCTTCTATTTGTTTGTATTTTTGTCCATTGTAGGTGAAGTATGTATTGGATAGGCAGTGGTTGGTAAGATTTAGGATGTACTTGGGGGGATTGTATTTGTTTTGGATGGCTGTCAAGGCTTCTTTTATAGGCACTTGGGTGAAGAGGATGAAATGAAAAATGTTTAATTGAAACATTGCCCAGATACTTCCAATTTTATGCGGGAGAAAACCCGAATAACCAAAGATACACACACACACACACACACACACACACACATATGTATATATATATATTTGTTTTCTGAGGTTTTCGTGGGTATTTGTATGTGGATCTTTTGTTATTCGGGTTTTCTCTCGCATAAAATTGGAAGTATTTTGGTGAAGTTTCGATGAAATCTCATTCGTCATCTTCAGGCCTGTGTCTTTGGCCTTGTGCTTCTCAGAGTAATGTGAGCTTGCAGCAATTTTTTTTTTTTAACTGCCAGTGGGGGTGTGACTTGACTGGGTGGGGACTTGGCTGTGTTCTGATTGGCTGGGAGTATGTTCTCATTGGTTGGGGGCCTGGCTGTGATCTGATTGATTGGGGGGTTGGCTGTGTTCCGATTGGCTGGGGGTGTGTTCTGTTCAGGTGGGGGCTTGGCTGTGGTGGTAGCATCTTGTGTGGCCCTCATGGGTGTGGGTCTGGTGTCATTCTTCATGTTCGGTATTTGTTTGTTGATGAGGGTGGGTTTCCAAATGGCTGGTAGGTGGGAGGCATCATCTCTTTTATTCATGCTGTGTGGGCATTTTTCTATCTCTATGGCTTCTCTGATTATTCTGTTGTTGAAGTGTTCGGTTGTGGCTATTGTTCTAGTATTTTTAAAGTCAATCTCATGTCCTGTGGCTTTGAAGTGTTGGACTAGGGAAGAGGTTGGTTCTTCTTTTTTGATTGAGTTCTTGTAATTTTCAATGCGTGCACTAATTCTTCTGTGGGTTTGCCCGATGTATATGGCGTTGCAGGCGTTGCAAGGGATTTCGTATACTCCTTGGTTTTCTAACTTGATTTTGTGTTTCGGGTTTCTTAGGATGGTGGATATTTTTCTGTTTGTGCAGAATGCTGTTTTAATGTTGTGTTTTTGGAGGATCTTCCTGATTTTGTCTGTAGTGCCTTTTATATATTGGGGGGGGGGGGGCTTTGCCGTTGTCTTGTTCTCTATCTTGGATTTTGGTTAGGGTTTGTTTTTGGATTAGGTGGGTAATTTTCTTTCTTTGGTATCCATTGGCTGTTAGTACATCAGTGAGAGTATGCAGTTCAATTTTTAGGTGTTGTTCGTCAGCTAAGCATTTTGTTCTGGAGATCAGTGTTTCGGCACGGAATTGATCTGTGCCGGGTGGTGGTGTGAGAGTGCGTGTAGATAGTGGTTTGTATGTGTTTTCTTCTGATAGATGGTATGTCCTAGGAAGCCATTGGATTTTTTTGTATATTAAGACATCCAGGAAGGTATGTTGATTGTTAGCTTCTGTTTCCATGGTGAATTGTATTTTGGGGTGTAGGCTGTTGAGGTGTGTGAGGAAGTTGTTCAGTTTTTCTTTGCCATGTGGCCAGATTATGAAGGTGTCATCTACGTATCTGAGCCAGAGTTTGGGTTTGTGATCATATTTTTCTAGAGCTTGTGTTTCAAAGTGTTCCATGTAGAGGTTTGTGATGACAGGTGAGAGGGGTAATCCCATGGGTGCTCCTTCTATTTGTTTGTATTTTTGTCCATTGTAGGTGAAGTATGTATTGGATAGGCAGTGGCTGGTCAGATCTAGGATATGCTTGGGAGGGTTGTATTTGTTTTGGATGGCTGTCAAGGCTTCTTTTACAGGCACTTGGGTGAAGAGGGATATGACATCGAAGCTCACTAGTAGGTCATATATATGTGCTGTTCAGCTTCCTTCGGGTATTATCCCACGTCACTGTAGTGCTTTTAAAGTTGTCGCAACGTTTCAGCAGAATCTCATCTGCCATCATCAGGCTTCTGTATGGAGTTTGTATGTGGGTCAGGCTATCACAGGCGTTGATTTTAAATTTGAGACTAGCCTATTGTTGTGCCAGGATGTTTTTTTCTACATTCTGATGAGTTGGGAGTCTTGGTCTGTGTTTATTGGACTTGGAATTTGTTTGATTGGTGTTTCTGGTTTCTTCTGTCTGCTTTGTGGCTTTGATTACAACTTTAAAAGCACTACAATGATGTGGGATTATACCAGAAGGAAGCTGAACAGCACACATGTAAGTACCCGCGAAAACTTAAAAAAACATATGTATATATATACGGACTCCCAAAAATACACAAAGAAGGCATACCTCTCAGACCCATAGTCAGCTCCATAGGAGCACCATTAGAAAACCTAGTTAAATACTTAGCAAAACAACTACAGCCCCATGCTGAAACCGCAGCTTCATATGTACAAAACTCATACCACTTCTTAGAAATGATCAAAGATCTACACGTAGAACAAGAAGATCTGCTTGTA
>BLBF01000003.1:70399755-70431411 GCA_015471245.1 Laticauda colubrina
CCAGCCTCAAATTTGAAACCAGGAACTAACTCTATACAGAAGCCTGAAGATGGCAGATGAGATTCTGCTGAAACGTTGCTACAACTTTAACAGAACTACAATGACGTGGGATAATACCTGAAGGAAGCTAAACAGCACACATGTAAGTACCCTCGAAAGCTTAAAAAAACAACTATCTATCTATCTATCTATCTATCTATCTATCTATCTATCTATCTATCTATCTATCTATCTATCTATCTATCTATCTATCTCACAATGCCTTTCTCTTCAATATCTCCAAATTTAGAATCCTAAGCTGTATTCTATGCAATGTAGCTGGAGAACCAAGCAAACTAGTGAGTCCAATACTTTATTCTGCTTCCAGGATTCAGGAATAAACTTGGCATTTATTCTGACCTTATACTGAAGCTTATCTGCCTAAATTAACTCTTGGTTATATAGAATTTTTAAAGACCTGTTTGGGTTTATCTAGCTGAGTCCTAGAATGGTATTTACAGAGTGATAGGTAAAGGTTTCATATATAATGGGTTTTGTGGTCTCGAGTGATATGATTGTACATATTAAAATAAAATGTTGCTTCCTGTTTCTAGTGTTATAATGATCAGATATGGATATGTACTACTGATATTTATTTAACCATATTCTCTATCCATTAGGTTTTGGTATGAAATCCATATCACAATAAAACCAGCCATATTGCATTGCTTGAGTATGCTAAATTCTTGTCTCACTCAATGAGTCAATGAGAAAATTGGAATTTCTTTTTAGCTTTGGTTAGCCTGGTTTCTAACATTAGACTGCACTTGATTAGTCTAATACTTTGCTAATGTGAAGTACTTCATATGATAAGATACCAAACTGGATCTGTATATTTTTAAAGCTTCTATAACCTTTGGATCTTCATTCTATGCTTACTTTATCAAAGGACAAAAGGAACTTAATGGAAAGCATCCAACCCAGGCTTTATATACAGTGAAATCTTTGATTCTGGGATACAATGAAAACATCCAATTCAAAAATATTATTTGTTCTCCTTTCCCAATGCCATATTTCTTAGAAAGCAAAATTTTGTATGAAAATATGTATCCTATTTCCTACTGCTTGACACACTTAGTAGATTCTCTGCCTTTTAATACTGACTAAAGTCTTAAAATATACTAACATACAACCTCTGAGTGCTAGATTGTGATGGAAGGGAAGCAGGATCATTGTAGATATGCTGTGTGATGAAACCTTGGCTCTTTATAAAATAGACTTGCTATTGAGCAATTAAATCTTGCATGTATCTTGCCATTAAAATTACTTGGAAATCATTGCAGTAACTTTTTAAAAAGAGATTGACATATTGCGAACAACAGCAAATTTTATGTCTCAGTCTTCCTTCTGATTACTTATAACATCTGTGTGTGCATTGAAAACATTCCCCTTTGTACAGAAATCAAATTCTTTATCTCAACCACGCTCGGGGCTGCATTCATATTGCTACACATTTGGGAGTACTATGGAATTGAATTCTGAACAGAATGCACAAGATCATGTTATCTTCTACATTAGGCAATAAAAGATTGCTGTATCATTTGAAAAAAAAAATGTCAGTCCTCCACAATTCCCATCTTACCTTATCAGCATTCCTAAGAAAGAATTTGTTCCATCTGAATCTTATCAGAAATTAACAGCTTCTGTTAACTTTTCTAATTACATTGT
Organism: Laticauda colubrina; assembly: GCA_015471245.1. Lineage (NCBI taxonomy): Eukaryota > Metazoa > Chordata > Lepidosauria > Squamata > Elapidae > Laticauda > Laticauda colubrina. The sequence continues at coordinate 70,401,463 of BLBF01000003.1, forward strand.
GACAAAAGAAAGGAATTATTTAGGTTTTTCTATTGCAAGTATATAGGCACTATAATATATACAGGTGTTCCTCAATTTACAACCACAGTTGGAAGTATAATTTTTGTTGCTGAGTGAGGTGGTTATAAAGTAAGATGTCATGTGACCACCTTGATGTTGGTTAGCAACAGCAATCCCAGCACTCCCCATTGCCATCATTATTTGAGTATTGTGAGTTGTTAAGTGGGTAACTACAGTGTACCTCAGTTCCAGCCATTCTGGATTTGGTTCCTCCCAGCCCAGAGTCTCAGAAAGGTAAAGGACTGTCTCTTTCTCCAGAACCTGCCAATCTCCCCTCCCATCTTTTCCCTTTCTGCCATATTGTAATCTGACTTGAAGATCACATGGCTCTGGAACTGCTTAACACAGTTTGAGAATCCACAATCAACAGACCCAGCTGCAGTCACATTTGTCACCTTGCCTCCCTGTGCTCCATCTATCCAGCTGACCTCGGCTGTCTTCTTGCTCCTGCTGCTGTCAAAGGTGCCCAGCCTGGGAGTTGGGCAACAAAAAGCACCAAAAAAAACCCCTTTACATCATGCTTGAAGTCTGAGCTTGATGGAGTGGGTATTAATTTGGAAGCTATTTGTTTCAAAATACAGACTACTTCTAGTCCAGATGGACTGAGAAAACATATACATTTCATAAATCAATCAATAAATCTACAAATACAAGAGAAGGAGAGTATCACAAAAAGAAATGAATGAGATCAGTTGTCTCAGATTGTCATGAAACAGTGAGAAGGAAGCTTTCATTTCTACTTAATAGGAACTGGGTTGATTTTTAGTGTTTGGTGTTTTTCTTGAAAAACAATTGTCCACACTTGACTGATGAATGGGGCCAAAGTGGCTCTCCCTTTTAGCTCTGAAATTTCTGAGCAGCTGATATTTGGAGTGAAACATTCTTTCTGGCAAGTGAGAGGGGAAGGAAAATATGGCTGAAACTTTGAAGATATATTTCATTTCATGGAGGCCTCCTTCAAAGCTGCTACACAAAGCAACATCATACTCCCATCTTCCTAGAAACAAAATCTCTGGACTCTGGATACTCTCGGGAGATCAGAGAGAGTACTGAGAATGGACTGGATGGAGTAAGATGGAGTCAAACCAAGGAGTGGAGGAGTAAGTCAGAAATGTCCTGTGCTTTGGAGAGCTCAACTTGTAGGTGGAAACATCATCTTCCATCTTAAATCACTATCAGCAGTGGATTTTGTTTTGCATAATTTATAGTTTTTGCAGGTTAAAATCTTGATTCATTTTTGTCCCTCTCCCCCAAGGTCTTGTGTTCTAGGTTTTATTTGGAAGTGTTTTCTTGCACCCTTTGTTGCTTTTTTCTTCTTTTCTCCTCCCTGCTATATTGTTTTTCTGTAGATTTAGCCTTGCAGTACAATTTAGGCAGAGAATTCGTCACGTCCTATCTGCCAAAGCTCCACTCTTCTTGTTAACTATGTTTCTTTTGTGCAAATGAATGAATTAATTTGCACTTAATTAATTATCATTATCCCTTAATGAATAAGGGAAATTCAGAACAGGGATCTCTATAGGGTGCAAAGATAACATTGGTTTAGATGTTATCCCAAAGCAATAGAAGTCTACATACTGATTGTTCATGGCCCTCCTTCTTATAATTGAATATCTAAAGTGGGAAACTTTCAACTGAAGGACTGTAGGTCCTTTTGAGAGTTACGGGCTGCCCTTATGCTAGTCATATGTTTCAGATGAAGAAATATATGCTTTGCTGAATACTGCATTGGAAGCATTAAAAGCATTCCCAAATAATTCATGTATCCTCTTTATTTATCATTAGAAAAAATATTCTGATTTTTAATTAAGAAGTGTGTGTGTGTGTGTGAAGTGATGAGGGCTTAGAAATAACAGTCTTTGAAATCGCAGCACTGTAAACATATTTTTATACAGATTTTATTGAGTCTTTATCATCCCTGATCATCTTTCATTTATTCTGAGAAGAAAGGCTTGATGCTGTCTAAGCCAGAAATGTCAGGCCCAGAAGGGACTACCAGTAAGCAAAATAACAGACATAGCAATTAGAGGCAACTTATTTCCATTTTACATTTTCTTTCAATTATCTTTGCCATTTTTTGTTGCTGAGCCTTCTAAAAAGTACAACAAATCTTTGGCTTTTTGATCATCAAAATTTCAGCATATTTGCCCTGGTCCAAGTAGACAACGGTTATCAACAACAATGGTTTTCAGAGGTTTTTCTTCTTCTTAGAAATAAATCAGTGCCAAATGGCCAGCATAGACAGAGATAACATTTAGCTTAGAGGTTATAAATCAGGCAACAATATGCAGCCAGTAGACAACTGCAGAACTTTTCTTGCTTTGATTAATGGAAAACCACAAGAAAAGACTTGTGGGGGATTGTTTTTGTACATGGTAGCTGCAACATAACTATTATATGCACAAAGGTGGAAAGACTCTGAAATACGTGCAATGGAGGAATGTCTAGTAAATACGACAGAATTTGCAAAGATGGAAAAAATGACTTATTTGGTGACGGAAAAGACAGTAACATTTGTTAGTGATCAAAAACCCTTTATGGATTTTTTGCTGGAAACTGGGAAAAAGAAGACTTTGTGCTTTATGGGTTTGATTATCAGAAATGGTAGAATATGGAAAGAGGGGAGCCATGATGTGACATGGAGAGAGGATAATATAAATGCATTTGTAATTGTTTTAAAGCAGATCAGAATCCTCTCCTTTATATTTTTTTTCTTTCTTTCTCTTTTCTTCTTATGTTCCTCTCCTCTCTTTTCTATTTACTTATCAGATTTCCTTCATTTTTCTTAAAAATTTGTGTGGTTTTATTTGCAAAAAAACTTCTTAAACATTTTTTTTTAAATAGAAGGGTCTTGTTTGAATACTAGCAGTGAATCTAAGTGGGCCAGTGTGTGTTAACAGCAATGAAACAAAAAAATGAAACAAAATGAAACAAAAAAGGGAATTGCTGCTGTAGTCCAAAAGTCCAGGGCCATTAGAATTCATGGGAAATGCCCAAGATTAAAAAGTCAGAGTCCCAGAGATGAGAGACAAATGAAGGCTCTCTTGATTGAGGATCTGGTCCTAAAGTAGAGAAGTTGCTTTTGACAAGGGTGGAAACTTCTAGAGCAGGGATGTCAAACTGGATTTTTTTGAGGGCTGTATCAGCATTGTACTTCTCTGTGGGCCGGCATGGGGGAGAAGTGGGATGGATTCCTCCTGCAGCATCTGCAGGCCAAAATGGGGTGCCAGAGGCACCGTGGGCCAATCCTTTTCTATTTTCAGGTTGGCCTCATGGGCCAGATTTAAGCAACCCACAACCCAGATCCAGGCCACGGGCCTTGAGTTTGACATTCCTATTCTAAAGCAAGTGCACCTGTCTTGGTTGATTAAAGAAGCTGGTTGCATTTCTTCTTAAGGAGAAATACAGACTACTTGCTATGACTGGGCATTTGGCCAAATTTTAGATTCATCTCTCCATTATCATATAGACAGCACCCAGCTCTATATTAGTCATGGAATCTGCCTCCTCCTTGACTCTCCAGTTCATGAGGGCAATTCATCAGATTCTGCTTCCCAGTTTCAGAGTCCAAGGAGCCAATAACACAGGTGTTTCTTTTAAAATGCTCTATTTCCAGAATAATAGGATTATGGAAGTCCATTAGACTGCCAACAATGCTTTCAGCTAGATGAATACTTTATTAATGTTACTTAAAATTACAATTATCTACATAAAGAAGGTCAGGCTGTTTTAAAGTTGACAAAAAAAAATACCTTTGTTTGTTTGTTGCAAATGAATCTGGACTAATAGTCCTTTCTTTTCACCACTGGATTCTTGTTCCACTTCAAACATTACCTCATGTTTCAAAACAAAGGAACTGCTTCTCTTAAGGCTAGGTCCCACTGGCTGATGGACGCAAAACGTATGCATAAAGGACACAGCAGATGAGCAAAATTTCGGGGGTGGCTCCATCCACTGTCATCCACTTCAAAAAGTGGTGAAAATTTGCATAAACAGAATGGAAAAGAACGGAAAAGAACGGACGTGGATAGTATGTAGCGGGGATGTTAAACCGATGTTCATAGGAAGCCTAGCGGATGACAGCGGACGAAGCGGATGCATTACATACTCCTAAAGGAAAGAAAGGGGATGCCACACGGATGTATATCGGATGAAAACGCATCCTTTCTATTTCCGTGCTACTAACGATGTATAGACATTCCATATACCCTTTCTTTCCTTCCTCTTTCTGTTTTCAGCTGCAGCGGATGTGAGTTGCAAGGATGCCCAGAGGATGGAGAGAGGATACAGAGGACGTTTAATGGATGATAAACGGACATAGAACGTTTGTTGCTCGTATGTCATGGATTTACATCGTACACGGCGGAAAGTTCATCAGTTCACAAAGTTTTGTGCAGCTCAAAACTTCTTGCGCAGATGAAATTGCAGTGGATGGATCCTCAACGGATAGAGCATATGAAACACGTATGCAATGAGTACACAACAGATGCATAGCGTTTTCCAATGGATGGCAAGCTTTTTTTAACATTTTACATCTTCTTTGCATCCGTTAGTGCAGTGGAACAGGGCCTGTAGAAGTAGATACAATGAAAGAATCAATCTGCTTTCCACTGAAAACTAAATTGAAATTTACATGAGTCATGAATGAACTCCCAGTATTTCAGTGAAAGCTATTTAAACAGAATCCTAATTTCAGTCCCATTGACTTCCCTTGTATTCACTGTAATTCATTTATGGGTTAGTGTGTATAGACCTGCAACTTTAACTCAATATCTAAAATAATACTTAATATGAAACATAGATGGACTTTTATAAAGAAATATTATACTATCAGCAGTTTCATAGTTAATTTTCAACAAATATCTACTTTAAGCCCATGTGACACTGGCCAACGGATGCAAAAAGGACACAGCGGACGAGCAAAATGTTCCATCCATTGTTATCCGCTCTCAAAAGGGGCAAAAATTTGCATAACCGGAGCGGATAACACGGATGCGGGGAGGACGCAGGGCGGATGCAAAACGGATGCGGAACGGAAGCCCAGTGGATGGAAGCGGATGAGAGCGGATGGCGCATCTGCTAGGCTTCCGGGGGGCCTCAGCAAAGCGGACGCTGAACGGATACAGTGGATGCAGAGCGGATGCAGAGCGGATGCACAGCGGATGAAGCGGATGCACAGCGGATGAAGCGGATGCACAGCGGAAGCCTAACGGATGCACAGCGGAAGCCTAACGGATGCAAAGCGGAAGCTGAACGGATTCCGAGCGTTAATTGCGCATGCGGGGGGGATGCATTGTGTAAGCCCCCCGGATATAAAGGAAAGCAGCTCGCACGTGGCCAGCATTCCGAGGAAAGACCTGCTTCTGGACACTTTGCGTTCCTTGCCTGCCCTGCCTGCATGCCTGCCTGCCAGCCTTGCTGCCAGCCTGCCTTCCAGCCAGCCTTGGTACCTGCCTGCCTGCCTGCCTGCCTTCCTGCCAGGCTTCCTGCCAGGCTTCCTGCCAGCCTACCTGCCAGGCTTCCTGCCAGGCTTCCTGCCAGGCTTCCTTCCAGCCTACCTGCCAGGCTTCCTGCCAGCCTTGGTGCCTGCCTGCCAGCCTTGGTGCCTGGCTTCCTGCCAGCCTACCTGCCAGCCTACCTGCCAGGCTTCCTGCCAGGCTTCCAGCCAGCCTACCTGGCAGCCTACCTGCCAGGCTTCCTGCCAGCCTTCGTGCCTGCCTGCCAGCCTTCGTGCCTGGCTTCCTGCCAGCCTTCCTGCTAGCCTTGGTTCCTGCCAGCCTCCCTGCCAGCCAGCAACCCCACAACCATGGGGAGGAAGTGAAAGCCTCAGCAGCCTGCCGCCATCCCTGGCAAGAGGGACAGGGCCAACCTCCTGCCCCCTGCCCCTGACTCTGCTTCTGCTGGGGCTTCTGCTGAAGCTGCTCCTGGCAGTGGTGCTTCTGCTGGTGCTTACTCTGTTCAAGCAGCTCCTGGTCCTGCTCGTCCTGCTCGTGCTCCTGGACTTGCTCATCCTGCTCATGCTCCTGGTCTTGCTCGTCCTGCTCAACCTGCTCGTGTTCCTGGTCCTGCTCATTCTCCTGGACTTGCTAGCCCTGCTGGTGCTTACTCTACTGCTGCTGATCCTGGTCCTGCTGGTCCTGCTGCTGCTGATCCTGTTGGTGCTGCCGCTGCTAGTGCTGCTGCTGCTGCTGATCCTGCTGCTGCTGCTGCTGCTGCTGATGATGATGATGATGATGATTATAATCCTGCTGGTGAGGATGATGATGATGATGATGATGATGATGATGATGATCCTGCTGGTGCTTCTGCTGCTGGTGGTGGTGTGGAGGAGCAGCCCCTACTACATGGGAGCCCCTCTGATGAGGGCCCATCTGGTCCAGCCAAAGGGAGGAAGAGGCATATGTGGAAACGGGAGAGGAGGCAATACTATATTGAGGAGGCACACTAGGATGAGGTGCTGAAGTGGCTGAGAGAGAATGACTCTCTGTGGCGGAAGGGACACTGGCTGTACAGGGACACCAAGCGGAAGCAGGCTGCTTGGAGAGAGAGGGCAGAGAGTATGGGTTACACTTCGGTGGTACTCCTCGGCTGTTGGAAGCACATGCACACCTGGTATGGGAAGCTGCACCTGAAGAAATCTGGCCAGGCCACGGTTAAGCTGACAGACAGAGAGACCTACGTCATGGCCATGTGCAGCTTCCTGGAGGGTGAGGTCCGCCACCGAGGTGCACCAGGAGCCCCTCTCATGACCCTCTCTCTCTGGCAGCCTGCTGAGAGCCAGTCCTCTTTCTGCCGAGAGTCAGCTCCTGTCTCCAGGCAGGTTTCTGTGGAGTGTGCCATGGCGGATAACCCACGGACAGGTGTGGTAAGCGTGGTGGAGTGCGTGGAGGACTCCCTGGTGCAGTGGGAGAAAGGAGACATCAAGTCCACCACAGTCCTAGCCGCATCCACCACCCCCAGCTCCACCTCCGCAGAAAGGCAGAGAGCCGGACAGCAGGAAGGGGAGAGCCATACTGTCCTGCTGGAGATCAGGGACACCATCCGCACCAGCATAGATCTCCTCTCTCAGCTGGTCCACACCGACTCCTCCTCCTCCAACCACAAGCCCTTCCTCACCTATGTCAACCAGACCCTCAAGGAAATGGCAGATTCACAGTACCAGCTGGTGAAGGACCGGATCACTGAGCTGCTTCACAACCCTCCAGACCCAGAGAAACCTGCTCCCACCCAGTCCAGGTCTGTTCGTCCACCCCAGGTGATGTCCCTCCCATTCCAAGGCTTCCCACAGGCCCTCACCTACCAGGGCTACGGCTACCAGGAGGTTCAGCAGCACAGGCAGCAGTCCTTCCAAGTCCAGGCACAGAGTCATTGGGCGACACCATTGCCATCGGTTCCACTGATGCCACCGATGCCACCCAAGACAATGATGCCACCGACGACAGTGATGCCACCCACACCAATGATGCCACCCATGACAGTCCTCACCCAGTTTCAGAGCAGACAGCCCCACTACACTGCTCCTTCCTCTACCCCACAGCCAAGCCCGGCCTTAGTACATCTGTCATCAGTACTGGGGCTGACACCCCATGGCATGGAGGAAGGACCTCTCAGCATCACGGGGCTGAGCCAGCTGTCCGACACCTTCCTCAACACACCATCCCCTGTTGTCCTCTCAGGGCCAGGCACTCCAGAACCACCCACCACCACAGCACCTGGACCCTTCACCCCTGAGACTGGGCACACCTCCGAGTGACCGATAAGAGTGCCAGAGACCGGGCAGCTGGCTACCTGTGGACTTTATTTGGACACTTGACTTGGGTCATTTTTCTGTTACAGCTTATTGTTCAATAAAGTTTATCTTTGATTCACACACTTGCTTCATTTCTTATTTTCAATAAAGTCTTGGTGGAAACGTTTAGAAATGGTTTAAGACTTTGCATACTTGTGGGATGGGTTAAGATAGCAGTGGGGTGGGCAGGGATACCTGTGGAATGAGCAGGGATACCTTTGGGACGGCTAATAGCTATGGGATAGATAAACCTCCAGTGCAAGCATAGTGGGACTGTATGGTCTACACTCCCAGGTGGCACACCTATGGACCTTTTTTATCAATAACAATGTAAGCATTGATCCACACATGTCAACACAAACACAACTCTTTAATAAACACCCTGATCATTGTAGGCCCACCCAACATACATGGCCCAATCTCATCAGTGTGATGAGACAGGCTGAAGGAAGCATCCATTAAGCATCTACCATCCTGTCTTGCCACTCCACTGCTCCAGCTGGGGAGTTGCACCAGTGTTTCAGGAGGTTGCGCTGCTTCTTCCCTTCCTGTGAAACTCTGTTGCGGCCTTGCACATCCTGAGTGTCGATCAGGTTTCGCCCTTGCCTCCATTCCCCAGGCTCCATGTCCCCATTGCCTTGTTGATGGTCCAGAAGCCTGTTCTGCAAGACTGGGTAGCGGGTGCGCATGAGATTGTGTAGGATGCAGCAAGCTTCCATGATCCTCCTCACGGTCTCTGGGCGATGCTGCATGGTGGTGAGAAGTACCTGGAACCTGTTGGTCAGGATGCCAAAGGTGTTCTCCACCACCCACCTTGCCCTGGACATCCTGTAGTTGAAGATCCTCTCTTCACGAGTGAGGAGTCTGGAGGTGTAGGGCTTCATGAGGTAGGTTGTGAGGGAGAAGGCGTCATCCCCCACGATGAAGTAGGGCACATCTTGCGTGTCGTTGGGCAGGGGTCTGGATCTGGGAAGCCCACGATGAGGTTGCCTTCCAGCCCCTCCTTGAGGTGACTGGCGTTGTATATCTGGGCATCTGAAGATGAGCCATAGCCTGAAGCATCGATGTACATGAACTTGTAGTCAGCATCGACCATGGCGAAGAGGACGATGCTGAAGAAGCCCTTGTAGTTGAAATAAGTGGACCCCGACTTGGGTGGTGATTTGCAGGCCACGTGCTTCCCATCTATGGCTCTAACGGTGTGGGGGAAGTTCCACCTCTGATACCACTGCTCTGCAACTTTCTTCCATCCTTCTTCAGTGGAGGGGCACTGGAGGAGCTCCTCCTTGTATTCTTCGATGATGGCCTGCACCACTTCTCTGACCACAATGCTGATGGTGTTGGGTGTCACCCTCCAGTCGTACTGTATGCTTTTGTAGGTGGTCCCTGAGGCCAGGTGGCGCAGAGTGAATGCCACCTTGAGCCCAGGTTCCAGGCTGGGCCGGAAGTTGGTGTTTGCCTTGGTCAACCTGGGTGTCAGCTGCTGCACAACTTCGTCAAACATGGCTGGAGGCATCCTCATGAAGTTCTGGAATGCACGAGTGTCTTCGTTCCATCAGCTTGTTGTACAGTCCATCCTCTGCTCTTCTCCCGATCCATTTTCAGACCCAGACGCTTCTTGGCCGCCTCTTTTTCTTCCCGTAGTAGAGTTCACAGAGCCTGTAGATGGCTTCGCACTGTTGCAGAAGGATGGCGGCTGCCAAAAGGACTGTGTTACGATCCACGGTGGACATGACTGGATGCTGTGGAAGAGGAAGAGTCAGATGAAGGTTGCAGATGTCTGCACAGGTGGGCTGCTGGTCTGAAAGTGAGATGCAGACGAGTTGCTCCCCCTTTTTATAGTCAGTATAGGTATCCCTTTGTATCCTCTAGGCATCCTCTAGGCATCCTCTAGACATCCTTAATATCCGAGATAGGCCCCCTCTGCGGACGGTTTTTCCATTTTACATGCTTTGTTTTCGTGCTGTATCCATTCTGCATCCATTCTGCATCCGTTCTGCATCCATTCTGCTTCCTCCCTGCGTCCGAGTGGATGCGAGTTGCGCAGATGCGCAGCGGATGCCTAGCGGATATAGCGGATGCGTAACGGATGCGTAACAGATGCATAGTGGATGCGTAGCGGATGCAGAATGGACGAACTGGATACATTTTCTGCGCAAAAGTTTTGGGCAACCCAAAACTTTTGGAGCAGATGAAACGTCAATAAACGGATGGTGGACGGATAGAGAGGAAGCAAAATGGAGGCAGTGAGTACATCGCGTTTTCGAACGGATGGCAAGCTTTTTTGTCCATTTTACATCCTCTTTGCATCCATTGGTTCAGTGTGACATGGGCTTTAGTTTCTCCAATAGTAACAGTCTTGTGAAATCATGGTTTACCAACCCCATCAAATACCTCAATAATACTTTATTGTATATGAATTAGAGGGAGTCCTATCAATTTCACTCATGGAGATGAAAAAATCTCCATACCCCTGAAACACTATACAGTAGATCACTTGTGACTATTTACTAACCAAAACCATCATTCTGATCCTCCTAATCCTCATCTTCATTGTCATCATTGTCATCATTGTCATCATCATCATCATCATCATCATTATCATCATCCTGAAGTACACAAATCAGTGTGAACAAAGAAAGAACCCAAATGAATAAAGCTGCAACCCAGTGCTCCCTCAACAAAAAAGGGAGACACATATTACAGCAGCTCTAAAAGTCATTGAATCCAAGATTATTACACAACTGATATTCAGATCACTAGTCTTCATATGTAAAGATTACACTGCCTCTTGGGAGTATCCCCAAAGAGAATTAACCCTCTACATTTCTAACAAATATCTTTCTATATCCATTATATTTCAAGTGCAATATTTTAAAGGCTATAGTTATCATAATTAATGCCTGGGTATTGTTCTGCCATTTTAATTTCTGGTATAAATTAATTATTCTCCAGTAACCTTATGTCTCTGGTGCTACAAAAATTTCACTCTCTCTACTGGAAATCTTTAAAGCTGGATTTCCATTGCTGTGGTTTTTAATTTAGTCTTTAATTTGTGCCTTCATGAAGTTGTGTGGACTCAGAGGTTAAACATGATGATGTCTGATTAACACTGAGATAGGAGATTCTTGCTATTCAAAATCCAAAAGATTACTAGAAGAATCTTTAGCTTGGTTCCATTTCCTGTATATATTTACATGCAAGGCCAACTCTGAATTTTAACGAAAATACCATGAAAAATGCACCATCCATCAACAAACCAGCTCTCAAATGTCTGTGTGTGTGTTTTAATTTTCACAATTGGCTTATCCATAGGTGGGACATTTTTCATGATATTTTGGTTAAAAATAAAAGAGTCTGCTTATCCGCAGATGAGTAAATGTGTTTAAGTATATACAACATTCTTCATTTCTGGCTGAGTGTGTATAGATCTACAACTTGACCTCAATACCTAAGTTATTTATTTATTTATAACATTTATTGTCTGCCCATCTTATTGCAGGGTAACTGTGGGCATCTTATAATCTTAAAATATAAAAATTGTATCAACTAGAAACATTAATAAATTAATATACAGGTTTTTTGGCAAATAAACCAAACCCATTTTTGGGGGTGTATTTTGGCAGTTAAAATTCTTGGCTTATCTGCAAGTGTATACAGTAGGCGCTTTGATAAGGTTTCAGTGTTTGTGTGTGGGGAAAATTCTGAAAAAGTTCCATCCTAATATATGGAAATATAGTTGAGACATTTGGTCAATCAGAATCTACATGTTTCAAAAAATTAATTTGTAAAAAGTTATTTGGAACCTGTAGAGATACTGTGACTTTAATAGATCAACAAATGCAATCATTTTTAAACAATGTTCAAAGTAGGCACAGTCTACTAGCTCTTTAGGACAAATATGTGGTACCCACACTTTGAATTCACAGCAAAGGGCCATGGAAGATCAGCAGACACTTTTTTCTCTTGGATCTGGATTATATAATTACCAAAAGAGTGGCTTGATTTTTATTTTTATTTTGCTGATATTCAATTATTCTTCAATTAGTGTGTGGTTGAATTACGCCCTGATGGCACAGTGGTGAGAATGCAGTATAGCCCACAGAGCTTGACCCGGACCATCTCAAGATTGACTCAGCCTTCTATCCTTCTGAGGTTGGTAAAATGATGACATAGATCATTGGGGGTAATATGCTGATTCTGTAAACTACTTAGATATGCCTTAGCACTATAGGGTGATGTATAAGTTTAAGTGTTGTTGTTATTACCTATCAGGAATTTAAGATATGTTTTTATTCTATGGTCATAAAAGGGGTTTTGGTGGGTGAATTCTGGTTCCTGGGCTAGGAAGAACAGAGTAGACACTGCTAATGAAATCAAAATCAATTTGTTCACCTAAAAGTATTAAAGATGTAGCTGTCTAAAACTTATTCAGTTCTGCCACAGGGGAACAAGATGGTATGTAAAAGATCCAGAAAGTTGTTGAGAATTAAAAAAAAAAATGTCCTGACATTTCCTTCATCCATGAAATTACTTTGGTACATAGAAAAGTGTGGCATTATTGAAACATTTTGCACAGTGATGTGCAAGGCCCTTTCATGTCATTAATTAATTTATTAATTTAATTAGGAAAATATTTACTGCAGAAGGAAGAACATGTTTATAATTAATTTAATTATTTTTTCTCCTATCAGTATTGTGTTTTTTTTTAAATAGTTCTAATCTATAAGTAAACACATTACAACCTGTTCTGGCTAAGATTATTCCATTGTAAAAATGAAAAATCAGGCAAATGTTTTGCACATTGCCCTCAGCTTTTTGAATCATTTTGAAGTCTTTCTGTATGAAAACCAAGGTGCTGCTTCTCACGAAAGACACTGTATAAAAAACACATGTCTTCTAAAAAGTAACCTATTTCCAGTTGTCTCTGAATGCAGGTAAACTTACCAGAAAAGAAAGTCTGGGTGATTCAGAAGTCCTTCAACATTTATAAGCTTTCTTCAATGGTTCAACTGAATGCCTGTTTTTTGAGCTTCAGTATAACCTCCTTTTAATATTTTATGGGTGTTCTCCCCCCCAACTCCCCTCATGTTTTGTTTCTGTACGCTTTTCTCAAAATTGCTGAATTGTTGGTCTTCTTCTGCTAAATGAGCTGTTCATCTGAATTAAATTGTGGGCCATCTGGAATCTCCTTACAATAAGGTAACTAAAGTTGGATCACCAAACCACTTGAGTTCTCAATGAAGCAGAAACGGAAACATTGTCAGGGTTATGACTTAGGATGGCTGTTCTCCACATTAGTGCTGGATTGTGATTGCCATTTGTTGGAGTAGCACCTGAGCCAGTCCCCATCTGGGGAGATACAAAATTCCTATTGCTGTTAGCAGATGCCATTACTGAAAGAAAATCATTGGTGGACCAGTTTTGCTCCTTGAACTGCAGCTGCCTCTCTTAGCTGCAGAACAGGGAGAGCTAGGAAGCATTAAATCTCTTTGCACTGGGCTGAGTTGTTTATCATTATTTCTTTGGTAATTACAAACAGTAATAAAAGATGAAATCTTTGTGTTTGGCCTGAGGCTTTAGTGCTTTTCCATTTACTTTCACTAAGAGTGGGAGAAGAAAAATATTCCTTATCTTCCCCTAAACACTGAACACTTAAACTGGCAATGCTCTTGGCAGATATTATTAAGGATATCCTACATTTGTTTGAAGTGGAACCATTTCATTAAAAAGCATTACTTTAATATAACAGAGAATTAATACATTTAGATGGATAATTATCAGAGAGGCTAGATGAGTGTTAATGCTCTCAGACAAAAGGACATTTTTTCCCTGACATTTTAATGGATTTTGTGGCATGGCAAACCCTCCCCTCCCCCCTAGGAAATTTGGACTACCTATTTAAACGTAGGACCCACACTGCAGCCCTGCCAACTCTCATGGTTCTGCGGTGAGTCTCACGATTTTTTGGCATGTCTCACGGTCTCACGACAAGGCTCCTCAATCTCACGCCAAATTTAAAATGCTTTTTTTTTTTTTTTTTTCAAAATTTGGGGGTCGGCTTATACACGCATAAATCTGATTTCTGACACAAATGACATGACGATATGACACTAGTTCTCAGATCACACAATATTGATATTACCATACAGCGATATATACATACAGCACATTTCTTTTCACTCTGGGCACCTCCATTTTGCTTTTTCTACCACCAGATATAACATGCTCTGGTTGGTTAGTTATTCACGTGACTGTGAATCTCACTATTTTTTGTAGAATCTCCAGATTTTTTTTCATGGGTCTCCAGATTTTCCTTTATCAGGGGTTGGCAGGTCTGCATACTGCCATTGTTTTAATGAGACTTCTTCATAGTTTTCCCTAGTTTTTAGGAAATAAATACACAAAATGATATCAAATAAAGTTTCTATGTATGGCTGTGAAAATTATCCCTTTTTATGAATTTGCTATAACTTTCAGAGATGCTGTTTACAATCAAAATCTTGTTCAGGTGTTTTATCTTACTAGGACACACAAATATAGGTAAAAAGGAGGAGAAGAAAGTGCACAAAAATCCTTGCTATGTTGAACAAAATCTAAAACTATTTTTAATGATGTCTCTTGATGATTTACAATGTCATGAAGTAAGAACCAAAACTATACATATTAAAACAAAATTGGCTAAAGATAACAAAATACCACAGGTTTCAGTGTCTGGTTAAGAAAATAAATGCATAATTAAAATCCCAAGTTTTGGTGACTTCATATACATAGCAGTTTCTGCAGTGCTTCATTCTCAAAATTCCCAATTTTTGTTTTATTGAGGATCATGCTAGCTTTCTGAATTTGATTTCTGTGTCAAGGAGATTAATACTAGGAGATAGGGCTTTAATTATTTGTTCTGTAGTCTATCAGAAGAGCTATCCAAGAATTTCTTGATCATTTAAGGAAAATTCACTAGTCCTGCTGGCTTGCCAAAGGAAAGATCTAAAGTCCACCTGTGCATTGGGTCTCCAGAGAAGTGTGAGGAGATAGCTAGCATGAGTGAAACACTCAAAGTTCTGGGGAGTAGGAGGGTATGGTGTCCCAGTGCTAATTGATAGCTTCTAATAAAAGTGGTTTCACTGCACATTTCCTTTCCCAAGGAAGCCATCTTCTGTAAAGTATGGCAATTGGTCAATCATGTTGACCCTTTATGGGAAGAGGTCAGGGCCTCCACTGAATTGGACTTTTATGTCAAAGCAAAGTCAGTAAGTTTCTGCTTCATACATACTTACTTCTGGTCAATATCCTTGCTTTCCCTCCTATAAAAAAATTCCAGTCAAATAAGGCAGGATGTTTTTAGTTGTTATTATCTTGCTTTGAAATAGTGTGATAAGAAGTGATTCATCAGGCAGAAATCTCTGACTGATCTACATCTCTACATCCCCCTTAGAGACTGATTTGTGTAATTAAAAAAAAAGTTTTCCATCCCTTACCCCACCCTTTCCTTTAGAAAGAAACAATTAAAAAAAAGTAACACAGGTTCCATTGTGGTTGGGTTTTTTGCCCATAGTTACCTATATCTTAAGATTGGGAAGAGGGGAGGGAGCTTGTTTGACTTTGAGGAAAATATAAAATGCAGTGATGTGGTAGAACGTTTACCTGAAAAATCCACAAACTGGAAAAGAAAACATAACATATTGAGAGATATATCCACCCCCATGCGACAGCCTTATCATGATATATCACAAGAAGAAGCGGAACACTTTATCTTTGTGAATGGTTGACTTTATAGACTTAACATTGCCTGCACATGAACAATTCCATGGATATTAAAGCCCCTGTCACACTGCACCAACGGATGCAAAGAGGATGTAAAACGGACAAAAAAGCTTGCCATCCGTTGGTTAATGCGATGTACTCACTGCCTCCATTTTGCTTCCTCTCTATCCGTCCAGCATCCGTTTATGGACGTTTCATCTGCTCAGAAAGTTTTGAGCTGCTCAAAACTTTTGCGCAGAAAATGTATCCAATTTGTCCATTCTGCATCTGCTATGCATCTGCTAGGCATCCGTTCTGCATCCGTTACGCATCCGCTATATCTGCTAGGCATCCGCTGCGCATCCGTGCAACTCGCATCCGCTCGGATGCAGGGAGGAAGCGGAATGGATGCAGAATGGATGCAGAACGGATGCCTAGCGGATGCAGCACGGAAACAAAGCATGTAAAATGGAAAAAACGTCCGCAGAGGGGGCCTATCTCGGATATTAAGGATGTCTAGAGGATGCCTAGAGGATGCCTAGAGGATGCAAAGGGACACCTATACTGCCTATAAAAAGGGGAAGCAACACATCTGGATCTCACTTTCAGACCAGCAGCCCTGCTGCAGACCTCTGCAGTCTTCATCTGACTCTTGCTCTTCCACAGCATCCAGTCATGTCCACCGTGGATCGTAACACAGTCCTTTTGGCAGCCACCATCCTTCTGCAACAGTGCGAAGCCATCTACAGGCTCTCTGAACTCTACTACGGGAAGAAAAAGATGTGGCCAAGAAGCGTCTGCATACGAAGATGGTTCGCCAGAAGAGCAGAAGATGGACTGTACAACAAGCTGATGGTGGAGCTCAGGAACGAAGACAGTCGGGCATACCAGAAATTCATGAGGATGCCTCCAGCCATGTTTGACAAAGTTGTGCAGCGGCTGACACCCAGGTTGACCAAGGCAAACACCAACTTCCAGCCCAGCCTGGAACCTGGGCTCAAGGTGGCACTGACTCTGCGCCACCTGGCCTCAGGGACCACCTACAGGAGCATGCAGTACGGCTGGAGGGTGCCACCCAACACCATCAGCATTGTGGTCAGAGAAGTGATGCAGGCCATCATCGAAGAATACAAGGAGGAGCTCCTCCAGTGCCCCTCCACTGAAGAAGGATGGAAGAAAGTTGCAGAGCAGTGGTATCAGAAGAGGAACTTCCCCCACACCGTTGGAGCCATAGATGGGAAGCACGTGGCCTGCAAAGCTCCAGCTAAGTCAGGGTTCACTTCTTTCAATTACAAGGGCTTCTTCAGCATCATCCTCTTCATCATGGTCGATGCTGACTACAAGTTCATGTACATTGATGCTTCAGGCAACGGCTCATCTTCAGATGCCCAGATATACAACGCCAGTCACCTCAAGGAGGAGCTGGAACGCAACCTCATCGTGGGCTTCCCAGATCCAGAACCCCTTCCTAACGACACACAAGATGTGCCCTACTTCATTGTGGGGGATGACGCCTTCTCCCTCACAACCTACCTCATGAAGCCCTACACCTCCAAATACCTCACCCGTGAAGAGAGGATCTTCAACAAAAGGCTGTCCAGGGCAAGGCGGGTGGTGGAGAACACCTTTGGCATCCTGGCCAACAGGTTCCAGGTACTTCTCACCACCATGCAGCATCGCCCAGAGACTGTGAGGAGGATCATGGAAGCTTGCTGCATCCTGCACAATCTCATGCACACCCGCTACCAGTCTTGCAGAATAGGCTCGTGGACCTCCAACAAGGCAATGGGGACATAGAGGCTGGGGAATGGAGGCAAGGGCAAAACCTGACATACACTGAGGATGTTCAAGGCCCCAACAGAGCCTCACCTGAAGAGAAGAAGCAGCGCAACCTCCTGAAACACTGGTGCAACTCCCCAGCTGGAGCAGTGGAGTGGCAAGACAGGATGATAGATGCTTAATGGATGCTTCTTTCAGCCTGTCTCATCACACTGTTGAGATTGGGCCATGTATGTTGGGTGGGCCTACAATGAACAGGGCATTTAATAAAGAGTTGTGTTTATGTTCAAATGTGTGGATCAATGCTTACATTGTTATTGATAATAAAGGGCCAAAGGTGTGGCACCTGGGAGGGTGGACCATACAGTCCCACTATGCTTGCACTGGAGGTTTATCTATCCCACAGCTATTACCCATCCCAAAGGTATCCCTGCCCATGCCACTGCTATCTTAACCCATTCCACAAGTAGGCAAAGGCTTAAACCATTTCTAAAAGTTTCCACCAAGACTTTATTAAAAAAAAGAAACGAAGCAAGTGTATGAATGAAAAATAGACTTTACTAACAAGAAGCTATAAAACAAAAATGAGTCTCTGGCACTCCTCTTGGTCGCTCAGTCTCAGGGGTGAAGGGTCCAGGTGCTGTGGAGGTGGATGGTGCTGGAGTGCTTGTCATCAGCTCCTCCAAAAGCAGAAGCAGCAGAAGCGCCAGCCGCAGAAGAGCGAGCCCGTGCTGCAGAAGCCCAGCAGAACTAGAGTGAGGGCCAGGGGGAGGGATGGTAGCCCTGTCCCTCTTGCAAGGGCTGGCAGCAGATGGCTGAGGCTTGATGTACTTCAGCATGGTTGAGGGGTTGCTGGCTGACAGGGAGGCTGGCAGGAACCAAGGCTGGCAGGAAGGCTGGCAGGGAGGCAGGCACCAAGTCTGGCAGGCAGGCTTGCAGGCAGGCATGCACCAAGGCTGGCAGGCAGGTACCAAGGCTTGCAGGCAGGCAGGCAGGCACCAAGGCTGGCAGGCAGACTGGCTGGCAGCAAGGCTTGCAGTCAGACATGCAGGCAGGACAGGCAAGGCAGTCAATGTGTCTGGAAGCAGGTCTTTCCTCTGAATGGTGACCTGCTTCAGAGCTGCTTCCGTTATATCCGCGGGGCTGACGCAATGCATCCTCCCCGCATGCGCAATTAACACTCGGCATCCGCTAGGCTTCTGCTGTGCATCCGCTCTGCATCCGCTTCATCCGCTCTGCATCCGCTCTGCATCTGCTGTATCCGTTCTGCATCCGCTTTGCTTAGGTCCCCGGAAGCCTAGCGGATGTTCCATCTGCTCCTATCTGCTTCCATCCGCTGGGCTTCCATTCCGCATCCACTTTCCATCCGCCCTGCGTCCTCCCCACGTCCGTGTTATCCGCTCCAGTTATGCAAATTTTTGCCCCTTCTGAGAATGGATAACAACAGATGGAACATTTTTCTCGTCCGTTGTGTCCGTTTTGCATCCGTTGGGCAGTGTGACAGGGCCTTAAATGTCATTAGGTGCACAATGATCAACAATTTCAATTAGAATATTTTTTCCTAAGCTTCCTAAAATATATATATTTGCCTTAGTACCAGCCCCTATGACCGACATATAAAATATAGATCTCTTTTGCTGGTATACTGCGGTTTTTAGCTCTTCAATCCATCTTGTCTACAGAAAAAAAAGTCACATTCAAGACATGCTAATTTTCTTTTCTTTTTTGCAGTGAAATAGTAGGCAGAAACAGAGCCACACTGTGGCAACCACAATCAGTGTTTAACAGTGTTTCTTTCTGTTTCCAGGGTGGTGCCCTTTTGTGTTGAAAGATTGCTAAGAACTGTGGGACTGTTCCCACCATCACCACATTTATTTCTGAATGAATAGAAACAGCTATTGGGAAAAAATAATACAGTCCTTGTTCCAGAAACCAATAAAGAACACCAGGGTGAATCCCCACTAGCTTTTTCTTGGCCTATGGCGGAGAGAACTTTAAAGTACAATATAAGTGCTCCTAAAAAGGATAACTCGAGGGGAGGCCAACGTTGCTCAAAAATCAGAGAAATAAAACCTGATGCAATATTAAAGCTGAATAAATAAATTCCTCAGCTTTTGCTTGCTCCAAACTGCAGAAAGATACTGAGAGAAGCTAGATCAATGCTTTGATGCATCTACTCCTTTTATTTGTTAACAAATAAATTCTCTCTTGCTCTCTAGTAGAATTGTTATTCAGCTATTTTTTTGTGTTTTACAAAATAAAAACAAAGAAGCAAGAGCAATACTGTTAAACCCCAAAATTCCACAAGCATCAACCCCCCCCCCCCCAAAAAAAGAAGCTTTTCTCTTCAGGGCCAGAAGCCCAGATCTAAACACAGGGAAGTTTCAAGGAACTGTGCATCAGATGTAGATTGGCAAAATCTAGTCTGGCATGCTCCTGTCCATCAACAGCTGGGTTTCCAAGATCTGCAAGGTCTTCATTTGAGGATCAAGTTCCAAGAAGGCAATCCATATAAGAAAAAAGAACAGATAGCCACAAATGCATTAAAAAGACTTTACATGCTATTTTATAAAGATAAGACTTTCTAACAGGTTGGGCAGGATAGAACAAAGGCAATGGAATGGAGCTGTCAGTTGTTAAGACCTGGGATAGGATTTTCGTGAAACTGTAAGGCCAGATATGATAGTGTACCATAATATAGAGATATAATTAGCCCTATTCTCCACACAATGGTAGGGGACAAAGGAGAATGGAAAAATTCATTCCAGAATCACAGAAGTGTCCACCCACTGAATTCCACTGTGCATATGCACATATTCAGATAAAAGATTCAGTTATATATGCACAGATTCAATTCAATAATTAAAGGAATGATATTGAGAATCGTTTCCGAAAGACATTTCTATTCTTTAAGACTGTAATCATGCTTTGAATATGGGCCTGTGGTTTGCATCTAGCTTTTTAAAGTTAGAAGTTCTGTGTGACTTGGGCATTCATTCCTTAGTCACCATCTGATAAGCTTATCTGAGTGCATACCAATGAATCATTAGAGGCATTAATCAATTACTATTATCATTGCAATTTTACAATGTGGAATAGACGTTACCAAGCTTTCTTTATTTAAAAAAAATAGAAATTGAACTATGATTTAATAACAACTTTCACATCGCTGCTTTTACCCACATTTTAATCAATTTTGAAAGGAAAGGAAAGACATCTTGTTCCATAGAACGATGGTAGACATCTTCTCCTGCTTTTCATATTTCTCCAAATAATTCAGAGGACTTCTAGCAAAAAAAACAAGCTTCAGATTGAATTTAGTTTGGATTTGTTGCTGATTTATTTACAAAAGTGCACGTTCTGCCCCGAGAATGTGTGAGATGCCTATAGAACACCATTCCCTGGATTTCTGGTACATTTGGAAAATGATGTGTATTATTGTAGCACATCTACAACACATTTAGAAATAGGAAAATTATAGGCCTGATTTTAAAAATATAGCAGTGAATTCCTGTTCTCTTTTGGTGTCCTTAATCTTTTATTCTTTCTTGCTGCACAAATGATAGGGTTTGGAAAGATATTCCAAAATCTCAGAGAACCTCTTTTAAATTGTGTAAACTGTTCTGAGTTTGTTGAAAGACAGATATAATTCAGAATAAGGCAGTTTCCTACATTAATACTAGATCAGGAATTGGTATCTGAGCTTAATACGCTTTGCGAATGGGCAGAGCAGAAAAAGAAGATACAAAATAGGAGGTACCAGCATTTTGCTTGTGAAAAAAAGGATGATTGTCTTGACACCATGGAAGTATTTGGGAACCTCCTTCCCACTATAAATTATAGTGCTGTTTACAGTTCTACAAATACATATTAAGTCCATCATCAACTGTAGAAATTGATTCATTTCAAATATATTAGTTCTTTACTATTTCTTCCATTTCATATGCTGCAAAGCAATCTGAAGTCAATCAAAAATTAAAGCTCGGTGGAGCTGACATAACTTATTCCCTGAAAAATCCAGTGCCACACAAGGATATTTTGCAACATGAATTCAGAGGATCTGACTCACAGGCTTCATATAATTTCCTTTGGATGTATTAATTTGTGAATTTACCTTCCAAGCTGTTTTTTAAATAAGGAATCTGTGATGTCCTCAGAATCCCTCCTAAATCAGATTTCCCTCCAGTCCCTTTTCTTTTTGTATTGTGATTTTTTGACCACAAAGACTAGTTTCTTCTTCAAGATTATGAGTAATTTTGACTCACAGTGCCATAATGTGCTTTAAATAAGTATAGTAGATAAATAATAATAAAAAGCCTTCTCAGTGACAACTTCAAGTTGGCACTTTTAAAAGAAAATAATAATAATTCCCCGTTCGTTTTCACCAAAAGTAGTTGGTCTATAAAAATTGTATCACCTCGCCTACTTTCAGTCTCCATGTCATGTCATATTTGCTTCTGTCTAAACATCTCAACAAGATGGCAGATTCCCTTAAAAAGTATGGATCTCTCACTGTTTCTGTCATGGACATCTGCTGGAAACGGAACTCCTTTTGCTTTGCATGACAGTGTCACATTTGCTTCAGTGATCAGAGGCTCTAGATTTTGGATATTTTCACAAAGCTTTTGTCTTGATGGTGGTGAGAGTGAGAGAATGGGGAATATGGAAATAATCTCTCCCTTTCTCCACTTTCCAAATGAATTTGATGATATAGCAGCCATTGTGCACATACAGTATGTACGTATGTGCTTAGCTTTTCCTCCAGTTGATTAATTAGAGCTTAACTTTGGTCAGAAATCCTCTTTTTTATTCCAACCTTTGTTACCTTTTCCTGGCAATACTATCATTTTCCTTTGGAGATAACCTCATCAATAGACAATCGTTCTGAGTAGTTTATGTATAGTATTTGGGGAGACAGATGACAAACTATCACACCATCACTTGAGACTTTCAAGAAGAGATCGGACTGTCATCTGTCAGAAATGGTGTAGGGTCTCCCGCTGGGGCGGGAGGGGTTGGCCTAGATGACCTACAAGGTCTCTTCCAACTCTGATTATCTGTTAAATCTGTTAAACTAGGTTTTAAGAAATTTCCAGAAGGACATCAAGGAAAGGGCTAGGCTCATCTTGGTGGGGAGGAATTATCATATTTCACAGGGAAGACACCAAAGCAGAAAAGGCCCTTTTCTAAGTTCTGCTAAATGTAGTTCCTTTGCAGACTAAACCAGGTGCATACATCTTCTGCCAGATCTATTGGGGTGGGTAGAAATAACCATGAAAGGCAGTCCCTCAAAATTCTCTCTGTGTTGGAGAGCAACCAACCCATCAAAAGGAGGACTCATATGGGGAATTAGTCTGGACTTGTTATGTTAATAAAGAGGGCAAGGTCCCACCCAACCCACAAATGCCTTTGAGCCTTATCTAATCTTTCCCAGATGAAAGCTGCCAGTCTGAGGAGATTCCTGTGGAACTGACATAGAACAATAAGGTAGCTAGTTTGAATTCTACACATGTGGTTTTGGCTGTTCATGCCCAACACTTTGTCCACAACACTTGGATAATTGATGGTTCTTTTGATTGCATTGGATAGGGTTATGCTCCTTCTGAACAATCAAGTAGGCAATTTTGGGGTCCTCTTGAACTCATAGCTCCTGATAGAACAGGAAATAGAAGTTATGGCCAAGGAGTATTTACCTGATTAAACTGGTCCATCAACAGTGGCTCTATCCGAACCATAAAGTCCTGGCAACAGTGAGTCATGTCATTATCATTATCCATTTAGATGACCACAAAAATACTATGTTTGGTACTATTGGTGTAAAATATAGAATGTTACATGGTGAAAGTTGCCCTAGAATTCTTGGGAATTGGTAGTAGCATGTAAATCCATGTAAATAGTTTGATTGACAGATGGTTAGATTCAGTTTCAATCACTACACATTTTCTTTGCTTCGTTCCTTAATTTTTCAATACCAAAATTCAATGTTTTTCAGAATTGTTTGGGGGAGGTAAATTAATTCTTTCATTCTGGGAAACATGTCAGTCAGATCTACCATAGACATATTTTTTTTGAGGGGGAGCATGTAATTTTGTAAAGAGTGCCTTATCCATTTCTATTTACAATCTCCTTGATGGCACTATAATTTAGAAAAAGTTGTTTCCCAGAAATTGCATCAAGTTTCTCAATAATACAGTGTTATAGAGATCAAATAGTTACAGGCATGTGTCATACAATCAAAATCATTTCTCTTTTATCAGTCAGAAACAATTGCTGAATAAAAACAACAAGTTTGTGCTGGCTAAAGCCTACAACTTGCTCATTGTCTTAAATGACCCTTTGTCATGCCACTTAAAGAAGCTATTTACTCTGAAGAATTAGCATTGAATTCACTCCAGATAACGGAAATATCAAACACACAAGCAATCAGTATTAGGAATGCTTACAACCCAATTCTTTGCTCAGAAGTATATCTATATGCCTTGGAAAAAAGGCAAAATATAATATAAATGGCTTGGGAGTGGAATAGCTTACAGTATAGACAATTATTGGTTGATTAAGCATGTCTAAGATTTTATTGTTGTTGCTTGGTTACTTACGTGTTGTAATTCTTGCACGCTAGCTTGTTCTGGAAATTTTGGAAAAACAAATAGTAAAAACATTTGATCAGTAGACAATTACAATAGAGTATATAATAAATTAATGATTAGGAATTGGTTATATTTCCATGGCAATAGTTTTGTTAAGGGACAAGTCTCCCAGCAGCCATTTCATAAGAGCATTCATGCATAATAATATACAGTAAGACCCTTGCAGGATCAGCTTATATAATAGAATAGGGTTGGAAGGGACCTTGGAGGTCTTCTAGTCCATCCCCCTGCTCAAGCAGATGACCCTCTATCATTTCATATAAGTGACTTTCCAGGCTCTTCTTTAAAACCTCTAGTGATGAAGCATGCATAATGTCTGAAGGCAAGCTGTTCCACTGGTTAATTTTTCTAACTGTTAGGAAGTTTCTCTTTAATTCCAGGTTATTTCTCTCCTTGATTAGTTTCCAATCATTATTTCTCATCCTGCCCTCTGGTGCTTTGGAGAATAATTTGACCCCATCTTCTTTGTGGCAGCTCGTCAAATACTGGAATACTGCTATCATGTCCCCCTAGTTTTTCTTTTCTCAACTCAAATCATGCACCCGTTCTTCATATGTTTTAGTCTCCAGGCCTTTGATCATCTTAGTTTCTCTTCTTTAACTTTTTCCAAAGTCTCAACATCTTTTTTGTAATCTGGTGACCAAAATTTGTTGCAGTATTCCAGGTGTAGTTATAAATCTGTCCAGCCCATCATTACCAGCCGGAAGCTTGCACACCTGGTGGGTTTAAAAAGATCAAGGTTAAGGATACCATAAGGTATTTGAGAGAGAGAGAGAGAGATTCTGAACCTATGTAGGAAGCTACTGTGCTCCAGATCACACTAAGTGACCAAAGGAAGCATTCCATACTGCTTTCAGAATTACTTTTCCAGTTCCTTCTTGTGAAATCTTCTCAATTAAATATTCTCTTCCTCATACCATTTGTCAATCATCCACTGAATTATCTAATGATTTATTATCCTCCTTCTCTAAAATAGCCTAAAGCTTCTTGGCAGTTCCTAGATTTTATCATTTTTGACAGGGCACATAATTGCTCAGTCTTTACAGTTCAGAGCCTGTGGGACAGAAGTTCCCTATTTAAACCTGTTCCATCTATTTCTTTTTATTTTATTTTGTCAATATGGATTATAACATTAATGGAACTCAAAAAGATGTGACGGGGGAGGGGAATCAGCAAAAAGGTAACAACATCCAGAGTCACTAAAGATAGAAAAGTTATTGTTTAATTTATTCACTTATTAGAAGTTCCCCCCTTAAAAGTCTACATTTCTGAATTAGTTTCCATCTCGACTTTTGTTCCAAGATTGTCTACATACACACATTGGAATAAAAACATGAATCTTGGGATATAAGCCTCATATTTTATTAAATAGTTTGAGAATCGTAGTAAGAAGCTGTGTATCCCTCCATTAACTGTGTAGATCTTACTCTGTAGAAATGCCTCGAGGCAAATCAAAACATTTTCACAACAGAGAAAACCAACCTAGTTCAATGCAATAGTTCATCTGTGCTTCCTATCCCACATCCGATAATCTAACTAAGCCAAGGGGCTTTTGCTTCCATTTTGCCATATCCCTAGGCAGCATTCAGAAGTACAGTACGAGTCTGCCTGTCAAAAGCCACTCCATTTGCAATCCCTTCAGATTAGCTCATCATAAGGGATCACCAGACATCCTTCGGCATAAAAATGTCTCAGTGTATTTACTAAATCAGCCTGCTGAAATTGTCCCCTTTCAAGTACATACTTGCTAAATGTGATATCTGCGATACAGAGTTAAAGTCACAAATGGTGCAGCCAAGAGAGCAAAGATAAACCAAAGGTCAAGTGCAGATATCATCCCTAGTCTTCCTGCTCAAAACCAAATAGTGATGACCTAAGCCCATTCTATAGAAGAAAAACACAGTCATACAGTCATCAGTGGGAGAAGAAGGGTGATAAGGAGTGATGAGAAGATTAACAGAAACAGTAGTGCAGACTTTATAGTTGGACAGTGTTGAGGGAATTATTTGTTTAGCAGAGAGATAGTGTTTGGGGAAAAACTGTCCTTGTATCTAGTTGTTCTGGTGTGCAGTGCTCTATAGCGTCATTTTGAGGGTAGGAGTTGAAACAGTTTATCTCCCGGATGAACAGGAATAAGTTAACCTGGTTTAAGCCCATGTCACACTGCCCAACGGATGCAAAAAGGACACAACGGACAAGCAAAATGTTCCATCTGTTGTTTTCCGCTCTCAAAAGGGGTAAAAATTTGCATAACTGGAGCGGATAACACGGACGCGGGGAGGATGCAGGGCAGATGGAAAGCGGATGCGGAACGGAAGCCTAGCAGATGGAAGCAGATGGGAGCGGATGGAACATCCGCTAGGCTTCCGGGGGACCTCAGCAAAGTGGATGCGGAACGGATGAAGTGGATTCACAGCGGATGCACAGCGGATGCACAGTGGAAGCCTAATGGATGCCTGGCATTAATTGCACATGCGGGGAGGATGCATTGCATCAGCCCCACGGATATAACGGAAGCAGCTCGGAAGCAGGTCGCCATTCAGAGGAAAGACCTGCTGCCGGACAGATTGGCTGCCTTGCCTGCCCTGCCTGCATGTCTGCCTGCAAGCCTTGGTGCCAGCCTTGGTGCCTGCCTTCCTGCCAGCCTTGGTTCATGTCTGCCTGCCAGCCTTGGTGCCTGCCTGCCTGCCTGCCAGCCTTCCTGCCAGCCTTGGTGCCTGCCTCCCTGCCAGCCTTGGTGCCTGCCTTGGTGCCAGCCTTCCTGCCAGCCTTGGTGCCTGCCTGCCTGCCTGCTAGCCTGCCTGCAAGCCTGCCGGCCAGCCTCCCTGCAAGTCTGCCTGCCAGCCTTCCTGCCAGCCTTCCTGCAAGCCTTGGTGCCAGCCTCCCTGCCAGCCTTGGTTCCTGCCAGCCTCCCTGCCAGCCAGCAACTCCACAACCATGCTGAAGCACAGCAAACCTCAGCCATCTGCTGCCAGCCCTTGCAAGAGGAACAGGGCTACCATCCCGCCCCCTGGCCCTCACTCTGGTTCTGCTGGGGCTTCTGCAGTACAGGCTCACTCTTCTGGGGCTGGAGCTTCTGCTGCTTCTGCTTCTGGAGGAGCTGATGAAAGGCACTCCAGCACCAGCCACCTCCACACCACCTGGACCCTTCACCCCTGAGACTGAGCGACCAAGAGGAGTGCCAGAGACTCATTTTTGTTTTATAGCTTGTTGTTAATAAAGTCTATTTATGATTCACACACTTGCTTCATTTCTTTTTTTTAATAAAGTCTTGGTGGAAACTTTTAGAAATGGTTTAAGCCTTTGCATGCTTGTGGGATGGGTTAGGATAGCAGTGGGATAGATAAACCTCCAGTGCAAGCATAGTGGGACTGTATGGTCAACCCTCCCAGGTGCCACACCTACGGCCCTTTATTATCAATAATAATGTAATAATTATCCACACATGTCAACATAAACACAACTCTCAATTAAACGCCCTGTTCATTGTAGGCCAACCAAACATACATGGCATCTACCATCCTGTCTTGCCACTCCACTGCTCCAGCTGGGGAGTTGCACCAGTGTTTCAGGAGGTTGCGCTGCTTCTTCCCTTCATGTGAAGCTCTGTTGGGGCCTGGCACATCCTCAGTGTCTATCAGGTTTTGCCCTTGCCTCCATTCATCAGGCTCCATGTCCCCATTGCCTTGTTGGTGGTCCACGAGCCTGTTCTGCAACACTGGGTAGCGGGTGTGCATAAGATTGTGCAGGATGCAGCAAGCTTCCATGATCCTCCTCACGGTCTCTGGGCGATGCTGCATGGTGGTGAGAAGTACCTGGAACCTGTTGGCCAGGATGCCAAAGGCATCTGCCTTGCCCTGGACA
This sequence comes from Laticauda colubrina, assembly GCA_015471245.1. Classification (NCBI taxonomy): domain Eukaryota; kingdom Metazoa; phylum Chordata; class Lepidosauria; order Squamata; family Elapidae; genus Laticauda; species Laticauda colubrina. The sequence continues at coordinate 70,429,345 of BLBF01000003.1, forward strand.
GCCTGTAGTTGAAGATCCTCTCTTCACGGGTGAGGAGTCTGGAGTTGTAGGGCTTCATGAGGTAGGTTGTGAGGGAGAAGGCGTCATCCCCCACGATGAAGTAGGGCACATCTTGTGTGTCGTTGGGCAGGGGGTCTTGGATCTGGGAAGCCCAGGATGAGGTTGCATTCCAGCTCCTGCTTGAGGTGACTGGCGTTGTATACCTGGGCATCTGAAGATGAGCCGTTGCCTGAAGCATCGATGTACATGAACTTGTAGTCAGCATCGACCATGGCGAAGAGGATGATGCTGAAGAGGCCCTTGGAGTTGTGATAAGTGGACCCCGAGTTGGCTGGAGCTTTGCAGGCCACGTGCTTGCCATCTATGGCTCCAACGATGTGTGGGAAGTTCCACTTCTGATACCACTGCTCTGCAACTTTCTTCCATCCTTCTTCAGTGGAGGGGTACTGGAGGAGCTCCTCCTTGTACTCTTCGATGATGGCCTGCACCACTTCTCTGACCACAATGCTGATGGTGTTGGATGGCACCCTCCAGCCATACTGCATGCTCCTGTAGGAGGTCCCTGAGGCCAGGTGGCGCAGAGTGAGTGCCACCTTGAGCCCAGGTTCCACTTGGGGCAGAAGCTGGTGCTCTGCTTGGTCAACCTGGGTGTCAGGCACTGCACAACTTCGTCAAACATGGCTGGAGGCATCCTCATGAAGTTCTGGAACACCCAAGTGTCTTTGTTCCTGAGCTCCACCATCAGCTTGTTGTACAGTCCGTCCTCTGCTCTTCTGGTGAACCATCTTCGTACCCAGACTCTTCTTGGCTGCCTCTTTTTCTTCCTGTAGTAGTGTTCACAGAGCCTGCAGATGGCTTCACACTGTTGCAGAACGATGGTGGCTGCCGAAAGGACTTTGTTACAATCCACGGTGGACATGACTGGATGCTGTGGAGGAGAAAGAGCCAGACGAAGGCTGCAGAGGTCTGCACCGCTGGGCTGCTGTTCTGAAAGTGAGATGCAGATGAGTTGCTCTCCCTTTTTATAGGAAATTTTCCGCTAGGCATCCTCTAGGCATCCTCTAGGCATCCTGTAGACATCTTTAATATCCGAGATAGGTCCCCTCTGCGAACGTTTTTTCCGTTTTAAACGCTTTGTTTCCATGCTGCATCCGCTAGGCTTCCCTTCTGCATCCGTTCTGTGTCCATTCCGCTTCCTCCCTGCGTCCGAGCGGATGCGAGTTGCACGAATGCGCAGCGGATGCCTAGCGGATATAGCGGATGCGTAACAGATGCGTAGCGGATGCGTAGCGGATGCGTAGCGGATGCGTAGCGGATGCAGAACGGATGAACTGGATACATTTTCCGCACAAAAGTTTTGGGCAGCCCAAAACTTTCAGAGCGGATGAAACGTCAATAAACGGATGCTGGATGGATAGAGAGGAAGCAAAACGGAGGCAGTGAGTACATCGCGTTTTTCAACGGATGGTTGGTTCAGTGTGACATGGGCTTTATATGCATCTCTTAGAACAGAGCTGTCAAACTCGCATTGTCACGGTGGCATAATGTGACATCTCAGGACTATTTCCCCCTTTGCTAAGCTGGACATGGGTGTGGCCAGCGTGTGATGCATCCAGCCCATGGGCTGTGAGTTTGACAGTGTCATTTTGAAAGAAAATGTGTGTCTACCTTTTTAATTCTCTAACTAAATGGATTAAAGGTGGAAGCTATCCATTTTAGTATGACTCAGCATTAGATTCCAAAGGCTGCCTGAACTCTGTGATCACAAAGGATTTTGCTTCAAGACTTGAACAAGAGATTGGGCAGGCTTTTTCATCTGGGTATAGATGGGAAAAGTAACTCTTTTTTTTACATTGTCCCACTTACTCCTTTTAAGGCCAGCAAAGGCTGGCATCTTCCAACTGAAAACAGAATACTCAATCTGAATGTTGTACAACTTGCCAATTTTTTGCTAGATTTTTTTATCTTTTCATTATAGAAGGTTCAGATAACTTCTATAATGTTCCTAAATCCACAACAATTCTTCTTCTTCTTCTTCTTCTTCTTCTTCTTCTTCTTCTTCTTCTT
>BLBF01000003.1:70437137-70463787 GCA_015471245.1 Laticauda colubrina
TAGATAGATAGATAGATAGATAGATAGATAGATAGATAGATAGATAGATAGATATATTGAGGCAGAATACAAATCAACAAACCAGTAAAATATTTTCCTGCTATGGACTGTTGTGATGGAGATCAGTTTAAGAATAGTATCAATAGGTGATAAAATTCTGTAATTGATATTATTTATTTACCGTACAAGAATCTATTAGGTCAGGGGTCAGCAACCATGGGTCTGGAGCCATATGTGGCTCTTTCATCCCTCTGCTGCAGCTCCCTCTCACTAGTTAGTTCCACAATTGATTGAACTTTTGGTTAGGAGAGGTAGAGGAAAAAGGATGCCATGCTAGGACGAAACTCTATGGTGGGGGAACCAAACTTCTGGTCAACTCCATAATTAAACAGGGGCTTCCAGTTAGGACCTTTGTGCCTCTTTGAATACTTAAAGTTGTTGACCCCTGTATTAGGTAAAATTACCCTCAAGTCAAACCTATTCCTGGCTATTTTATGATGGCAAACATGCAATTTTCTTGGCAATTTTGTTGAGGTTTTTCATTTCCATCAATGTCTTTTGGGGTGGTTTATATTCTCCCCCCCCCCAAGTTTTTTACAGGTATTCCTTCTTTTTGTACCATATCCATCATCAGATGTTGGTGATCATATAGGTGACCCATTTTTATCAAAAACTGCTGCTGAGTTTTGCATAGTGGTTCCCATGGGTTCCCAGTGGTTCCCTGCTTAGGTATTCCTTAGTGGTTCTCATCCCATTACACTATACCCAATCCTACTTCTCTTACAAATTCAGACGAGGATTACCAAATGATGCCACTTTCTGAAATACATCTGTGCATAAATAGCAGTGATCTTTTAACAGATTAATTTTTGAAATATTTAAATGCCAACCCTCCAGCTTCATGTTTCAAGCTTATACTTCTCAAATGCCAAAATTTCATTAAAAAGTATGTGTATGTATCATTAAAAAAGAGAGATGGGTTAAAATGTTTCCATCCTTTTCATTGTCCCCCCAAAATGTTACTGTGTAATCTCTGTGTAAATCAGAGATTTCTAGCAATTGTCACATCTTGCAGCCTTTAGTTAAACATCTTTTAGTTGGTTACTATGTACTGAATATGGAAGGCTATTTTCCTTTGGAAAAAGTTTACAATGAAGACAAACTGGATTTTATGAATAGCAAATAGGCAAATCTGCAAGGCAGTTGGAGAGAGGGGTATATGATAACTTAGGGCCATGTTAGCCTCATTCAATTTGATAGATTGCAATTTAGTATTTCACAGGCATCAAATGCAACTCACTGAATATTAAATGTGATTATCAAGCATGAAATATCAAGTTAAGCAAATTGCAAGGCTGGGCATCTGGATCGACACACTGCTAGTTTTGGAATTCTAATATTAATAGAAAAACAAGAGACTTTTTAAATCTTGACTCTTGCAGTTTGTTAAAAAGCTTTGTGATGTATGTATAAAATAAAATGTTATGCTAATAGGTAGACTAAAATGATAGATATGAGTGAAACATTCTCCATTCACGTTGGATTGATCCAGAGATACAATTTCTTTTTCTAAATGCATGAGATGAACTTTTGGGTCACTTTCTCCACCAATTCATATTTCTAGAAAAGAGATGTTAAATTCCTATTTTATTTTATTTTTTAGCTTTCTTGATAGCTTCTTCTTTTCAAAACATTGGCTATGGAGTGCTTCACTGATCTTTCCTATACTATTCCCCAGTACTGGTTATCTCATAGAGTATGGTAATAGATCTTTGTTAGGGATAACATTGTTCACCCTAACTGTTTTAGGTGAAAAAATAACTATGAATCATAGTTAGTGTATGCAGCTTTAACTGTAAAATAGCAATTGTGGGAGTGGTTATGAAAACCATTTAAAAGTAGCAAGTCTACGGCTTGCACTCTCTCTCTCTGGCTTTGATGATCCCTGATTACTGCTTGGAATCAAGACTGCATTGCTCGAACGGGAGAGACAACAACGGACTGATTTATGTGAACTGACATAGGATATTCTACATGGACTTTGCTATCCCTGAATGGACTGACTACATGGTAAATGAATATTGGACTGTTTTTGACTATGCTATAAACTTATACTGGAATAAAATATATTCTTGATAGCACAAGCGTATCTGTTATTTTTACTGTATGTTAATAAACATACAAGCTTCGCTCACTCATTTATCTGTGTGCCTATCTGACTAACGCTGCACATTCTGTTTAGCTTGTCTACCTAACCCTGGTTGGGGAACCCAGGCTTAACAATCTTCCTTCCCTCCCTCTGAATAGAATTATTTTTTGTGTCCATTATAGCTGATCAGGTGTGGAAAGAATATGTAGTTCATAAGAAAGTTATTTTGAGGATGAGAAAGATCAAACAATCTTATTCAACTCAAAATAATTGTATGTAACAAAAATTCAGGTTCTTCTATAAATATGAGATGAAATTTTGGAAAATATACAAGGGTTTTCTCTTTTTTTTAAATTGTTACATTCAGTTTTTGTGTTCTTAATAGTTTTATTTGTACAATGCTCAGAGTCTCTCTGTTTGGAATATGGGCAGTTTCTAAATTTGAATTATAAGTAAATAAATACATACAGCTTGAAGGAAGATCACTAGCCACTCAAATGGGTGAGCACACAGGAACTAACCTATATCAATAATGGATTGCAATTATTGCAACAAATTATTTCTTTCATGTTCACCTGCTTTGAAAAATTATGGTGACTCAGAATTTAATTTTCTTTCTGATGTGTTTTCACATGATATTTTTCAAGAATTAAAAACTATATGACTGGAATGATGGAATCCAGCAAAGATTTTTCTCTGAGCCAAAATTCACCCTGAACTTAAGACGTATTAGCTGATCAGTAACAACCTTTTATGCATTCCATAACATGGCAATAAGCTGAGAAGTCAAGTTTTAAAATTAAATCTTAAAAAAAAACAACTGTGCAATGACAACAAACACACACACACACACACACACACACACATGTATGAGTATAATATATGTGTGTGTATGTTTGTGTGTATGTATACAAATATAAATGTGCATAGGTTTGTATGTGTGTATATATGTATATGTACGTGTATATGTACACATCACACACACACCAGTCTTTAGGGAAGTGAGTTAGAACTCTTTATTATAACAGAATCTTAATTCTCATGAATTAAAACTCCCAAACTAGACTATAAATTTATAATACCTATTTTTTTGAATTTTTGCAATTATTTTTGATAGAGAAATAGCCATAATATCATCAGCATATAAAGATAATTTATATTCAGTTGTAAATGCCAGCACACCTTTAATATCTTGAAACTATTGTATGGAAGAACTCATTGGTTCCAGGATCAAAATGAAGATTAAAGGAGACAAAATGCATCCATCTTGGGTGCCACAATATATAGATAGCTTGAAAAACAAAACCTTTGGTAATTACTCTAACTATTGGATGAAAATTCAGAACAATAATACAATGAACAAAAGATGACAGAAACCCATACCTTTTCAGACCACACTTCATAAATTCAATCTGGAATAATTTAAATCACAGTGTCCAACAAAATTAAAGCAGCTAATTTATATTATTTTTGAGTAATGGTAAAAAAAGGATAGCATAAAAGATTGTAACCGACACACTGTATGTATATAATTGAAGGAGGGTTTGATGTTTTTATGTTTTGTTTGTATGTTTGTTGTAAAAAATAAAAACTTTGAAAAAAAATAAAGCAGATAATTTATCTGGAGCAATATTTGTAATATCAATCACTGGTTGGGTATAGTCAAAGATTGTCTATTTTTTTAATAAATCCAGTTTGAGATTCATGTATTAGAGGTAGTATCATTTTTGTGATCAGCCTCCTGATTTGCACTGAAGCTAATATTTTGCCTTCCACATTAAGCAATGATCTTAGTCTATAGTTTGCATATCTTTATCACACTTTAATATTACCATAATGTAAGCCTTGTGAAATTTAGAAAGATGGATTGTAAACCTCCAAAAGCAAGCCAATAAGTCTTTAAATATTATGTTTGTGGGGTTTTCCCTAGCATATAGATTGTAGAGTTTTTATTGTTGTTGTTACTTATAATGACAGTGATGGTGCCAATTAGGATATTTTTTTTCCTGAGAAATTTCTTCCATTTCAGTACTTTCTAGGAAATATATTAATTAGCTGTTTGATTTCAGGACTCCCTATTTGGGAAAACTGAGTGTAAAACTGATGAAACTTGTTTCAAGTGGTAAAAAACAAATTACCCATAACAATAAGAAAACTAATTGTTTACCTAATCTATGCCTTTTCTCTGGAAATGTCACACTACTAACTAGAGCATACATCTCATCAGTCTGGGACCCACATTCTGTATCTGATATTAACACAGCTGAGAAAGTCCAGAAGTATTTCACAAGAAGAGTTCTACACTCCTCTACTCATTGTCGAATACCTTATGCCACCAGACTTGAAATTCTAGACCAAGAAAGCCTAGAACTACGCCGCCTTTGGTCCGATCTAAGTATAGTATATAAAATCATACATTGCAATGTCCTACCTGTCAATGAATACTTCAGCTTCAACCATAACAACACTAGAGCAAACAATAGATAAACAATAAACTCAAGGTTAATTGCACCAAACTTGATTGCAGGAAATACGACTTCAGCAACAGAGTGGTCAATGTCTGGAATACTCTACCTGACTCTGTGGTTTCTTCCCCAAACCCCAAAAACTTTAACCTTAGACTGTCTACTATTGACCTCACCCCTTTCCTAAGAGGTCTGTAGGGGGCATGCGTAAGCACACCAACATGCCTACCATCTCTGTCCTATTGTTTATTTTATTTTATTATTTTTCTTATAGGTATCCATGTATTCATAACTATGTTTTTACTTATACCCATTATCTTGTTAGCAATTGACAAAAATAAATAAATAAAATAAAATAAAAAATTAAATCATCCAATCTTTTCTCTGAATTTCCAATATTTCTGAATAATACAATTCAGAGATGAGGGCTCCTTGTCGCTCTCTGAGCTTGATTATTTTCTTGTAGACATTTCATTTCCCAAACTCGCTAACATCATCAGTGCTCTTTATGTGTATACTGTACAAAAGAGACAATCAACAAAACAAAAAGGGAGCAAAAAGACAAAAAGACCTCCCCACCAGCAATCAACACCTAGATATGCATAGATTAACACCAATATTAGCATCAGATCAACAATGAAGAAGTGAACAATACCCCAATGAAAAAACTAACAAACAAGCCAACAGCCCAACCAAAGTAAAGAAACATCTGCAAATAAACAACCAAGTTCAAAGAACACCAAGACCCCCTCATTTCAACCCTAAGCTGTAAAGGCTAGGTCACATCGGCTGACGGATGCAAAACTTATGTAAAAAGGACACAGCGGACGAGCAAATTTTCCATCCATTGTTATCCGCTCTCAAAAGTGCCCCAAATTTGCATAAACAGAGTGGACAACAGCGGAAAGGAACGGACAGGAGGAAGACATAGCGAGGATGTTAAGCGGATGCTCAACGGAAGCCTAGCGGATGGAAGTGGATGGAAGCAGATGACACATCCACAGGGCTTCCAGGGGAGAACACCAAAGCGGACGCACAGTGGAAGGAGCGGATGCAGAGAGCATGCTGAGCGGATGACGCGGATGCATCACAGACGCCTAGCGGATGTCTAGCGGAAGCAAAGCATTCATGGCGTATGCGGGGAGGATGCATTGCGTCAGCCCCATGGATATAAAAGGATGCAGCTCACAAGCAGGTCACCTTTTAGAGGAAAGACCTGCTGCCAGACACATCTTCAGCCAACAACCATGGGGAAGAAGAGGAAGCCTGTGCCTACTCCTGCCAGCCCTGGTAAGAAGGACAGGACCACCATCCCACCCCCTGGCGCTGACTCTGAAGCTGCTGGGGCTTCTGCTGCTGGTGCTGACTCTGCTGGTGCTGGTGCTTCTGCTGGTGCTGCTCCTGGTGCTGGTGCTTCTGCTGGTGCTGACTCTGCTGGTGCTGCTCATGTTGCTGGTGCTCCTGCTGGTGCTTACTCTGCTGGCACTGCTCCTGGTTCTGCTGGTGCTGCTGGTGCTGCTGCTGCTGGTGTGGTGGACCAGCCCCTAGAATCTCAAAGCCCTGCTGATGAGGGCCTAGAAGGCCCTGCCAGAGGGAGGAAGAGGCATTTGCTAGAAAAGGGGGAGAGGAGACAGTACGCCATTGCAGAGGAACATGAGGAGGAGGTGCTCGAATGGCTGAGGGAGAACGAGTACCTCTGGAGAAAGGGACAAAGGCTCTATTGAGACACCAAGCGGAAACAGGCGGCTTGGAGAGAGAAGGCGGAGAGCCTGGGCTACACTTCGGATGTCCTCCTGGGGTGGTGGAAGCACATGTACACCTGGTATGGGAAGCTGCACCTGAAGAAGTCTAGGTTCTAAGTCCAGGCTGCGGTCAAGCTCACCAACCAGGAGACCTACGTGATGGCCAAGTGCAGCTCCTTGGAGGGTGAGATCCGCCACCGAGGAGCAGCCCCTCTGTCAACCCTCTCTCAGGCAGCCCACAGAGAGCCAGTCCTCTTCTGGAAAAGAGTCAGCTCCTGTGTCCAGGCAGGTATCTTTGGGCACCCCATGATGGAGACCCCCCCAACAGCTGCACTCCCCATGGCGGAGCACATGCAGGACCCCCTGATGCAGTTGGAGCAAGAAGAAGCTGCTGCCACCAGAGACCAACCCACACCCACCCCCAGCTCTACCTCCACAGAAAGCAGGCAGAGAGCCAGACCGGAGGGACAGAGCCACACTGTCCTCTTGGAGATCAGGGACACCATCAAGAGCAGCGTAGATCTCCTCTCTCAGCTGGTACAGTCCAACATACCATCCTCTAACAGAAAGCCCTTCCTCACCTACGTCAACCAGACCCTCATGGAAATGCCCGAATCCCCGTACCACGTGATCAAGGAGAGGATCACAGGTCTTCTGCACCACCCTCCAGGCCCATCTGAAACTGCTCTGACCCACTCCAGGTCTGCTCTTCCACCCCAGGTGATGTCACAGCCCTTCCAAGGCTTTCCACAGCCCCTCACCTACCAAGGCTAGGGCTACCAGGAGTTCCAGCAGCACAGGCAGCCCTTCCCAGTCCAGGCACAGGTACATCGCACACCACAGGTGCCACCGATGCCACCGATACCACCGATGCCACAGGTACCACAGATGCCACTGATGCCACCGATGCCACTGATGCCACAGATGCCACAGATACCACCGACACCACAGATGCCACCGATGCCTCACCTTGCTCATCTGCAGAACAGACAGCCACACTACACTCCTCCTTCCTCCACCCCATAGCCAAGCCCGGCCTCAGAACATCTGTCATGGTCTTGGGACTGACACCCCATGTCATGGAGGAAAGGCCTCTCAACATCATGGGACTGAACCAGCTCTCTGAGAGCTTCCTCCACACACCATCCCCTGTTGTCCTCTCGAGGCCAGGCACCCCAATGGCGCCTCAGAGCAGCACTCCAGCCACTGCCACCTCCACAGCACCTGGACCCTTCACCCCTGAGACCATGGGCACATCTTAAAGTGACTGAGAAGAGTGCCAGAGACTGGGTTGCTACCTGTTTACTTTATCTTTGCTTGGGACATTTTACTTGGGTTATTTTGCTTTTACAGTTTGTTATTAAGAAAGGTTATCTTTGCTTCACACACTTGGTTCAGTTCTTTTAGTAAATCAAGTCTTGGTGGAAACTTTTAGAAATGGTTTAAGCCTTTGCATGCTTGTGGGATGGGTAAGGATAGCAGTGGGATGGGCAGGGATGCCTGTGGAATGGGTAATAGCTGTGGGATGGGTAAGGATAGCAGTGGGATAGATAAACCTCCAGTGCAAGCATAGTGGGACTGTATTGTCCACCCTCCCAGGTGCCACACTTATGGCCCTTTATTATTAATAACAATTTAATCATTCATCAACACATTTCAACAAAAACACAACTCTTTATAAAATGCCCTGTTCATTCTAGGGCCACTCAACATACATGGCACAATCTCATCAGTGTGATGAGACAGGCTGAAGCAAGCATCCATTAAGCATCTACCATCCTGTCTTGCCAATCCACTGCTCCAGCTGGGGAGTTGCACCAGTGTTTCAGGAGGTTGCGCTGCTTCTTCCCTTCATGTGAAGCTCTGTTGGGGCCTGGCACATCCACAGTGTCTATCAGGTTTACTCCTTGCCTCCATTCATCAGGCTCCATGTCCCCATTGCCTTGTTGGTGGTCCACGAGCCTGTTCTGCAACACTGGGTAGCGGGTGTGCATAAGATTGTGCAGGATGCAGCAAGCTTCCACGATGTTCCTCACGGTCTCTGGGCGATGCTGCATGGTGGTGAGAAATACCTGGAAATTGTTGGCCAGGATGCCAAAGGCGTTCTCCACCACCCGTCTTTCCCTGGACAGCCTGTCGTTGAAGATCCTCTCTTCACAGTTGAGGCATCTGGAAGTGTAGGGCTTCATGAGGTAGGTTCTGAGGGAGAAAGCGTCATCCCCAATGATGAAGTAGGGCACATCTTGTGTGTCGTTGGGCAGGGGGTCTGGATCTGGGAAGCCTATGATGAGGTTGCATTCCAGCTCCTCCTTGAGGTGACTGGCATTGTATACCTGGGCATCTGAAGCTGACCCATTTCCTGAAGCATTGATGTACATGAACTTGTAGTCAGCATCGACCATGGCGAAGAGGATGATGCTGAAGAAGCCTTTGTAGTTGAAATAATTGGACCCTGAGTTGGCTGGAACTTTGCAGGCCACATGTTTCCCATCTATGGCTCCAATGGTGTGGGGGAAGTTCCACTTCTGATACCACTGCTCTGCAACTTTCTTTCAGCCTTCTTCAGTGGAGGGGCACTGGAGGAGCTCCTCCAGGTATTCTTCGATGATGGCCTGCATCACTTCTCTGACCACAATGCTGATGGTGTTGTGTGGCACCCTCCAGGCGTACTGCATGTTCCTTTACGTGCTCCCGGAGGCCAGGTGGCACAGAGTCAGTGCCACCTTCAGTCCAGGGTCCAAGCTGGGCCGGAAGTTGGTGTTTTCCTTGGTCAACCTGGGTCTCAGACACTCCACAACTTCGTCAAACATGGCTGGTGGCATCCTCATGAAGTGATGGAATGCACGAGGGTCTTCATTCTTCAGTTCCACCATCTTCAGACCCACACACTTCTTGGATGCCTCCTTTTCCTTGCGTAGAACAGGTGAAAGACCCTGTACAGGGCTTCACACTGTTGTAGAATGATGACGGATGCCAAAAGGAGATGGTGGAGATGACTGGATGATATGGAAGAAGCAGATGAATGCTGAAGAGGTCTGCGCACCAGGGCTGCTGGACTGAAAGTGAGATCCAGGTGATTTCCTCCCCCTTTTTTTAGGAAATATAGGTTTTCCGCTAGGTGTCCTTCCGCATCCTCTAGACATCCTCCAGACATCCTAAATGTCCGAGATACATCCCCTATACGAACGTTTTTTCCGTTTTAATGCTTTATATGCGAGCTGCATCCGCTTACATCCTTTCTACGTCTGTGTAACTAACGCTGTGTGTCCGTTCCACATCTGTTTCACTTCCTCCCTGTGTCCGTTTTCCGCTGGAGTGGATTTGAGTTGCTCGGATGTGCAGCGGATGCCTAGCGAATATAGCAGACACGTAACGGATGACAACGGACGTATAACAGATGTTCCCTGTATGTGTAGCAGATGTAGAATGGATGCATTGGATACTTCATCCGCTCAAAAAGTTTTGTGCAGCTCAAAACTTTTTGAGCAGATGAAATCACAGTAGACGGATGGTGGACAGATAGAGAGTTTGAAAAACGTATGCAGTGAGTACACAACGGATGCATCGCATTAACCAATGGATGGCAAGCTTTTTTCTCCATTTTACATCCTCTTTCCATCTGTTGGTGCAGTGTGACATGGGCTTTAATATTCTCCTTTATTGATACATTTCAGAGAGTGCTTTGATGTACTACAAATTAAGAGTCATGGCTTGAGATCTCATGCTTATCTAAGTTTTTGTACCAGATCTAGTACAAGTGGCTTTGTATCTACTACTATTATGTAAGATGACAGCCCTTTACATGGAATAAAATGAGCCACTTTGGTAAACCATTCTACTACCACTAGAATGGTAATAAAACTGTGCCAAGCAGTCTCATTATTGTGGCAAAGATGCAAGGCTACTTCCTGGAGGGGAAATGAAACATAACATTGTGGAAAAGTTGTCTTTTAGCCACAGAAAAACAAACAAACAAAAAATCAATCTGTGAACCTTCCTGGAAATCATTTGACACTTGATAGAGACATTTTCTTGAAAAAAAAAAAAAAAAGAGAGAGAGAGAGAGAGAGAGGGAGAGAGAGAGAGAGAGAGAGAGAGAGAGAGGGAGAGAGGGAGATCTAATCCAGCAAATGCTTGGAGTGGCAGGTGACACTCCACCTTGGAGTGTCCCTTTTTGGAGGGAGTGGCAAAGTTTTCAGCTTTCAAGGTGGCAGCAGGAGGAACAGATAGGAAATGTCACATTCAGGCATGTGTTAAAGAGCATCTGGCATATTTTGTGAGTCAGGAACATGTGTAACATGAAAGTTAAAGTGAGAGAAAACTTAATGTTAAGTTTCAGGGAATGGAAATGCCTATTTAGTCATTTTTTTTTCTTTCAAAAAGGCTGAGAATGAATGCCACCTTTTCCTGTTCTATTTGTGCAAGCATGTGATCTGTGTTTCAATTTACTACCTATGCTACTTACTCTTCCAATAGCAGGGTGCTTCACAAATCTCTAGCCATGATTTAGGTACAGAATACAGAATATAGTGTCTCTATGATCAGAAAATAATGAGGCTTTCAAGATTATGGTCAGACTCTTTTAGGGTGGCAAACTCAGGAAATCAGACAGCCCTTGGATATCTTTATTGCTTTTAGGATAATTCAACAGTTTCCAAAGCCTGCCAAAGCAATTTTCCAGATCAACATATATTTGACATAAGTAAGATGGAATTACTCTGAGTAACTTTCTCAAACATCTTCTGCATCAAGGAACTTATTCTGTAAAGGCCAGGCATCTTTCTCTGGAATTTCAGAGGCTGCTAAATATTCCATCATATCCATGGATCCAAAATGTACCAGTCTTAAATTCATAAATGTATTGTTCATCTGTTTAGAAATGATTGCAGCACTAATTTCAAATATGTTATTTATTTATTGATTTGATTTGATTTGTCAGTCGCTTACAAGATAATAGGTATAAGTATAAACATAGCTATGAATACATGAAATGGATACATGTAAGAAAAGAATAGGACAGGGACAGTAGGCACATTGGTGCACTTATGCATATTATTATATTATATTATATTATCTTTATATTATATGATGTTATCTGTTCTTGCTGGGGCAGCAATAGAGCAAATATCTGGGCAGTTTAAAATGTCAAAGCATTATTTGTATATTGCCCCCAACAATCTGGGTCCTCATTTTATCAACCTGGATGGAACAGTGAGTCAAGCTTGAGTCCTGTCAGGATCAAACTCCAGGCTGTGGGCAGAGTTAGCCCACAATACTGCAATTTAACCGCTATCAGGGCTCTTGATTCTTCAGTATTCCCTGTTCAATGTGGCTTCCCCTGCTCATTCCGATTTCATGGAAACTCAGTGCTTGCTAGATAAGAAAGTGCATCATCAACACAAACTACACAGAAAGGGAAAACAACTCCTCCATGTTACCAATTCATTTATCCATTCATTATTTAGCCAAAGATATATTCTGCTTTGTATAGTTAGATAGGGTTTTTCTAGAGTTAAAAACATCAGACTGGCTCAAATGTTATTTTAGTGCCTAATTGTGCTTCAGTCCAATTATGCATTTCACCTTTTTCTGAAAATCTTCTCTTCATCCCCTCAGTGTGAATCCTGTTTTGAAATATACAGTGTTGTTCTGAGACACACAGTAACCCACATAGTTATGGGACATTATTCCTGGCATTTCAGGAAAGGATGTATATATTTGCAAGCTAATAATACTGAATAAATAGTAGCTCAAAGGAATGAATACAATGTATGAATTCTGTATTCTGTATGAATACAATTCTGTATGAATACAATGAAAACAATATTGCTGGTTAAAATTAAGCAGCTTAATTTTATTACTTGATACTTTCTAGGCTCTCCCTATTAAAAACTCTTTGATTTCAGACGAGCTTTTAATAATATAATTAACTAATTCTCTATATTGTCTAGTTGGTAATCCACAATTACTTGACAAGAAGGGGGGAAGGGGGAGGAAGAGAGACACACAGAAAGAGAAGAATAAAAAGGGTGTTCTGTTAATATCCTTTTGTTCCTAAGGACGGTAGTCAAGCAGTTAACCTAAAACTCTGGAAACTTTTTCATAAGACATCAAACATTGCTGCTTTAGTGCCTGAAGGCTGACAAATATTAGAACAACTTTTGCCAGCAAAGTGCATAAAGGAAAGACAATTAGCAAACTCACTTATGTCCTTGGGCTATTACATAATTGTAGGTGTAATTATGTAAGATCATACTTACATAAAAAGATCATTCATATGTAAGTAAGTAGATCATACATACAGTCCTCTGTATACTCTAAAGGCCCGGTCCCACTGGCCAATGGACGCAAAACGTATGCATAAAGGACACAGCGGATGAACAAAATTTTGGGGGTGGTTCCATCCGTTGTCATCCGTTCCAAAAAGTGGCAAAAATTTGCATAAACAGAATGGAAAAGAACAAATGTGGGTAGTATGTAGTGGGGATGTTAAATGGATGTTCATAGGAAGCCTAGCGGATGACAGTGGATGGAAGTGGATGACACATCCGAATGGGTTCCGGGGGAGAATTTTGAAGTGGATGCATCAAGTGGAAGCAGAAGGGGTGGATGCATAGCGGATGAAGCGGATGCATCACGGATGCCTATAGGAAACAAAGGGGATGCCGCACGGATGTATATCGGATGCAAAGCATTCACTGCGCATACAGGGAGTATGAATTGTGTCAGCTCCACGGATATAAAAGGATGCAGCACGCATGCAGTCAGCATACAGTGGAAAGACCTGCTGCCACATACATCAAGCAGGAATACCATGGTTTGTCAGTCAGGCAAGAAGAGGAAGCCCGTGCCTACTCGTTCCAGCCCTGGCCAGAAGGCCAGAACCAGCATCCCACTCCCTGGCACTGACTCTGAACCTCCTGCTGCTGCTGCTGCTGCTGCTGCTGCTGCTGCTGCTGTGGTGGACCAGCCCCAAGGCCCTCAAAGCCCTGCTGCTGAAGGCCCTGCTGCTCAAGCCCCTGAAGACCCTGCTGCTCAAGCCCCTGAAGGTCCTGCTGCTCAAGCCCCTGAAGGCCCTGTGCTCAAGCCCCTGAAGGCCCTGCTGCTCAAGCCCCTGAAGGCCCTGCTGCTCAAGCCCCTGAAGGCCCTGCTCAAGCCCCTGCCAGAGGGAGGAAGAGGCAAGGGAAGGAGAAGGGAGAGAGGAAACAGTACACCATTTCCGAGGAGCATGAGGATGAGGTGCTGGAATGGCTGAGGGAGAACGAGTACCTCTGGAGAAAGGGCCACAGACTGTATCGGGACACCAAGAAGAAGCAGGCAGCTTGGAGAGACAAGGCAGAGAGCCTGGGGTACACTGCAGACCGACTCCTTGGATGGTGGAAGCACATGCACACCTGGTATGGCAAGCTACACCTCAAGAAATCCGGGCAGGCTGCTGTCAAGCTCACTGACCGGGAGATGGATGTCATGGCCAAGTGTAGTTTCCTGGAGGGTGAGATCCGCCACCGAGGAGCAGCCACTCTGAGACCCCTCTCCCTCAGACAACCCACAGACAGCCAGTCCTCTTCCAGCTAGGAGCCAGCTAACCTGTCCAGGCAGATGTCTTCAGAGGGCCCCATGGCAGAGACCCCTCTGACAGCTGCACTCTCCATGCCAGAAGACTTGGAGGATTCCGTGGGGGGTGAGGCCCTGCTGTCACAAATGGAGGAAGAAGCAGCAGCCACAAGAGGCCAACCCACCCCCACCCCCAACTCCAGAGGATGTAGGCAGAGAGGCAGACTGGAGGGCCAGGACCACAGTGCGCTGTTGGAGATCAAGGACACAATGGAGACCAGCACAGAACTTCTCTCTCAGCTGGTCCACAGTGACATACCGTCCTCGGGCCAAAAGCCCTTCATCACCTACATGAGCCAGACCCTCAGGGACCTGCCCGAGGACCAGTACCAGATGATGAAGCAGAAGATCACAGCACTTCTGCACAACCCTCAAGGCCCTGCTGAAGCTGCTCCTACCCAGTCCAGGTCTGCTCCTCCACCCCAGGCGATGTCACAGCCCTTCCACGGCTTTCAACAGCCCCTCACCTACCAAGGCTACGACTACCAGGACTTCCCACAGCAGAAGCAGAACTTCCCAGTCCAGGCCCAGGTTCATTGCATGCCACAGATGCCACTCCTCACCCAGCTGAACACCAGACAGCCCCACTACACTCCTCCTTCCTCCACCCCACAGCCAAGCCCGTCAATGGACAATCTGTCATCAGTATTGGGCCTGACATCTCAAGTCCTTGATGAAGGGCCTCTCAACCTCATGGGACTGAGTCAGCTTTCGGATAGCTTCCTGAACACACCACCACCTGTTGTACCCTCGGGGACTAGCACCCCAATGGTGCCTCAGACCAGCACTCAAGCCACAGCCACCTCCACAGTCCCTGCCCGCTTAACAGCTGAGACCAGGGACATGACTCAGAGTGACTGAGAATATTGCCAGAGACTGAGTTGTACTTCTTTGCTTCAGACACTTTACTTGGTTCATTTTGTTTTTTTTTAATAAAGTCATAAAGTTTACCTAAGGAAGTTAATAAAGGTTATCTTTGCTTAACACACTTAATACCGTTTACTTGGTTCATTTTGCTTATTTAATAAAGTCATAAAGTTAAGGAAGTTAATAAAGGTTATCTTTGCTTAAGACACTTGGTTCATTTTTTTTACTTAATAAAGTGTTGGTGAAAACTTTGAAAAAATGGTTAAGCCTTTGCATGCTTGTGGGATAGATAAGGATAGTTGTGGGATAGATAAACCTCCAGTGCAAGCATAGTGGGACTGTATGGTCCATCATCCCAGCTGCCACACATATGGACCTTTATTATCAATAACAATTTATTCATTGATCAACACATTTTAAAATAAACAAAGCTCTTTATTAATGCCCTATTCATTGTAGGACCACTCAACATACATGACACAATCTCATCAGTGTTATGCAACAGTCTCAAGGAAGCATCCATTAAGTATCTATCATCCTGTCTTGCCACTCCACTGCTCCAGCTGGGGAGTTTCACCAGTGTCTCAGTAGTTTGCGCTGCTTCTTCCCTTCATGTGAAGCTCTGTTGGGGCCTTGTACATCCACAGTGTCTATCAGGTTACGTCCTTGCCTCCATTCACCAGGCTCCATGTCCTCATTCCCTTGTTGACGGTCAACAAGTCTGTTCTGCAACACTGGGTTGCGGGTGCACATGAGATTGTGCAGGATGCAGCAAGCTTCCACAATGCTCCTCACAGTCTCTGGGTCATGCTGCATAGTGGTGAGAAGTACCTGGAATCTGTTGGCCAGGATGCCAAAGGCATCCTCCACCACCCATCTTGCCCTGGACAGCCTGTAGTTGAATATCCTCTCTTCACGGGTGAGGTATCTTGAAGTGTATGGCTTCATGAGGTAGGTTCTGAGGGAGAACGTGTAATCACCAATGATGAAGTAGGGCACATCTTGTGTGTCATTGGGTAGGGGGTCTGGATCTGGAAAATCCATGATGAGGTTGCGTTCCTGCCCATCCTTGAGGTCACTTGCATTGTATACCTGGCCATCTGAAGCTGACCCATTGCCTGAAGCATCAATGAAGATGAACTTGTAGTCAGCATCAACCCTGGCAAAGAGGATGATGCTGAAGAAGCCCTTGTAGTTGAAATAATTGGACCCTGAGTTGGCTGGAGCTTTGCAGGCCACGTGTTTCCCATCTATGGCTCCAATGGTGTGGGGGAAGTTCCACCTCTGATACCACTCTTCTGTAAGTTTTCTCCAGCCTTGTTCAGTGGTGGGGCACTTGATGAGCTCCTCCACGTATTCTTCAATGATGGCCTGCACCACTTCTCTGACCACTTTGCTGATGGTGTTGTGTGGCACCCTCCATGTATACTGCATGTTTCTGTATGTGGTTCCAGAGGTCAGGTGCCGCAGAGTCAGTGCCACCTTCAGTCCAGGCTCCAGGTTGGGATGGAAGTTGGTGCTAGGCTTGGTCAACCTGGGTCTCAGATGCTCTACAAGTTTGTCAAACATGGCTGGTGGCATCCTCATGAAGTGATGGAATGCACGAGGATCTTCATTCCTCAGCTCCACCATCAACTGGTCATAGAGTCCAAACTCCATTCTTCTCACAATCCATCCTCGGACCCACACAGCTCTTGGACGTCTCCTTCTTCTCCTTCTGTATAAATGTTGAAAGAGTCTGAACAGGTTTTGGTTCTGGTGATGAATGAGCACAGCTATCATACGGACTGTGTCATGATCCATGGTGAAGAACAACTGATGATGAGGAAGACCAAGACCAAGGGTGAAGAGGTCTGTACACCATGGCTGCTGGACTCATACTGAGATACAGATGATTTTCTCCCTCTTTTTATAGAAAATATTGGTTGTATGCTAGGTGTCCTTCTACATACTCTAGACATACTCCAGACATCCTAAATATATGAGATACATCCCAGATACAAAAGTTTTGTCCATTTTAATCCTTTATATACAAGATGCATACGCTTACATCCTTTCTATTTCCCTGCTACTAAAGCTGTGTAAATGTTCCGTGTACTTTTTGTTTCCTCCCTCTTTCTGTTTTCAGCTGCAGCAGATGTGAGTTGAGGGGATGGCCAGAGGATTCAGAGAGGATACAGCAGACATTTAATGGATGATAACAGACATAGAACATTTCTTGCCCGTATATGTCACGGATGTACATCGTACGCGGCGGAAAGTTCTTCCATTCACAAAGTTTTGTGCAGCTCAAAACTTCTTGCGTGGATGAAATCTCAGTGAATGGATGCTCGACAGATAGTGTATGAAACACATATGCAATGAGTACACAACGGATGCATAGCGTTTTCCAATGGATGGCAAGCTTTTTTTAACATTTTACATCCGCTTTGCATCCGTAAGTACAGTGGGACCGGGCCTTAAGTGAAGGATCCCTAACTCTGAGAAAATTAAGGTCAATTCTCTTCTTGAGTGAATCTTTGATACCTCTCCCAAGAGTTTTAGAGATGCTTCAGGTTCAGCAGCTGACTTTTTCTTCGGTGATGTCCTGCAAAGCAACATGTAGGTCATGATGTCATTATGTCATGTCTCTGCTCCACTTTTGCAAACAAAAATTTCAATAACAGTGTATCATTTCTTCAATAGAATGGCAGATTGCAACCAATTACTTAGACACTTCTGTGCAGTATGATTAAATGAGGGTTTTCAAAAGTGCAATATGCAAAATATTATATGAAAGCAACTAATGGTGCACTAATGCTTCTGTTGTGGCATCTGCCCTCTGGAACCACATTGTAGGAGAGTTTTGTATGGCTCCCACCCTCCAGATGTCTATGAAAAGCTGGCTTTGTTTCAAGATCTAGAGTTAGAATAGGTGGAAAGATTTTGGGTCTCTTTTTTGGCATATTGTGTTTCCCCACCCCTTCTGAATAGTTTTTTTCCTCTCTTTTTAAAAATTCTTTTTTGTTTTTAAGATATAAAGTGCTCAAATTTGACTTGAGGGAGTTGGGATGCCTCTGCATATGAATGAATGAATGAGATAGACATAAATAATTATGGTGGACCTAACATTAGCAAAAACCACAACAAATTTAACATCTAATCAAACAGCTCCTGCCCTGTAGAACAGAGGAATTAGGAGCTACAAATGGAATCCCAATGTATTCTAAATTGTTATCATGGACCTTTATACGGAAACTGAGATATCTGATAAAGTCATACATAGAAACCTTGCTGGAGTTGTACATGGCCAAGCTTTAAGAATGAATTTATGCATTATATAGTTACAGTGTGATTAATTTGGCTTGGGCTGTAGTTGAATTGTGAATTCTGGAACTACATTTTGAAACTTATTGTTTATGGAGTCTTTGGTGTTCTTCAACTTTTCTGAGATTGTTTTCAGACATCTTGTTACCAAACTAGTGCTTCAGGACTAGAAGTGAATAAGGTTTGCTCTGTCTCTGCTTGTATACAGTAGCTTCCCCTATTGCTGTTGGTGGGGGTGTTGTTTCCTCCTTGATGTTCCTCCTTGATAGTTCCTTGATTAGGAACTGTTATTTACTGCTTTGTTCGTTTAGTTTGAAACCTGCTGTTCATTCTTGCTTATCTGGGTATTGATTACTGGCAAGGAGGTGTTCTAGTCTTTTTGTTTCCTTTTCAGCTTTTTTAATTGTCTCTTTCAAATGGTGTATAAATCTTATTTTTCTATGTCAGTGATGTCAAACTCACGGCCTGTAGGCCAAATGCATCATGTGTTGGCCACTCTCCCATGCCCAGTTTATTAAAGGGGGAGGAGTCCCAATATGTCTCATGATACCACAGTGATGACATGAGTTTGACACCCCTGCTCTATGTAATTGTTTATGGCTGACTTGTCTGAATATTAATGTTCTGACCTAGGCTTCCCAAGGTCATGAAGCAGACTCCTCATCCCAATAAAACCCCTTTTATTTAGGTTAACGTGAATTCCTCTCAGCAAAGTCTCACCAAACAGTCTTTCATGAGATTTCACAACTACAGTCCTTTATCAAGCTTGGAGAATTGCTAGGCCGATATCTTTTGGATGTTTTTTTGGAATGGTCATTAAGTGAACAGTATTAAATTACTGTGGTGATTGTTAAACAAGCTGTTGTTTTTAAGTGAATCCATTTTTTTTTAACAGAAACCAAAAATAAATACTGGAAACCAGCAAAAAGCAGCAAAATTTGAGGTCATGTAGCTATAGGATGCTGTAAATGGCCACAAAGGTAAGCAATCTGCCAGTACCTGAAATGTAAACACATGACTCTGTGTATGTCTGTGTGTTTGTGTATGTCTGTGTGTCTCTGTGTGTGCATGCAAAGCCATTCCAAATAGGGTGGTAAGTCGTCTTTTGGGATTATATCTTAATCCAAACATTTGCTATGTGATAGATCACAAGTTGAGGATCACCAGTATCAAGTTTTCTCAAAACTCTACCTTAGAGTCCACATAGGCACCAACAGGGAGCACCAAAGGAAGGGGAAGTAAGTGACATAGTGCACATGATAATATCATAATGCAAATGCCATGACAAACGCACTTGCATTGGGACACAAGTATGTAATGAAAACACTTGCACGACTATAGCAGCTTTGGGCATCATGATGGTCAGTGGTGCATTTCAAAATAGTTTACAATTGGTTCGGTGGGCGTGACTTGGTGGGCATGCTTTGTATACATGCACAGACTTTTCCAACTCATCTCCTGCAATTCTGCACTCTTCCTGTCACTTCAGCAGCGGACGCGTGGCAATCTCCTGTGCTATGCAAAGCAGCTGTGCTCCAAAAGTAGGGAATAAAAGTCAGAATGGGAGCCCAGGTGGGCGGGTGGGGCCAACAGCAGCTTCAGCAGCTCCTCAGAGAGAACTGGTTCAGTCTCCACCAATCTTTGGTGCTACCGGTGTGCCAGAGCCAGGCCAAACCAGTCGAATACCATCACTGATGATGGTTTTTCTGTTAGAGCTGCTGCTTGGAGACATTAAGATTGGAAACTGGAAATTATGCCAGAAAGATTTAGTAGCTTTGAGCGAAGTTTACATGTGGCTTTGTTTACATGTCATACTAAACTTCTTTGATACATGAAGCAGGTTTGTTTTAAATTTGCCTGCTAAAGAAGTCATAGTGGCCTGATTCATGCATAATGCTAACACATAAATGATGGATTTAGAAACAACAGTGGCTAGATATCTACAGGCCTTATGCCCAAACCCAAATGATTTGCATTCTTGAGTTCAATACCTGAAATTAATTATTCCAAATTGTATGGAGGAACAAGTTTGCTCTATCCAGAGATAATAATTACTCCAAGCCAGATAGTCCCTAACAGGTCTCCAGTCACCTGATCCTGCAGTTCCTTGTGCCTGTGCCAGCCTTTCCCAACCTACTTTCTGGATTATTTTCTTTTTTATTCCCAGACCTTATAATAAAAAACAAGCACTCCTTCCCTGGGACACACATAACTTTTGTGAATTCATAGCAAAAAATAATCCCACAAATTCACATTTCATCTAAGCTGATGTTATCCATGCTGCTTTTTCCTTTATATTTTCCTCCATATTTTGAGTAAGAATGGAAGGGAGAATCAATCTCTCCCTCCCCACCACAGCACCAGTTTTACATTGGTTAGCAGGAGGGAAGCAGAAGGAAATCCGCCTCTGCTTGCTGCAGGCTGATTTTGCCGTTCATGACTCCAAAGAGATTTTAAAGTAGAACTCAAGTCATGGGAAGGTGATGGATTAGAATTGTACTGAATTTACTCACACCCATTTAGCAGCATCATGCCTCATTACTTCAATGTTTCTGCCTATGGAAAAGAGCCAGTCCTGTATGATTTATCCCACGTTGCTGTTACTTGTTGGACAGCAGCTCACTGCAAGGGCAGCCAGGAGGTCAAAACCTTGAAGAATGATTGCCCCTGCCATTACTATGACTGGATTACAAATATTAGATACTCCAGTAAGATAAAAGTTTCTGCTAGGAACTGAGGAAACATGGCTCATTCTGTCATCTCTGCTGACTTTCAGAATCCTTGGGCTAAACAGGAGAAAACAGATCACTTCTTCCAAGAATTACTTAAACCAATTGTTTTGAAAAATATTCATGATCTGATCCTCTTTCTTTCACTTGGCAAAATTCTAGGGGTTTGAAGACTTTAAACTGGTCTATTATTAAATGAACTCTCCTTTTAATTAGCAGTTGCTTAATCCAAGCAGTCACTTCCTTGTTTTCTTTGCAAATCACTTTCTTTGCTTTGTGTCTGTGGGCCTAATGTTAAGGAATTTACTACTCTGGCCTCAGTTAGGTAATTATTTTCCACTTTTGCCTTTACACCTAATCTCTGCTAGACACTTAGAAATGTAGCGAATCCCCATTAATTCATAACTTTCTCTTGTTGCTGCCTAAACTATTGAGATGATTCCTGACTTATTTCCCACAAAGTAATCCAAACTAGCACTGATAGTACCTAGTTTGGATAATGAAATATCTGCAAGAAAACAAGCAAGCTCAGAGAGCACCAAGGATCTCTGAATCCAAACTGTGAAGGGGGCGTTGAAGGACTACAAAAATTACCCAACAAAAGGCATCTCACTTTCAACATGGTTTTTTTTTTTTTAAATTTTTCCTGTGCTCACCACAGTTGATGGAGGAAAGGAACTCACTTCCATAATTACAATTATTCTTGTTTTCATTGTCCATTCCTTCCTTGACATATCAACTATGACTCTGCTTCAGTTGGTAACGTCCATTCACCTCTACTAAATTGTAAACGTGAGTTTTATGCAGAGGACATTATAGTGTGCAAAAATGGAGAGCAGATGGAGAGAAAAAAATATGTCAATTGGCATGCAATATTTTGCTACTTTCTTTACAATTCATTTTTAAAATGAATATCTCATGTTTTGAATATGTTAAGCCAATGTCACATTGCCCAATGGATGCAAAAAGGACACAACGGAGGAGCAAAATGTTCCATCTGTTGTTATCCGCTTTCAAAAGGGGCAAAAATTTGCATAACCGGAGTGGATAACACGGACGCAGGGAGGACGCAGGGCGGATGCAAAGCGGATGCGGAATGGAAGCCCAGCAGATGGAAGCGGATGGGAGCGGATGGGAGTGGGTGGCACATCCGCAGGGCTTCCGGGGGGCCTCAGCAAAGCGGATGCGGAACGGATACAGCGGATGCACAGCGGATGCACAGCGGATGCACAGCGGATGCACAGCGGATGCACAGCGGATGAAGCGGATGAAGCGGATTCACAGAGGATGCACAGCGGATGCATCCTAATGGATGCCTGGCGTTAATTGCGCATGCGGGGAGGATGCATTGCATCAGCCCCGCGGATATAACGGGTGCAGCTCGAAAGCAGGTCGCCATTCAGAGGAAAGACCTGCTGCCGGACGGATTGGCTGCCTTGCCTGCCCTGCCGGCATGTCTGCCTGCAAGACTTGCTGCCAGCCTTGGTGCCTGCCTTGGTGCCAGCCTTCCTGCCAGCCTTGCTGTCTGCCTGCCTGCCAGCCTTCCTGCCAGCCTTGGTGCCTGCCTCCCTGCAAGCCTTGGTGCCTGCCTTGGTGCCAGCCTTCCTGCTCGCCTTTGTGCCTGCCTGCCTGCCAGCCCTCCTGCCAGCCTTCCTGCCAGCCTTGCTGTCTGCCTGCCTGCCAGCCTTGGTGACTGCCTGCCTACCAGCCTTCCTTCCAGCCTTGGTGCCTGCCTTGGTGCCAGCCTTGCTGCCAGCCTTGGTGCCTGCCAGCCTCCCTGCCAGCGAGCAACCCCACAACCATGCGGAAGCACAACAAGCCTCAGCCATCTGCTGCTAGCCCTAGCAAGAGGGACAGGGCTACCATACCGCCCCCTGGCCCTGACTGTGGCTTCTGCAGCATGGGCTCGCTCTTCTGGGGCTGGCGCTTCTGCTGCTTCTGCTTCTGGAGGAGCTGATGACAAGCACTCCAGCACCAGCCACCTCCACACCACCTGGACCCTTCACCCCTGAGACTGAACGACCAAGAGGAGTGCCAGAGACTCTTTTTTGTTGTATAGCTTGTTGTTAATAAAGACTATTTATGATTCACACACTTGCTTCATTTCTTTTTTTTAATAAAGTCTTGGTGGAAACTTTTAGAAATGGTTTAAGCCTTTGCATGCTTGTGGGATGGGTAAGGATAGCTTTGGGATGGGTTAGGATACCTGTGGGATGGGTAATAGCTGTGGGATGGGTTAGGATAGCAGTGGGATAGATAAACCTCCAGTGCAAGCATAGTGGGACTGTATGGTCCACCCTCCCAGGTGCCACACCTACGGCCCTTTATTATCAATAATAATGTAATAATTATCCACAAATGTCAACATAAACACAACTCTTTATTAAACGCCCTGTTCATTGTAGGCCAACCAAACATACAGGCCCAATCTCATCCGTGTGATGAGACAGGCTAAAGGAAGCATCCATTAAGCATTTACAATCCTGTCTTGCCATTCCACTGCTCCAGCTGGGGAGTTGCACCAGTGTTTCAGGAGGTTGCACTGCTTCTTTGCCTCAGGTGAGGCTCTGTTGGGGCCTTGCACATCCTCAGTGTCTATCAGGTTTCGCCCTTGCCTCCATTCCCCAGGCTCCATATCCCCATTGCCTTGTTGGAGGTCCACGAGCCTTTTCTGCAAGACTGGGTAGCGGGTGCGCATGAGATTGTGCAGGATGCAGCAAGCTTCCACGATCCTCCTCATGGTCTCTGGGCTATGCTGCATGTTGGTGAGAAGTACCTGGAACCTATTGGCCAGGATGCCAAAGGTGTTCTCCACCACCCGCCTTGCCCTGAACAGCCTGTAGTTGAAGATCCTCTCTTCACGGGTGAGGTTTTGGAGGTGTAGGACTTCATGAGGTAGGTTGTGAGGGAGAAGGCGTCATCCCCCACGATGAAGTAGGGCACATCTTGCTTGTCATTGGGCAGAGGGTCTGGATCTGGGAAGCCCACCATGAGGCTGCCTTCCAGCCCCTCCTTGAGGTCACTGGCGTTGTATACCTGGGCATCTGAAGATGACCCATTGCCTGAAGCATCGATGTACATGAAGTTGTAGTCAGCATTGACCATGGCGAAGAGGATGATGCTGAAGAAGCCCTTGTAGTTGTGATAAGTGGACCCCGACTTGGCTGGAGCTTTGCAGGCCATGTGCTTGCCATCTATGGCTCCAACGGTGTGGGGGAAGTTCCATTTCTGATACCACTGCTCTGCAACTTTCTTCCATCCTTCTTCAGTGGAGGGGTACTGGAGGAGCTCCTCCTTGTATTCTTCGATCATGGCCTGCACCACTTCTCTGACCACAATGCTGATGGTGTTGGGTGGCACCCTCCAGCCGTACTGCATGCTTCTGTACATGGTCCCGGAGGCCAGGTGGCGCAGAGTGAGTGCCACCTTGAGCCCAGGGTCCAGGCTGGGCCAGAAGCTGGTGTTTACCTTGGTCAACCTGGGTGTCAGCCGCTGCACAAGTTCGTCAAACATGGCTGGAGGCATCCTCATGAAGTTCTGGAAGGCCCGAGTGTCTTCGCTCCTGAGCTCCACCATCAGCTTGTTGTACAGTCCGTCCTCTGCTCTTCTGGCAAACCATCTTTGGACCCAGACTTTTTTTGGGTGCCTCCTTTTCTTCCCGTAGTAGAGTTCACAGAGCCTGTAGATGGTTTCGCACTGTTGCAGAAGGATGGTGGCTGCTGAAAGGACTTTGTCACAATCCACGGTGGACATGACTGGATGCTGTGGAAGAGGAAGAGTCAGATGAAGGCTACAGAGGTCTGCACCGCTAGGCTGCTGTTCTGAAAGTGAGATGCAGATGAGTTGCTCCCCCTTTTTATAGGAAATATAGGTTTTCCGCTAGGCATCCTCTAGGCATCCTGTAGACATCCTTAATATCCGAGATAGGTCCCCTCTGCGAACGTTTTTTCCATTTTAAACGCTTTGTTTCCATGCTGCATCCATTCTGCATCCGTTCTGCATCTGTTCTGCTTCCTCCCTGTGTCCGGGCGGATGCGAGTTGCGTGGATGCGGAACGGATGCCTAGCGGATATAGCGGATGCATAACGGATGCATAGCGGATGCGTAGCGGATGCGTAGCGGATGCAGAACAGACGAACTGGATACATTTTCCATGCAAAAGTTTTGGGCAGCCCAAAACTTTCACAGCGGATGAAACATCAATAAACGGATGCTGGACGGATAGAGAGGAAGCCAAATGGAGGCAGTGAATACATCGCGTTTTCCAACGGATGGCAAGCTTTTTTGTCCATTTTACATCCTCTTTGCATCCGTTGGTTCAGTGTGATATGGGCTTTATATGTACTTAAAATCACAAAATAACTGTTAAATAAACAGGATAAATATATAATTTAAATAAGAAGTTCCTGATTATATAGCATCCATCACCTATCATAGGCCACATGTCTTTTAAATAAATTATATAAGTATAATATGATAAACACAATGTATTGAATAGCGTACAGTAGCAAAGTACGGTAGTGTTGTGAATGCCAGAGTGCTTGATGCCCAATCCACTTGTTGCCAAGAGGTTTGTTTGTCACCTCAGCAGTCTTCAGCCATTTCCTCTATCTTGGAAATAAAAATGTGCTTTTTACAACCAAAGAGAAGTTGCTGAACTGAGAACCAGATTAAAATTGAAACTCCTAGAAAAAAAGGGAAAGTCTGATTAAACAGAAAAATAAAACCATTTATGCAGAAATAGGTGAATATGTTCTAGGCAGGGAGCGCACTCAATTTGATTAACTTTTTTATCTTTTTTTTTGTTCTAAAGCAGGGGTCTTCAGCTTAAAGACTTGTGGACATCAACTCCCAGAATTCTTCTTCCAGTCATGTTAACTAAGGAATTCTGGGAGTTGAAGTCCACAAGTCTTAAACTTGCCCAGTTTGAAGACCCTTGTTCTAAACATTCATTTTCCCTGAACTTTATCTCATTCCTTCCTTCCTTCCTCTCTCCTTCCTTTTTTCTGCTGTTTTTCTTTTGCAGTAGGCTATTGCCATCATGTATTCTGTCTGAAACATTGAATATTCTTTTGCAATTTCTTTCCAAATGTATTGTTTTCCATTATTTGAACAGCTGTGTATTTACCTCTTTCAGTGTCAGCATTTTAAATCCAAACATGTTTTCTTTTCCTTCTTAATAAAACTTTGTTTTGTTTATGTCTTATGAGAATCAACCTCCCAAGCAATATCTGAAACTTTAGGCATATGCTAATATTCTCACCATCGGATTTATTTATTTTTCATTTAACTTTAATTCTCAGGGAGTTAGTATTGGATATGAAAGTAGCATTGGATATGAAAGTCTCATCTCTTCTTAAAAGATAAAGTAATCCTTGCAGTAGATACATGGTATATAACTGGAACTGTCACATTGCTGCTTCATAGCAGAGCATGTGACCCCTATGTGAGATTGAGAAGGCAACTCAATTTCCAAGTAAGGAAATTTAAGACTTTTACCTTTCCACTCTATCATTAGGTAGCACTGGTGTCAAACAAATACTAGAAAGCAATGAAAAAAATCTATCTATATCTATCTATATCACCTTTAGCTTTATATATATATATATATACCCCCCCTCTCTCCCCCTCCCCCCCACTTCAATAAAGTTGAAGATTTGTAGCTCAGGGTTGAATTGGGGAGCACCAAGGACCCCTCATATCTCAATATCTAGATATGGATATCTAGATAGATAGATAGATAGATAGATAGATAGATAGATAGATAGATAGATAGAT
>BLBF01000003.1:70463797-70476969 GCA_015471245.1 Laticauda colubrina
GATAGATAGATAGATAGATAGATAGATAGATAGATAGATAGATAGATGATAGATAGATAGACAGACAGATATCTTTCTTTCCTTTCTTTCTCCCTCCCTCCCTTCCCTTCCTTTTTCTTCTAAATTCTAATCTAGTAGGGAATCTATGCACACACCAAAGCTGCATAACAAAAGTTATTTTTGTTTCCAGCTTCTGGGTTTGATGGGTCAGCTAAATCAGACTTATGGAGCAGATTTCTACAGCAGACTGTGCAGTTTCCTGCTCATCCAGCAGAAGATAGAGATTGAAGGTCATGGTGATATATTCCAAAACAGACATCCTCAAGGCCAGACCAATGACCCAATCACTCCAATGGGATACTCTGTGTCTTTTAAGTTGAAGAAATTAAAAATCCATCTCCATTTAAACAGAGCTGTAATTCTGTCGAGAGAAAAATCATAAAAATTCAGAGTTGGATAGGACAAAGGGAGGGCTGCTTCTTCTTACAAGCAATCCAACATTCTCAGCAGGTTCTGTGAAAAGATATTTGTTTTCAGATAACAGAGAAAATATGGATTCTGAAAAGGTTTTCCATGGTCTCAAGATAGAGGAAAATTGATCCATGGAAGTTTCAGGAATATGTATGTTTCTTGTTATTACAAAAAAACTTGACAAAATATACACAATATTGATTATTCATCAATGTCTCATTTAGACATGGCATCAGAAACAACAAAAAGGAGGTTCAAGGCTTAATGGTGTATCATGTCCAGTTCCCAATCAGATTTTTGCCCATAAAGTGAAATGGACTCAGATTAAATGGGTTGTTTGTGCTGGAGCAGACTGTTGAGGATGTTATTGATTTGATGTAGCTTGAACAGTTCATACTAAAATCCTCTAACAATTTTACATATATATATAGTAGGTGCTATATACCTGGCAAAATTTAATGAGTGAGCTTTCAGGGATTCTATAACTAAATCTAGAGAAGATGGCTCCCCTAATTTAGTATCCAAATATGTACCTAATGAAAGAAGTCCCATTTCCTTGTTTTCAAATTGATAAATGGTAGAATTTACTGACAGATTTATTGGCAAATTCTAATCTCAAGGGGCAGTGAAATGTACTGTGATTACCCCAAGACATTTTTAATTCAAGGAAAAACCCTGATAATATTTATTTATCAGATTTAGATACCACCCATCCCACTCTCGGGGTGACTCTGGGCAATGTACAACTAAAAGAATAAAAACAATATAAAATTCATATAAAACCATATAAAATATCAGCAAAAGGATCCAGATAGAAATAAAATTAAAACAAGTTAGAAGATGGGTGCTTAAGGTGCCAACCATCTCCAGGGTTGGCACCTTGTTGGCAAACCAGATGCTCAAACTCTTTCAAAAGGCCAGGAAAGATAAAGCCTACCTCACCTCTGAGGGATGGATATTCAATGGGGCAAGGGTAATGGTAGAGAAGACTCTCTTATGGACTGATGGGGTCCATAATTTACCTTCGCTGCCTGACCAGTGAATGGTATGATGTAATGGGGATAAGACAAGTCCTCAGGTCACCTGTTCCCATGCTGCATGGGGGTTGGTAGAACTAAGGGAACGCAAGGAATATTTTTACTATTTAGGTTACGTCAGGGATATGACTGAACATATCAAATTCTGTAATGCATGCCAAAAAGGGGAACAATAAGATAAGTTAAATCATCCTTATACCTTTGCCTATTATGAAAACTCCACTGTAGATCATGGCAGGAATTATTCTGCAACCCACCAAATCCAGGAAACACTATATCTTATTTTTTGTGAACAGGATCAGTAGATAGCCAAGGCAGTAGCTCTAAATTGGTTTGATACCTGTTTCACTTTCTAGGATTAAAGGGATAGAGAGTAAATGAGGAAAGAAGTGTATTCTGTATGTAAAGTCTCAGTGGGTTCCTAGGTATAGATGTTTGAAATCTCAAATCTGCTGAATACCACTTTTGGCACTGCCCTAATCTATGAAGCTGTTTTATGGAGTTGAGTGGGCTCAAGTGAGAAACTTTGGAAGACTCACTGAAAAGAAAGACTTTAAGGCCCTGTCACATTGGCCGATGGATGCAAAACTTATGTAAAAAGGACACAGCGGATGAAAAAATGTTCCATCCGTTGTTATCCGCTCTCAAAAGTGCCCCAAATTTGCATAAACAGAGCAGACAACAACGGAAAAGAACGGATGGGGAGAGGACGTAGCGAGGATGGAAAGTGGATGCTCCATGGAAGTCTAGCGGATGGAAGCGGATGGGAGCGGATGGCACATCCGCAGGGCTTCCAGGGGAGCACAGCAAAGCAGACGCATAGCGGAAGGAGCGGATGCCGAACGGATGCCGAGCGGAAGCCTAGCAGAAGCCTAGCAGATGCCTAGCAGATGCACAGTGTTCACTGCGCATATGGGGAGGATGCATTGCGTCAGCCCCTCGGATATAAAGGGAAGCAGCTTGCAAGCAGGTCACCATTCAGAGGAAAGACCTGCTGCCAGACATAGCTCTAGCCAGCCAGCCAGCCAGCCAGCAAGCCAACAACCCAACAACCATGGGGAAGAAGAGAAAGCCTCAGCCATCTGCTGCCAGCCCTGGCAAGAGGGACAGGGCCACCATCCCACCCCCTGGCCCTGACTCTGCTTCTGCTGGGGCTTCTGTTGCTCGGGCTCACTCTTCTGGTGCTGGAGCTTCTGCTGGGGCTTACTCTGCTGGCACTGCTCCTGGTGCTGGTGCTTACTCTGCTGGCACTGCTCCTGGTGCTGGGGCTTCTGCTGGGGCTTACTCTGCTGGCACTGCTCCTGGTGCTGGTGCTTCTGCAGGGGCTTACTCTGCTGGCACTGTTCCTGGTCCTGCTGGTCCTGCTGGTCTGGCTGGTCCTGCTGGTGCTCCTGGTGCTCCTGGTCCTGCTGGTGCTGCTGGTGCTCCTGGTCCTGCTGGTGCTGCTGGTGCTGCTGTCACTGCTGGTGCTTACTCTGCTGGTGCTGCTCCGGGTCCTGCTGGTGCTGCTGGTGCTGCTGGTGCTGCTGGTGCTGCTGGTGCTGCTGGTGCTGCTGGTGCTGCTGGTGCTGCTGGTGCTGCTGGTGCTGCTGGTGCTGCTGGTGCTGCTGGTGCTGCTGGTGCTGGTGGCCCTGCTGGTCCTGATTTTGCTGCTACTGTTGTTGTTGTTGCTGCTGGTGGTGGTGGTGGTGTGGAGGAGCAGCCCCTACAACCTCGAAGCCCCTCTGATGAGGGCCCATATGGCCCTGCCAGAGGGAGGAAGAAGCAGACGCATGAATGGGAGAGGAGGCAATACTCAATCGAAGAGGAATATGAGAATGAGGTGATGGAATGGCTGAGGGAGAATGAGTAACTATGGCAGAAGGGACACAGGCTCTATCGAGACATCAAAAGGAAACAGGCTGCTTGGAGAGAGAAGGCAGAGAGCCTGGGCTACACTTTGGAGGTGCTCCTCGGCTGGTGGAAGCACATGCACACCTGGTACGGAAAGCTGCACCTCAAGAAATCTGGCCAGGCCGCGGTCAAGCTGACGGACAGAGAGACCTACGTGATGGCCAAGTGCAGCTTCTTGGAGGGTGAGATCCACCACAGAGGAGCAGCCCCTCTCTCTCAGGCAGCCTGCTGAGAGCCAGTCCTCTTCTGGCAAAGAGTCAGCTCCTGTATCCAGGCAGGTATCTGTGGAGCGTGCCACGACGGAGACCCCCCCCCGACAGCTGTACTACCCGTGGTGGAGCACGTGGAGGACCCCCTGGCACAGTGGGAGCAAGGAGAGGGCACTTCCACCACAGCCCAACCCGCATCCATCCCCAGCTCCACCTCCACAGAAAGGCAGAGAGGCAGACAGGAGGGGCAGAGCCACAATGTCCTGCTGGAGATCAGGGACACCATTAGAAGCAGCGAAGATCTCCTCTCTCAGCTGGTACACACCGACATCCCATCCTCCAACTGCAAGCCCTTCCTCACCTATGTCAACCAGACCCTCATGAACATGTCGGAACCACAGTACCAGGTGGTGAAGGACAGGATCACCGATCTTCTTCACAACCCTCCAAACCAAGCTGAACCTGCTCCCACCCAGTCCAGGCCTGCTCCTCCAACCCAGGTGATGTCACTGCTCTTCCAAGGCTTTCAACAGGCCCTCACCTACCTAGGCTACGGCTACCAGGAGCTCCAGCAGCACAGACAGCCCTTCCCAGTCCAGGCACAGGTACATCGAATGCCACCGATGCCATCCATGCCACAGATGCCACCCACACCACAGATGCCACCCACGCCTCACCTCGCTCAGCTGCAGACCAGATATCCCCACTACACTGCTCCTTCCTCCACCCCACAGCCAAGCCCGGCCTCAGAACATCTGTCATCGGTATTGTGGCTGACACCCCATGTCCTGGAGGAAGGGGCTCTCAACATCACGGGGCTGACCCAGCTCTCTGAGAGCTCCCTCAACATAAACTCCCCTGTTGTCCTCTCGAGGCCAGGCACCCCAATGACACCTCAGACTAGCACTCCAGCAGCAGCCACCTCCACAGCACCTGGACCCTTCACCCCTAAGACTGGGCACACCTCAGAGTGACCAAGAAGAGTGCCAGAAACTGGGTGGCAACCTGTTGACTTTATTTTTGCTTTGGTCACTTGACTTGGGTCATTTTTTTTTCACAGCTTATTATTAATAAAGATTATCTTTGCTTCACACACTTGCTTCATTTATTTTAGTCAATAAAGTCTTGGTGGAAACTTTTAGAAATGGTTTAAGCCTTTGCATGTTTGTGGGATGGGTAAGGATAGCAGTGGGATGGGCAGGGATACCTTTGGGATGGGTTAAGATAGCTGTGGGATGGGCAGGGATACCTTTGAGATGGGTAATAGCTGTGGGATGGGCAGGGATATCTTTGGGATAAGTAAGGATAGCTGTGGGATTGATAAACCTCCAGTGCAAGCACAGTGGGACTGTATGGTCCACCCTCCCAGGTGCCACACCTTTGGCCCTTTATTATCAATAACAATGTAAACATTGATCAACACATTTCAACATAAACACAACTCTTTATTAAATGCCCTGTTCATTGTAGGCCCACCCAACATACATGACACAATCTCATCAGTGTTATGCGACAGCCTCAAGGAAGCATCCATTAAGCATCTACCATCCTGTCTTGCCACTCCACTGCTCCAGCTGGGGAGTTGCACCAGTGTCTCAGGAGGTTGAGCTACTTCTTCCCTTCACGTGAAGCTCTGTTGGGGCCTTGCACATCCAAAGTGTCTATCAGGTTTCGCCCTTGCCTCCATTCACCAGGCTGCATGTCCCCATTGCCTTGTTGGAGGTCCACAAGCCTGTTCTGCAACACTGGGTGGCGGGTGCGAATGAGATTGTGCAGGATGCAGCAAGCTTCCACGATGTTCCTCACTGTCTCTGGGCGATGCTGCATGGTGGTGAGAAGTACCTGGAATCTGTTGGCCAGGATGCCAAAGGCGTTCTCCACCACCCGCCTTGCCCTGGACAGCCTGTAGTTGAAGATTCCCTCTTCACGGTTGAGGCATCTGGAAGTGTAGGGCTTAATGAGGTAGGTTCTGAGGGAGAAGGCATCATCCCCCACAATGAAGTTGGGCACACCTTGTGTGTCGTTGGGCAGGGGGTCTGGATCTGGGAAGCCCATGATGAGGTTGCGTTCCAGCCCCTCCTTGAGGTGACTGGCATTGTATACCTGGGCATCTGAAGATGACCCATTGCCTGAAGCATCGATGTACATCAACTTGTAGTCAGCATCGACCATGGCCAAGAGGATGATGCTGAAGAAGCCCTTGTAGTTGAAATAAGTGGACCCTGACTTGGCTGGAGCTTTGCAGGCCACGTGCTTGCCATCTATGGCTCCAACGGTGTGGGGGAAGTTCCACTTCTGATACCACTGCTCTGTAACTTTCTTCCAGCCTTCTTCAGTGGAGGGGCACTGGAGGAGCTCCTCCAGGTATTCTTCGATGATGGCCTGCACCACTTCTCTGACCACAATCCTGATGGTGTTGTGTGGCATCTCCAGCCGTACTGCATGTTCCTGTAGGTGGTCCCTGAGGTCAGGTGGCGCAGAGTGAGTGCCACCTTGAGCCCAGGGCCCAGGCTGGGCCAGAAGTTGGTGCTCTGCTTGGTCAACCTGGGTCTCAGCTGCTCCACAACTTCGTCAAACATGGCTGGAGGCATCCTCATAAAGTTCTGGAATGCACGAGGGTCTTAGTTCCTTAGCTCCACCATCATCTTGTTGTACAGTCCGTCCTCTGCTCTTCTGGCGATCCATCTTCAGACCCAGACACTTCTTGGCTGCCTCCTTTTCTTCCTGTAGAACAGGTAAAAGAGCCTGTAGATGGCTTTGCACTCTTGCAGAATGATGTTGGCTACCAAAAGGAGTGTGTTACGATCCATGGTGGAGATGACTGGATGCTGTGGAAGAGCAAGAGCCAGATGAAGGCTGAAAAGGTCTGCACAGCAGGGCTACTGGACTGAAAATGAGATCCAGGTGAGTTCCTCCCCCTTTTTTTAGGAAATATAGTTTTTCCGCTAGGTGTCCCTTTGCATCCTCTATGCATCCTGCAGACATCCTAAATATCTGAGATATGTCCCCTATGCGAACGTTTTTTCCGTTTTAATGCTTTGTATGCGAGCTGCATATGCTTTCATCCTTTCTCCGTCCTTGCTACTAACGCTTTGTGTCCGTTCCGCATCCGTTTCACTTCCTCCCTGTGTCCGTTTTCCGCTGGAGCGGATTTGAGTTGCGTGGATGCGCATCAGATGCCTAGCGGATATAGCGGATGCGTAATGTATGACGACGGATGTAGAACGGATGTTCCCCGTATGTGTTGCGGATGCAGAACAGACGCGTTGGATACATTTTCCACTCAAAAGGTTTTGAGCAGCTCAAAACTTTTTGAGCAGATGGAATCTCAGTCGACGGATGCTGGACGGATAGAGAGGATGAAAAACGGAGGCAGTGAGTACAGAACGGAAGTATCACATTAACCAATGGATGGCAAGTGTTTGTCTCCATTTTACAACCTCTTTTCATCCGTTGGTACAGTGTGACATGGGCTTTACTCTTAGGTTTTTAATCACCAGTAACTACAAGAAAGAATGAGTACAAAATTTGTAGGTATTTTTTCAAAATTACTTTTCTCTAATAGAATGTTCCTCTTTACACTGCTCTTTCAAATATCCAATCAATGCTTTTAGTTGTGAGTGGGTTATAAAATTTTTGATTTCTCGTACTAAAGTACATCCCCAACATAATTTAGAAAATAAAAATAGAATAAGGATATAAAATTCAAACAATTTTCTCTTTCTTCTATGGAAGATAGAGAAATTTGTCTGAATTTTATGTCCTTATTCTGATTAACATTTCATTCACACCTACACTGTTCTTTCAGGTCTGGCTCTTATGTTGCAAAAAAGAAAAGAAAAAAGAAAAAAAGTTTAAATACCAAGCTCTTAAACATCATGTTTAGTCCCTTGGTTCACTGAGTTGTATACTGTATAAAAAACTTTATTCTGGCATTAAATCAGATGGCTCAGACATTTATTGCTTTTCATCCCACAGTGAAGTAGTAATCTCTAGGAATACTTTATTGATTAGGTATAAGAAAACAAAACCATAGTTTTGTGTGGGGATAATCTACTGATAAACCTTTTTATGCAGAAAGACTTGCAAAAGCCAAACAAGGAAACAAAACAAAACAAACTATACATCAACCCCCTCCCCAAACATATAAGCAAGTGGTGCCACATTTTTAACAATATGTAAGCACAGTCATTAGTAGAAACACTAATTGCTGCTTTTATGAGAAACTGCCACAGGATGTCAAACATAAAATGTGTGGATCTGACTAGGAGTTCTGTTTGTTGTTGCAATTACATGGCAGAACATTTCCCTCTGTTCTATTATTTTTTTTTAATTCAGGAGGGGAGATAGATCAGGAAATGGAAAGCAGCCTGAATATCTCCCCCTCATAAATTACAGTCCAACGATGTTCCCTCTTAATAGGCAAGTATATAGTTATGTCATCATGCCACTCTTTGAGCAGTGTTTCCAGATGTGATAATTGTTTTGTTTTTCTGCAGTTGTCTATTCTTAGCTCTGCCCATTATTTAAGAGCAACTTCATTTAAAAAGGGCTTTGGTGACATAGGTGACTGTGCTAGTATCTAATACATCTGCTTATGTGCAAAAAAAAAAAAAAGAGAGATTCTTAATGAATAATAAAAAGGGATGCATGGATTCCAATGGGGAAGCCATGTTCAATATTTTCAGGGAGCCCTGGACTTGAGCAAGCAATCTAGGAGAACTAGGAGAGTTTGTTCGAGGAGTTCAAAGAGCATGAGGGGAAAAAGACTGGAGAAGCTTTCTATACTGAGATATTTTGTAGTACTTTGTGCTGTGTGAGTTAGAGGGCATATCTTAAAGAGTTGTTATTTCACATGATATGCCCTGAAAACTGCTCATTGCCTACTGAGGGTGACAGAATATTTGTTTTCTGCTGAATAAGCAGAGACTAGAAAAGGAATATAAGGCAGCCGTGATCTGGTGAATAATCTCTCTAACTTAAATGAACAGGGAGAGCTAACACAAATTTGCCAATTTGCTTCAATAAGAAAAAAAAAATGTAGGGTTTTCCCCCCCTTAAATAACAGCATGTATGTGGCTACTACCATAAGAAGTTGTCTGCTTGCATGGAAAGCTTAGTGAAAACCTGAAAATGAAAAAAAAAAAAAAGACACTGAAAAGGAAAAAAGATAAAAAATAAAATGAAAAAAAAATCTGTATTATATAACATTTACATATATAGATAGATATAGTTATATAGACTATATCTATATCTTCTTTTCTCTCTATATATAGAGACTTTGTTTTCTTAAGTTTTTGTGGGTATCTATATGCATGGTATTCAGCTTTGTTTGGGTATTTTCCCACGTCTTTATGGTTGTGCTTTTAAAGTGGTAGCGATATTTCAGCAGAATCTCATCTGCCATCATCAGGCTTCTTTATTGTGTTCATCTCTGAGTCAGGCTTTCACAGAAACCAACACCGGACTCAAAACAATACATGACACTACCACCATTCTCCCTCACCAGACTCAAACCCAAACCCATCCCATAGACTAAAGACAACCACTGTCTAGAAACCAGACTACAGCTGCATCACCAGCTGCCATGCACCTTGACCCCCAAACCAAGCAAATGGAGACATGCCATGAACACATATTCAGGCCTCAAACTCAGAGCCAAACCAAAACCCGGAACATCACATCACAGCCACTCACTCAGGATATCACATCACAGAACTCAGGAGGTTACACCACAAAACCTCAGGATGTTTCAACACAGCCAACAACTCAGGAGATTACAGCACAAAGCCCAGGATGTCACAACAATAGAACTCAGAAGGGCATCACACAGCCCATGACCCAGGACATTAGGACCCAGGAGATTACAGAACAAGACCCAGGATGTCAAAACAATAAAACTCAGAAGGTCATCACACAGCCCATTACCCAGGTGATTACAACACAGGAGGCTGATAGACACACAGCCAATACCTCAGCCACACATGTTCTTGCGAAAAGCCAGCCAATCTGCAAACATCAACTCTATCAACCAATCAAGAAATGACAAAACAGCCAACCTCCCCCCAGTATATATAGGGAGATGGCAGTTCCGATCACGCTTTGCTCGTATATGCCTGTTGATAGAAGATCAACAGACCTATGGAACAGCTGTCCTGCCCTACATAAGAGGTACTACAGATAAAATCAGTAAGATACTACACAGGCATCACATCAAGACTGCATTCAAAACAGACAAAAAAAATAGCAGCCATCCTTAAAAACCCCAAAGACAAAATTGACTTGGAAAACCAAGGCATATATGAAATTCCCTGTGGATCATGCCCGGCCACATACATTGGACAGACCAATAGAAGAATAAGTACCCACCTGGATGAACACAAAAATGCAGTAAAAAAAGCTGGAACACACCTCCTCACTAGTCCAACACATGAAAACCACAGGTCACAACATCAACTTCAATGGCACCAAAACCCTAGCCACTATAGAAAACCCCAGCCACAGAATCATCAGAGAAGCCATAGAGATTGAAAAAAGACCTGACAGCATGAATAGAAGAGATGATTCCAGCAGACTGTCAATCATTTGGAAACCTGCACTCTCAAATAGAAAGATCTCCACACCACAAGCCAGGCAAACACCTGGGCACAAACAGACTCCCTCTGATGCCTCCAGCTCAAACACCCCCCCACCAGG
Organism: Laticauda colubrina; assembly: GCA_015471245.1. NCBI lineage: Eukaryota > Metazoa > Chordata > Lepidosauria > Squamata > Elapidae > Laticauda > Laticauda colubrina. The sequence goes on from BLBF01000003.1 coordinate 70,474,104, forward strand.
CACCCAGATGAAACCTGGCTTCCTAATAGATAACAGCTGTCCTTTCACACAAAGCCAAGCTGCACTGAAAGCCTCCAACACAGGAACAGAGTGTTCCCAGCCAATCAAAGCCACAAAAAAGACAGAAGAAACCAGAAACACCAATCAAACAAACTCCAAGTCCAATAAACACAGACCAAGACTCCCAACCAATCAGGTTAGGCTAGCCTCAAATTTAAAACCAACGGCTGTGAGACTCTGACCCACATACAAACTCCATACAGAAGCCTGATGATGGCAGAATGGCAGATGAGATTCTGCTGAAACGTTGCTACAACTTTAAAAGCACTACAATGACATGAGATAATACCTGAAGGAAGCTGAACAGCGCACACACACACACACACACACACACACACACACACACACACATATATATATATATATATATATATATATATATATATATATATATTTGTTTTCTTAAGTTATCGCGGGTACTTCCATGTGTGCTGTTCAGCTTCCTTCGGGTATTATCCCACGTCATTGTAGTTCTGTTAAAGTTGTAGCAACGTTTCAGCAGAATCTCATCTGCCATCCTCAGGCTTCTGTATGGATATGGGTCTTACAGCTCCTGGTTTTAAATTTGAGGCTGGTCCATTCTGATTGGTTGGGAGCCTGGACCTGTGTTCATTGGACTTGGAGTTTGATTGATTGGTGTTCCTGGTTTCTTCTGTCTGTTTTGTGGCTTTGATTGATTCTGTTCTTGTGTTGGAGGCTTTTAGTGCAGCTTGGCTCTGTGTGAAGGGACGGCTGCTCTTCATTGGCAAGCTGCTATTCATTAGCAAGCTGGGTTTCACCTGGGTGCCTGGTGGGGGGGTTAGGTTGGAGCTATCAGAGGGAGTCTGTTTTTGCCCAGGTGTTTGACTGGCTTGTGGCATGGAGATCTTTCTATTTGAGAGTGCAGGCTTCCAAATGATTGACAGTCTGGTGGAATCATCTCTTCTATTCATGCTGTCAGGTCTTTTTTCAATCTCTATGACTTCTCTGATGATTCTGTGGTTGGGGTTTTCTGTAGTGGCTAGGGTTTTAGTGCCATTGAAGTTGATGTTGTGACCTGTGGTTTTCACGTGTTGGACTAGTGAGGAGGTGTGTTCCAGCTTTTTTACTGCATTTTTGTGTTCATCTAGGCGGGTACTTATTCTTCTATTGGTCTGTCCAATGTATGTGGCCGGGCATGATGTACAGGGAATTTCGTGTATGCCTTGGTTTTCCAGGTCAATTTTGTCTTTGGGGTTCCTCAGGATGGCTGCTATTTTTTTGTCTGTTTTGAAGGCAGTCTTGATGTGATGCCTGTGTAGTATCTTACTGATTTTATCTGTGGTACCTCTTGTGTAGGGAAGGACAGCTGTTCCATGGATCTGTTGATCTTCTAGGTCTCTGTTATGTCTTGGTGTGTTTTTGTGGATCAAGTTGGTGATTTTGTTTTTGTGGAAGCCATTGGCTGTTAATACTTCAGTCAGGGTGCATAGTTCAGTCTTTATATGTGTCTTGTCTGCCAGGCATTTGGTTCTGGTAATTAGTGTTTTCGCTACGGAATTTATCTGTGCTGGGTGGTGGTGGGATTGGGCGTTGAGGTAGCATGAATAGAAGAGATGATTCCACCAGACTGTCAATCATTTGGAAGCCTGCACTTTCAAATAGAAAGATCTCCATGCCACAAGCCAGGCAAACACCTGGGCAAAAACAGACTCCCTCTGATAGCTCCAACCTAACCCCCCCACCAGGCACCCAGGTGAAACCCAGCTTGCTAATGAATAGCAGCTTGCTAATGAAGAGCAGCCGTCCCTTCACACGGAGCCAAGCTGCACTAAAAGCCTCCAACACAAGAACAGAGTGTTGCCAGCCAATCAAAGCCACAAAACAGACAGAAGAAACCAGGAACACCAATCAATCAAACTCCAAGTCCAATGAACACAGGTCCAGGCTCCCAACCAATCAGAATGGACCAGCCTCAAATGTAAAACCAGGAACTAACTCTATACAGAAGCCTGAGGATGGCAGATGAGATTCTGCTGAAACGTTGCTACAACTTTAACAGAACTACAATGACGTGGGATAATACCCGAAGGAAGCTAAACAGCACACATGTAAGTACCTGCGAAAACCTAAGAAAACAAATATCTGACCTCTACGGGGAGGAAATAAACAGCCAGATCAGAAGCTATGAGAAGCTGGAAGTTAAAAGAGCAGGAATACTATGTGACCTAAAATTCCTATGCAGCTGCAGAGACAACAATGTAACACCAACCTGCTTCAAATTAACATTTCATAAGAACACAGCAGCTACCAAACGTATCCTGAAAAGGACAGAGATATCTCTACTCAGAAATGAAGTTCACAGTAAAAGATTCCAATTAGATCAGTTAAACAAAGATTTGCTAGCACTACACCTGGAATTGAGCAGCAAAATCCACCCTCTACTTTGGGATAAGATCAAACAACTTACAACTTGGAGAGCTGAAACTGAAAATACTTATAAAAATGATAAACTCTCAAAAAAACTGAAAAAATTAGAAAATGACAAGAAAATTCCCAATAACCCACAACAACACCTGAAACAACTAGTATACAACGTTTCCAACAGAGAACTCAACAAAACAGAAACAGATGTCCTATCCAAAAGATTCAATTATGCCATAGCACCCAAAAAAATCCCAACAGAATCCATCATATGTGCAGTAGAATCCAGCCTAACCAAATTAAATACAGATGAAGCTGACAGAATAAGACACCAGGTTACTCACATCTTATGCACAACGAAACCACCCAAAAATAATTTGCAAAAAGATGAATTCAGAGCGTTACAAACCCTGAAAAATGATAA
>BLBF01000003.1:70480292-70503077 GCA_015471245.1 Laticauda colubrina
TAATAATAATAATAATAATAATAATAATAATAATAATAATAATAATAATAATAATAATAAAAAATTGCAAATGCACTGTTTGATTCAAGACAATTACTGCCTTGGAAAAGAAACTATTTCTCAATCTATTAGTTCTCATTTTAAAACACCTATAACACCTCCCTGATGGTAACAAATCAAAATATGAATGTCCAGGATGAGAACAGTCCGTGGAGACTTTTAGTGTGGAGATTTTAAGAGTTCATATAACAATCTTTGTTCGACATGATATGCTGTAATTTGAGTTAATTATGTAATTTAATTTTTAAACTGGTTTTTGTTTTGCCTCACTCCACTAGCTCCACTACAAGTCTAGACCTTGACCTGGACCTGGAAGTTGAATATCAGAAAGTGATGCTTTTGTGGAGAAAGTTGTATCAAGTGTGTTTCTATTACAATGTTATTTTAATTTATGGGTATCTGCATTTTCTTTATTTTTTTCCCCTCCTTTTCTTTTCTAAGGTTTAGTCCTGATCAAAATGAATAATGTTTCATTGAGCAACTATTTTAATATACTTCTTGCCACAAATGGATCGGAAATAGTGCTGCCAATTTTGGGCAATATTAATCAAAAGACTCCAAAGGTCAAGACTTCAGCCCTAAGACTTAAGTGGTCTCTCTCCTCTATATAGATAAAGTTTGGAGTATTTGGCCACCAAAACCTTACTTTCCATCCTGGTTTTGGTGCTTAGATTATAACTCCCATGTCTTTTTTCTCTGAGTGGCTTCCAGCCTCAGTTTCTGTATGACAAGAAAGTTTGTCTCTGTACTTGGAACTACTTCACCTTGCAAATTTGCCTGGAGCTAACTGGTGAGATGTTCTCCTCCCTCTTCCTTATTTGAGTTGAACCTGAATCACAAAGATATTTATTTAATTTTCTTGGCAAAAATATGGGAATGATTTACATTGCCTTCTTCTGGATTTTTTAAAAATAATATCCTACTCCTAGGTCTTCTGTTTAATTAGTAGTCATGTCCATCTTTGCTTAACTTGTGGAGATCAGCCAAGATCAGAGGTGGTATTCAGCAGGTTCTGACCAGTTCTGGAGAACAGGTAGTGGAAATTTTGAGTAGTTCAAAGAACCATCAAATGCCACCTCTGACAGGAGATTTTACAGTATCCTTCACCTGCCACACCCACCAAGCCATGCCCACAGAACTGGTAGTAAAAAAAAATTGAATCCCATCCACTGGCCAAGATGCTTCCACCAAGCCACACAACAATTTGAATTGTAAAGAAAAGAAAGAAAAGAAAAGAAAAGAAAAGAAAAGCAGAAATTCTTGTAAGTAGTGCTTAAAATTATTTGAAAAGTTACATACATAAAATACAAAAAGCAGCCACTGAGAGATTTATCCATTTCTACCTCATACATGCAATAAAATAAAATCAAACAACAGCATGAGCAAACAAGGAAAGAATATTAAGGATAAAAATAAAGAAAGGAAAGCAATAACCAGCAGTTCAAGAATACAGAATGCTATGACAAATAACAAAACATATTTTTTTAAAAAATACCTTGGAATTTATTTTGCTGCCTTAAATATTTTCCAAACGGACCATGGAAATTAGAGATGATTTTATACAATTCTTCTCAGACCCAAATGTGAAGCTCTTAAATTGCATGGGAAACAGACTACCTAGATACCAAATTAGAGAAGAAAAGTAAATTATGTGAAATGTGAGGACTTTCTTGAAATCATCACTTATTAAATAGAACTATATTTAGCTGCTGCTTGCAGTTGAACTGACAGCAGTCTTCTCACAGGAGCTGACTTGAAAGGTCCTGTCTAACAAAATAATGGAAGCCAGAAGCACCAGTTAATTACATTTTTAGAAAGCAAGTGAAAATACATGGAAAATGTCAGTGTTCAGGATGCATACGTCATTACACCAGGGCATTACATTAAGAGTTCCATAAAACAAAGAGTGCTTTTTAAAATTAGTAGTTCCTAAGGAATTGCATAACTGACAATCTCTTTTCCTTATTTTGAATTGCATTTTATACTGGAAATCTGTCGGTTATTATCACATTTTTCAGATGTTCGAGACATTCTGCACTAAACCATTGATAACAGCACCCCAGGGGAGTGACTTTCCTATCCTTGCAATTACCGCTATACTTAGTCAAATGCTTTTGCACAGATGGTGTAGATGGTACAATATTCCAATAAAAAATCAGTTGTCAGGAACAGATCCAAGATGCAACTTTTTAAAAGTTTTTGGAGTCTACATTTTACAAATTGCAAAGTATAAAACTGTTATCCATGTGATGATGTTGATCATCATCATGTATATGTATGCGTTCCATCCGGAAAAGAAGCGCGGTAGACCGGGTTCCAACAAATAACTCTTTATTAGTTAACAGCAACAGTAACGGAACATTGGCTCAAGCTGCAGCAGCCCTTTTTATAGAGGCTTGCCTGCCGGCTTGTAGCCAATGACTTTGTTTTAACTTTGCCTTTGCCGCCTCTTTGGATTGGTTCCTAAAGGCCCTGTCACACTGCCCAACGGATGAAAAACATTTGTAAAAAGGACACAGCGGACGAGAAAAATGTTCCATCCATTGTTATCAAAAGGGGTAAAAATTTGCATAAGCAGAGTGGATAACACAGAAAGGAACGGATGGGGGGAGGACGCAGGGCGGATGGAAAGCGGATGCGGAATGGAAGCCTAGCGGATGGAAGCGGATGCAGAGTGGATGCAGAGCGGATGCGTAGAGGGTACGTAGATGATGCAGAGCGGATGCAGAGCAGATGCATAGAGGATGCAGAGCGGATGCATAGAGGATGCAGAGCGGATGCAGAGCGGATGCAGAGTGGATGCGTAGTGGATGTGTAGCGGATGACGCGGATGCATAGCTGCATCCGCTTTCATCCTTTCTCCGTCCGTGCTACTAATGCTGCGCGTCCGTTCTGCGTTCTCCCTGCGTCCGTTTACCGCTGGAATGGATTTGAGTTGCACGGATGCACAGCGGATGCCAGCGGATATAGCAGATGCGTAACGGATGCAGAATGGATGTCCCCCGTATGCCTAGCGGATGCAGAACGGATGCATTGGATACATTTTCCACTCAAAAGTTTTGAGCAGCTCAAAACTTTCTGAGCAGATGAAATGTCAATAGACGGATGCTGGACGGATAGAGAGGACGCAAAACGGAGGCAGTGAGTACAGAACTGAAGCATCACATTAACCAATGGATGGCAAGTGTTTTTCTCCATTTTACATCCTCTTTCCATCCGTTGGTGCAGTGTGACAGGGGCTTAATGAACCAATCCACTACTGGCCTTCTTGGCCAATCAGAATAGACTACTTGGAACCTTCCAAGTTATACAGAACACTCCTCCCCCTTTAGTTCAGTCCTACGTGAGTGATGTGGTCGTGCAGGTAGGTGGGGCTTCTTCTGGTCCTAGTTGACCTGCGTGGCTTATTCTCGCCTAGGACTTCAAGCGGTTCAGTCGGGATCGCTGTTTCTCCGGTTCGTCTCCATGGAACCGCCTGGAAGGGTGAGTCAGCATTGCCGCTACCGCTTGAGTTGCTAAGGCCGGTGGTTTTGCCACTCCCTCCTGGTTCAACCGGGCTGGTTGAGCTGGCCTGGCTGGCCCCTTCCAGGACGGCTTCCCTTTCGCACGGACTTCCTCCAATGGTTTCATCTAACCGTAAGTGCTCTTTTTGGTTGGTTAGATGTTCTGGATTTACTTTTAATGGTTCATTTCCACATCCTTTTTTATTTATTTGTGTTCCCCACCCCCCTCCTTGGTTTTGTTTTCATCTATTTTTATTATTTGAGGTTGCACGGTTGTTTTGCGCTCGATATTTCGGGAACAAAGCTGGTCTATGTGCTGGTTCCACTCTCTTCCATCGTCCATGGTTAGTTGGTAGGGCCGGGGGCCTGTTACTTGTGTGATAGTGGCTGGAAGCCAAAGAGGGTCTCCGGTAAAATTCTTTGCATAGACTAGGTCACCGATTTCAAAAGTGTGGTATCAGCTGGACAAGTCGGGGGGTTTCTCACAAGTGTAATTTGGGTTCAATCCATCAAAATGGGATCTGAGTTTTCTCCCCATTAACAATTCTGCCGGGCTCTTGTTTATTGTACTACTGGGAGTGATGTGTTGTAGTGTAAGTAAATGGTTCAGCTTGTCTTGGACATCCCTATGGTCCATTTTTTCTAGGCCTTCTTTTGTAAACCTGACCATTCACTCTGCCCTACCATTCGCTGTTGGGTGAGCCGGCGCAGTTAGTGCATGGTGTATACCCAAAGATGCTAAGTACTGTTCAAATTGTATAGCCATTAGTTGTGGTCCATTGTCGGATACTAACACATCAAGTAAACCATGAGTTGCAAACATTTTGTTTAGCTGTTTTATTACAGCGTCGGTTGTTGTGGATGACATTACTATAACTTCCAACCAATTTGAATATGCATCCACGACTATTAAAAACATATTTCCCCTAGTTGGTCCTGCAAAATCAATATGGATTCGAGAGCAAGGGCCTCGTGGGGTCTCCCAGTCCCATTTGGGAGCTTGCGGTGGTGTGGATCTAGCTCTCTGACACTTGTGGCATGTTGCAACCCAGTGTTCAATATCTTTGTCTAAGCCAGGCTACCAGACACAGCTTCTGGCCAGGCTTTTCATTTTTACTATGCCTGGGTGGCCCTCATGTAACATGCCCAACACCTCTTCTTGCAGTTTGGATGGAATTACCACCCGATCTCCCCACAATAAACACCCCTTTCGTACTCACAGTTCAGTTTTTCTAATCCGAAAAGGTTTAAAACCTTCAGTCTTTTGGCTTTCCAGCCAGCCTTTACCTACCCAAGTCAAAACGTGGGCAGTCAATGGTCTTTCGCCGTGGCTCTGGCAACATCATTCGCAGACAATGGGAGTTCAGGGTAGGTCTCTAGTTGTAGGGTAGTGGTGGTTGGAGCCAGGTCGTCCTCTATTGTTGGTAACGGTGCTCGGCTTAAAGGGTCTGCATGGGTGATCTGTTTCCCGGGTCAATGTAGCAAGGTATATGAATAGGCCGCCAGGAATTCTGACCACCTAGTCATCCGTGGAGATAGAATTTTGGTGTGGGTTTGTTCCCAGCCAAAATCCCCAGTAACGGTTTATGGTCAGTTACAATGGAAAATGTCCTACCATAGAGGTATTAGTGAAAACGTTTAACTCCGGCGATGATTGCCAGGGCCTATCTGTCTAGCTGGCTATAGTTGCGTTCCACTTTGAAGAGTGTTTTCAAGTAAAAGGCAATAGGTGCCTCTCTCCTGTCAGGTAAGTGGTGGCTCAGGATGGCACCGACTCCGAAAGGTGAGGCATCACAGGTGACCATCAATGAAAATGTATTATTAAACTGAATAAGAACGGTGTCTGAGGTTAACAAGTCTTTTATGCTTTGAAATGCTTTTTGTACTTTGTGACCCCAAGTCCAGACAGTTTTTTAATCCAGCAAACGGTACAATGATTCTGTTATCATTGCTTTGTGGGGGAGGAATATGTTATAAAAATTGATCAGACCCAAGAATGCCTGTAAGTCCATTTTATTTCTAGGCCTGGGTACGTCTTTAATTGCTTTGACTTATTTTTCTGTTGGGTGAATACCTTGTTCGTCAATTAAATACCCTAAAAATTCGACACGGTCAGTAACCAGGCAGCATTTTTCCTTTTTTACTTTTAGGCTGGATTCTCTAAATTTGGTTAGCACTTCTCTTAGTCTTGCTTCTAATTGGGTCGTGTTTTTCACTGAAATTAGGACGTCATCAAAGTATGGAATGACCCCTTTTATTCCATTTAATAGGCGTTCCATGAGGCTTTGGAAGATGCCTGGGGCAACGCTCACTCCAAATTGAAGTCTGTTACATTTGAATGCCCCTCTATGAGGAACTATTGTTTGTGCCTTGGCTGTTATCGGGTCTACTGGAAGTTGCTGATATGCCTGAGCCAAATCGAGTTTCACAAAAAATTTTCCTCTCCCAAGTGAGTGCAGTAAGTGGTGCACGACTGGTACTGGGTATGCGCTTTGCTGCAGCGCATGGTTCTGGGTAGCCTTGTAGTCTCCGCAGATGCACAAAGACCCGTCATTTTTACAGGTGTCTCCCACCTAGCATGGTCAATTGGTTCTATGACTCCTTGTGCAATCAATTTGTTAAATTGCTCATCTATTTTGGGCTTTAATGCAAAGGGGACTCGTCTGGCTTTTAACATTCTCGGTGCTATCTGGGGATCTAAGCTAAAGGAAATTGGGGTCCCCCAGTACCTGCCTGGAGTGCCGTCAAAGACGTCCTGGAATTCGTGTAGCAGGTTCTCTTCCCAATCGCTTGCGGCTATTCGGCTTACTCCAGTCATCCCGATGCCCAATGGTGCGAACGATTTGATGCCCAGAAGGCTGGGACGGTCTCAGTCGACTATACTCAGTGGCAGGACTTCGGCGTGTTGCTTGTAAGTGACTTTGAAGTGCCCCAGACCTACCATGGGAATCCTATTTCCCTGGTAGTCTTTGAGAATTAATTTTTGTTTCTTGAGTTCTTTTTGTCTTATGTTTGGAAACAACCGCCTTATTGTGTTCCAAGACACCATTGATAGGAAAGATCCTGAGTTGACCTCCATTTCACAAGGGCTTCCTTCAATGGTCACTACAATTTTGACTTTTCTCCCGCTTTCCATCTGTGTGCTTCCTATAGTGACAGTCTGATGAGTTTTCTCTCAGTTGCTGGTTCCTTTGCTGCGCTCCCATTTTCTGTCAACTTGCCTCAGTTCAGTTCTTGGTGGGGAATTACCGTGTCTGCTAGGACTGCTGTTCTTACAATTTTGGCAGACTCTCTCAATGTGTCCCCTCTTCTTGCAAGCCTGACAGATGCATCGATTGTCTCAAATCTCATCAAGAGACACGAGTTCTATAAAAGAGACCAGAGGGAAGATGAGACCATTGCTGATTTAGTGGCAGCTGTCTGCCATCTGGGAGGAGCCTGCGAATTCCAGAATATGGATGAGGCCATGCAAGATCGTGTCATGTTAGGTCTAAAGGACTCTACTCTACAAAGTAAATTCTTAAAAAGACCTAACATAACACTGGCAGAAGCAATCGTGGAAGCCACCGCTGCAGAAGCCTCAGGGAAATCAGCGGCCACAATGAAGCTGATGAATACCAGTACTGACACGACGACCTTACCAAGAGGGAAGAAGCAAGCTGCCACAACCACACACCACGAAAACCTAGACGAAGCATCAGACACGGAAGAAGATGACGATGAGGTCCATCGCCTTTACGCAAACCAAAAAAGGTGTGAAAGAAGAAGAAATGGGCAGGAATGCACTGGCTGCAGAGGAAACCACCCCTGAGCTGAGTACAAGTTCCTTGATGCCATCTGTCAGCCTTGCAAGGAGAGGGGACACATCAAAAGAGTCTGCCGAAATTGTAAGAACAGCATTCCTAGCAGACATGGTAATTCCCCATCAAGAACTGACCCGAGGCAAGCCGATAGAAAATGGGAGCGCAAGAATGGAACCAGCAACTGAGAAAAAACTCATCAGACTGTCACTATAGGAAGCACACAGATGGAAAGCGGGAGAAAAGTCAAAATTGTAGTGACCATTGAAGGAAGCCCTTGTGAAATGGAGGTCAACTCAGGATCTTTCCTATCAATGGTGTCTTGGAACACAATAAGGCGGTTGTTTCCAAACATAAGACAAAAAGAACTCAAGAAACAAAAATTAATTCTCAAAGACTACCAGGGAAATAGGATTCCCATGGTAGGTCTGGGGCACTTCAAAGTCACTTACAAGCAACACGCCGAAGTCCTGCCACTGAGTATAGTCGACTGAGACCGTCCCAGCCTTCTGGGCATCAAATCGTTCACACCATTGGGCATCGGGATGACCGGAGTAAGCCGAATAGCCGCAAGCGATTGGGAAGAGAACCTGCTACACGAATTCCAGGACGTCTTCGATGGCACTCTAGGCAGGTACTGGGGGACCCCAATTTCCTTTAGCTTAGATCCCCAGATAGCACTGAGAATGTTAAAAGCCAGACGAGTCCCCTTTGCATTAAAGCCCAAAATAGATGAGCAATTAAACAAATTGATTGCACAAGGAGTCATAGAACCAATTGACCACGCTAGGTGGGAGACACCTGTAAAACCTGATGGGTCTTTGCGCATCTGCGGAGACTACAAGGCTACCCTGAACCATGCGCTGCAGCAAAGCGCATACCCAGTACCAGTCGTGCACCACTTCCTGTACTCACTTGGGAGAGGAAAATTTTTTTTGAAACTCGATTTGGCTCAGGCATATCAGCAACTTCCAGTAGACCCAATAACAGCCGAGGCATAAACAATACTAACTCATAGAGGGGCATTCAAATGTAACAGACTTCAATTTGGAGTGAGCGTTGCCCCAGGCATCTTCCAAAGCCTCATGGAATGCCTATTAAATGGAATAAAAGGGGTCGTTCCATACTTTGATGACATCCTAATTTCAGCGAAAAACACGACCCAATTAGAAGCAAGACTAAGAGAAGTGCTAACCAAATTTAGAGAATCCAGCCTAAAAGTAAAAAAGGAAAAATGCTGCCTGGTTACTGACCGCGTCGAATTTTTAGGGTATTTAATTGATGAACAAAGTATTCACCCAACAGAAAAAAAAGTCAAAGCAATTAAAGACGTACCCAGACCTAGAAATAAAATGGATTTACAGGCATTAATTTTAATTTTTTTAATTTTTTTTTTATGTAAAAAAAAAGCAATAATTAGCTTGGTCAAACTTTTTTTTTTTTTTACCTGTTTTAGTAAACTGGAGTAAGCATGAATAATATTTCATTACAAAATCTCAATCTACTGTGTGGATATTTTTAAGCAAGTTTTTCTTATTAATCCTTGTTCTCCTTATTAAAGTGCTATCCTCACTATTGGAAGACAAATGAAAGACAGCTTTTGTGTCAATCTACCTTTCTAATGACCTTCAGCTAAAAATAAAAGGGCCAGGTAGTTTTCACTGGTTGAGCTCCTGTATATCTATAAAGTTTTGGGAGATGGGTGGGTGGAAATAATGCACATTGTTATTCCATGTTGAAAATGAGAGGTTTGTCACGTTCAATTTCTAATAATGGCTTCCAAGTCCAATATTTAGGGTTGATGTTCTTACTCCTGCTTATTGAATCATGGACCTGGAGGAAAACAATGTTGAAAGTAATTACATACACATAAGATGTCAGTGGTGGGATTCAAATTATTTTACTACCGGTTCTGTGGGTGTGGCTTGGTGGGTGTGGCAGGGGAAGGACACTGTAAAATCTCCAGTCAGAGGTTGCCGGTTCTCCAAACTACTAAAAAATTCCGCTACTGGTTCTCTGGAACTGGTTTGAATCTGCTGAATACTACCTCTGTAAAAGGTAGTACATTCATATATGTACTTGTATATGAATGCATGTGCATATGCACAAATGAGTAGCATGCTCATAGATTGCTCAGAACCTTAAAAATTCTGGAGGTTTGCTCAGGTAACTGTCTGACATGCATTGCACAGTAGTACCCCAACATGAAGAATCCTTATTAAGAGATCTGGTAAGCTGTCCCACAGGTATGTACTAGGTATATTTTCTTCTGTGGAAAAAAATATCACTTTTATAAGATCTAACTGAATTTGAAAGGTAAAAAGGAAGTCACATAATGTTCTTATTGTTTATACAAAATGCCACACTCTCTTTGAAAAAGCAAGCAGAATATTAAACCAAATTATCCTCCTAACTTTATTTTTACAGGTATAATAATTTTAATAAAAATTACATTATAGGGATAAAGCTAATGCAGACTACAAAACATAAAAAATACAAAAAGATAAGCAAAATTAAACAAGAAAAAACCTAAACAATCCCCTTTATCCTAAGAAATATAGTTAACTTTAACAGCTTATCACCATTTCTTAAAATATTGTTGGAAGAAATATCCTTTTGGGTTCAGTTCCAAGTGGGGAAAAAAACACTGGAAACATGAAGGCTCTTTGAAAAGATAGTTTAATGGTGAGCTGGACCACATGGTTTGGAGCTCCAAAGTGAAAAGGATGATCACATGCTTCAAGATGTTGTGTGAAAGAAAAGAAAAAGGGCAAGATGCTGAGTTATATACCTTCTGTTGGGCCCCACCCTAGTGTTTCCTTTTCCTGTATAAGAAATGTATCCCACTGGCTGCCAGACTCCCAGGGGTGGGGGTTTTAGCTGACTTTGTAAGCTTTGTCTGGACCACATGGCTTCACCTGAGTGCTGGCTGATGCAATCTTGTCAGGTCATGTGGTGAGATGGGTACAGGGCTTTGTTATGTAGACTACTCTGGCCCAGGTCAGAGTAATGGTCCAATAACAAAGATGAGCTTCTGCCTCTTTGAGTTTCTACTTCCCTTTTAGGGGAAACAATTTGCCTTTTTAATATTTCCTAGGATATTTCATTTTTCTAGGAGAGGGGTGGGTGCTAATTTCCTACAATACCATGTCCTATTCCATTCTCTTTAAACAAATATTTAAAACTTATCACTTCATCTCGATCAGCAAAAGTTCATTAAAGGTTAAGAACAATGTAACTACTGCCAAGTGTACATATTAAACCTAGTCTGATTTCTTTCTTTTACATTTAACAACACCCCCCTCCCATCTTATTTCTTTAAATAAACAACACTTTTAAAACATTGTCATCAAGTCTCAGTCCACATAAAGCAAATGATCCTCCTAACATTCCTTGTTCTGTACTTTCAAACAAATTATTTCCCTGCTGTCTGTTGTCTCCCATCTCTACTGATGGACTTGGGGGCCATAGAAGGAGCGTTCACATCACGGCCCCTGTCAGGTATCTGTTTACCTGCGAATCCTTCTACCACGCCACACCAACCTACACCAACAGTGTTCTACAGTGGCTGGGAAAAGTGTAGCAACACGAGAGAAGAAGAAGACTGATGGACTTCAGAAACTGCCACTTGTTTGATGTGCATTACCTCAGATGTAGCTTTGATGTGTTTTTAAAGCAAACAGATCAGCTGAAGTGCTAACAAGGATTGAGACTGAATAACATCACTGGGAGTTAGAAGTATTTCAGTGACATCATTTGTCATTCCTTGGGTGCAAAACCATGACTGAATTTGGATATCTTTTTTGTGACAATTGGTGCAAGTCTTATCTCCAAAGGAAATCCTACCCAAGTCTACCCAATTCTTCTGGTTTTTTTTGAAACAAAGTGTTCCATATTAACATACTACAAATATACTATTACTATTAGACAAGAATACCCGATGCTGATTGGTTACTTTTCTTGACAATGATTGGCCAATAATAGCTAGCCTATTCAAGATTGGCCAATTCAAGCGGTGGGAAAAACAAGTAGCTGTCATTGGACACGAGCCGCGAGCAGCTTCGCAATAAAAAGAGCTGCCGCGGCTCCTGGTTAAGACGGACTTTCTGCACTAAATAAAAGAGCTGAAGTTATGCTGGTCTCTCGTCTCATTCTTCGCAAACACAACACTGGTGACGAAGGTGGGATTCTGAGAGAGGAGACCAGTCGAGCATGTGGCATCGAGAACCAAGCAGACAAAATGGCTGAAACCAACTCACCACTCGCACTGTTCAACCCAGCAACAGAGGACTGGGAATCCTACAACAATAGATTCCTCATGTTCCTGGAAAGCAATGATTTGCAAGGAATCTCAGATAACCAAAAAAGAGCTGTGTTCCTGATGCACTGTGAACTCACAATGTTCAAGATGGCCAAGGCACTGGCAAAACCAGAAGATGTGAAACAGATGGCCTGGCCAGATCTAGAGAAGCTACTGAAGGCTCACTACGCACCAACCGTCTCCAGCCTCATCCAGAGACATGAATTTTACAAACGAGACCAGAGAGAAGGTGAGAGCATCACAGACTTTGTAGCAGCTCTCAGGGACATTGGAGGGGCATGCGAATTCCTAAACATGGACGAACCCATGAGGGATCGCATGGTCCTTGGACTAAGAGATCTTACCCTACAAAGCCGGCTGCTAACGCAGCCAAAGATCACAGTTACCAAGGCTATTGCTGAAGCCACGGCAGTGGAAGCAACCAAAAAATCAGCAGCAAAGATGCAACAGATAAATGCCAATTGATCCAAGACACCGAACGAAACAAATCAGAGCACTGAGAAAAAGGCAGAGAGCGCACACAAAACCACCATACACTACGCAGACAGTGGATCATCCGGAATCAACAATGACGATGAGGAGGAGATCCACAGACTCCAGGCTGAATGAGATCGACGGCTGAAGAAAGGCCGTAAGTCAGGGTTTCAGTGCGCTGGGTGCGGAGGAGACCACCTCCGTTCTAAGTGCTGGTTCTTAGATGCTGTGTGCTGGTATTGCGAGAGACGGGGTCACATCGCAAGAGTATGCTGAAACCTCAAGTGCTACAGCCCACGACATAGAGACAACACACAACCAAGAACTAAAGATAGACAAACGTGGAACCTTGAGAGTTGTGAAAGCAAAGGCAAGCGGCTAAACGAGAACTATAGAAAAGAAGAAACACACCAAACCATCATCATCAGGCACTCTAACTCAACAAATGGCCAAATAGTACATGTGGCAGTCTGGATCAAGGGCCAAGAATGCAAAATGGAGGTCGATTCTGGATCGTACCTATCAATGGTATCATGGGATACCATCAAAAGACTAGTACTGCATATTGGCAGAGCTGAACTAGAACACCAATCACTAATCTTAAAAGACTACCAAGGAAAAAGAATACCGGTAGTCAGACTTGGACACTTCCAAATAAGTTTCAAAGAACACCAGAAGATCTTGCCTCTAACCATCATAGACTGAAACTGACCAAGCCTATTGGGACTCAAGTGGTTCGAACCTCTAGGAATTGGAGTGACCGGCATTAACCGTATCACCAACGCAGACTGGGAGGAGAACCTGATGAGAGAGTTCTAGGATGTCTTTGATGGAAAGTTAGACAAGTACCGAGGGTTCCCTATCTCATTTAATTTAGACCCAACAATAGCTCCAATTAGGCTGAAGGCGAGGCAAGTCCCCTTCGCACTAAAACCCAAAATTGATGAAGAATTAAATAAACTAATAGCACAAGGCATTTTGAAACTGATTGATCACGCAAAATGGGAGACCCCAATCGTAACCCCAGTTAAGCCGGATGGATCCGTGAGAATCTGTGGGGATTACATGGCTACCTTAAACCATGCGCTACAACAAAGTGCATATCCTGTTCCGGTAGTGCAACATCTACTACACTAATTGGGGAGAGGCAAGGTTTTCACAAAGCTCGACCTTGCCCAAGCTTACTAACAATTGCCAGTAGACCCTGAAACAGCAGAGGCAGAAATGATTGTGACTCATAGAGAAGCCTTCAAATGCAAAAGGCTACAATTCAGAGTCAGCGTAGCTCCTGGGGTGTTCCAAAGCCTAATGGAGCGATTATTACAAGGGATAAAAGGAGTAGTCCCATATTTTGATGACATACTAGTCTCAGCTAAGGATGAGAGACAATTAGAAGCCTGTCTCAGAGAGGTTTTACAAAGGTTCCAAAAGGCGGGACTCATGGTAAAAAAGAAAAGTGTAAATTGGCTACATCGAAAGTCAAATTCCTGGGGTACCAAATCAATAAAGAGGGCATCCACCCCACAGAGAAAAAAAATAAGGCAATCAAAGAAGTGCCTAAAAACAAAGTAGACCTAAAAACAAAGTAGAGTGGCAAGCATTCTTGGGACTTATAAATTTTTACCACATTTTTCTGCCATAGAAGGTAACTACAGTGGAACCACTACATAGGCTATTGGACAAATCAACCAACTGGACCTGGGGCCAACGTGAAGAGACAGCGTTCCAGAGAATAAAAGACCTCATCACCTCCGACTCGGTATTGATGCAATACAGTGAGACATTACCGTTAACAGTCACCTGCAACGCATCACTGTTCGGCGTTGGAGCCGTACTTAGCTACATCCTGCCTGATGGGAGAGAAGCACCCATCGCCTTTTACTCCAAGACACTTTCAAAAACTGAACGGAACTACAGTCAATTGCTCAGAGAGGCATTAGCAGCAATATCTGGCATAAAACAGTTCCACAAATACCTTTACGGTAGGACTTTTATCCTTATTACAGATCACAAACCCCTATTGGGAATACTAGCTGGAAACAGAGCTACCCCAAATATACTATCCCCGAGAATGACAAGGTGGTCTGAGTTCCTTGCAGCCTACAACTATAGACTGATCCACCGACCCGGTAAAGACATTTCCCATGCCGATGCGTTGAGCCACACTCCCTTACCAGACATAGAGACTGATCCGGCACCAACCACATCCACCCTACAGATTGAGACTCTGTCAAACCTACCAACAACCGCGGCTGACATTACAAGAATGACTGCAAGAGACAAAACCTTGTCACAAGTGTTAAACTGGGTAGGAAAAGGGTGGCCAGAAAACGAGACAGACGTTACTTTTAAACCTTTCAAGAATAGGCAAACTGAACTGTCGTTGCTAAAAAGTTGCATTCTATGGGGTGATCAGGTGATAATACCAGAACCATTACAAGAACAGGTACTGTGTATGTTGCATGAAGGCCACCCAGACATTGTGCGAATGAAATCCTTGGACAGGAGCTATGTATGGTGGCCAGGGATGGAGAAAGATATTGGGAAATGGGTTGAAACCTGTGGGAAATGCCAAAACTCCCAGCCTGCACCCCCTTCAGCACCTATTCTAGACTGGGAAACACCAAGGGGCCCCTGGTCACGAATCCACATAGATTTCATGGGGCCAACAAAAGGACATACATTTTTAATCATAGTAGATGCTTACTCCAGTTGGTTGGAAGTAAGCCTCATGAACTCCAGTACCACAGAAGCGGTCATTAAACAACTGCAAAAACTATTCACCACACACAGGTTACTGGACGTGCTCATCTCAGATAATGGCCCACAGTTTACTGCATTTCCATTCAAAAAATTCCTTGCGGCACATGGCATACGACATGCCTTGATAGCACCTGGCTGACCGGCTACTAACGGAAGGGTGGAACGCATGGTCCAATACCAAAGAAACTTTAGATAAATTGGACATAGGGGACATTCAGGAAAAAATTGAAAAAATGCTCACCATACAGCATATAACACCAAACTCCACTACAAATAAAAGCCCAGCAGAATTACTAAGGGGCAGAAAACTACGATCACAATTAGATAGGTTACACCCAACATACGCCACTGAAAAACCAACCGACTCCTCCAGCAAATACCGCAAATTCGAACCAGAAAACTTAGACTATGCAAAAAATCTTACCAGGTACCCATTGTGGGTACCAGCAGAAATAACACAAATAACAGGACCTCGGTCCTATAGACTAGACACAGACGATGGCTGGAGACACATCGATCAGTTACGGTCACAAACACTAGAATGCACCACTGACACACCCAGACATGAAGAACAACACACACACACCAGCAACACCACAAACATTACACAAAAATATCAACAGACCAACCAGAGAATGGGGAGACCCCTCAATAACAAACAAGGAGAGGGAACCCTCCGATAGAAAAAGAAAACCTTTTGGTAGAAAAAGAAACCCCTCCGGTAGAAAAAGAAACCCCACAAAATCAAAATATATACAATAAAAAACATTCACAAATAAATGCAAGTAAAAACAACGACCTACCTGCAGAAGTCTTTGGCGAAGAAGAGCAGGGGGCACAAGAAGACCTAGATCCCTTGTCGGAAAGGAGCAGCCAAGCTGACTCTACCAGCCTGAGTAGGCCGGGAGGGAGTGGTATGGCTGACTCTACCTTCCAGGAGGTTCCACAGAGAAGGACAGGAGAAACAGTGATCCCATCTGAACCCACTGAAGACAATGACACAACTAAACTGTGCAGGTCAACTAGGCAACCTAAAAGCCCCACCTACTTACGTGACTATGTACGGGAGGACCATACCAAGAGAGGAGAGGTGTTCCATATTAACATACTTCAAATAGACTATTCCTATTGGACAAGAATACCCGATGCTGATTGGTTACTTTTCTTGATGCTGATTGGCCAATCATAGCTAGCCTATGATTGGCCAATTCAAGCGGTGGGAAAAACAAGTAGCCATCATTGGACAATAGCCGTGAGCAGCTTCACTATAAAAAGAGCTGCTGAGGCTTCTGGTTAAGATGGACTTTCTGCACTAAATAAAAGAGCTGAAGTTATGCTGGTCTCCGGTCTCATTCTTCGCGAACACAACACAAAGTTTTTATTTTTTACAAGAAACATACGAACAAAACATAAAAACATAAAACCCTCTTTCAATTATATACATACAGTGTGTCATTTGGTTACAATCTTTTGTGCTATCCTTTTTTTTAACCATCACTCACAAGTTATATAAATTCTCACCTTATCGGTCAAGCTTGTGCTTATATTATATCAATTATTTAAAAGTCATTTGACTATTTTTCCATCATTTTATCTGAGATATTCTAATTTTCATTATTATTTAATCTTATACATTCATCCAATGGTTATATATTTTATACTGTATTCTTTATCAGTCTATTAACTTTTATTGTAAGGCTTACTAATCTATTTCTTTACCATGTCTTTTTAACTAACCATTGATAAAATAAATCCCATATCATAAAAAATTGTTTATCTTCTTGTTTTCTAATTTCAAATGTCAATTTACTCATTTTGGCACAGTCCATGATTTTCTTAATAATTTCCTCCTGCATAGGTATTTTTTCATTTTTCCAATTCTTAGCAAATACAATTCTAGCCATTGTTAAAACATTTACAATCAAATATTTCAACTCTTTACAATATATTTCTGGTATAATTCCTAATAAAAATATCTCAGGTTTAAAGTCTATGTGTTGTTTTGTCATTTTTTCCAACCATGTGTGGATTATAGTCCAATAACTTTTTGCATCGGAGCATGTCCACCACATGTGGTAATATGAACCAGGTGTCTGATGACATTTCGAACATTTATCCAATTTATTCTTGAACATCCTCACAATTTTCATCAGGGGTAAGTGCCACCTGTAAAACATCTTATACAGATTTTCTTTATATGCAGTTGACATTGACATAATTTTGAGACCACAATTTTTGCCATTTCTCTAAATCAATCCCATATCTGAAATTTTTCTCCCACACCATCGTTTCTTTTACTTGTTCTTCCTCTAATTTAAACTCTAGCAAATGTCCATAAAGTTTTTTTATTACTTTTTCATCAGTACCTGTCAAAATGTTATCTAAATCAGTCAACTAATCATAGATACCTTCTGTTTTAACATCTTTATCAAATCTAGATTGTATTTGCAAATATGAAAACCAATTCATTTTTACACCTTGTTCTTCCAACACTTACATAGATTTAAGTTCACCCTTTTCATTCAATACCTCACCATATCTATTTGTTCCTTTTTATATATTATTGGATAGGAAAAAGCTTCAATAGTAGATAACCATAGCAGAATTTTTAAATAATATTGCTTTATATCTTCTTATATCTTCTCCTTTTTATCTTTTATCTTTTTATCTTCTAAATTTTATCAGTTTAGAAATAATGCTTCTCAAATATAATGTCTTCTAAAATACCCCTGCATTTTAGTTCCCTTATACCAGAGGAAGTCATGCCACCCTAACAGCAGGTCATGTCCTTCTAAATTCAAAGTCTAGTATTCCTTCGTGTTATCCACCCCTTTACCCACATCAGACTCATCGCTTGGTAGTATAATTCCCAATTGGGCAAAGCAAATCCTCCTCTTATTCTTGCATCTTGCAACAATTTCAGTTTTATTCTCACTTTCTTTCCCTGCCAAATGTATTTTAGCACTATTTTGTTTAAAACTTCAAAAAATTCTTTCCCTAATCTGGAATTGTCTGGAATAAATATAAGATTCTAGGCAATACGTTCATCTTAATTGTAGATATTCTCCCAATCAGTGATAATTGTAAATTTTCCCATTTTATCAAATCTGTCGCAATATGTTGTTTAAGTTTAAGCCGCTTGTCCTCCTTCAGTGTGCTACATCTTGGTGTCATATGTATCCCTAAATACTTGTTTGTGACCTGGATCCCAAAACTTCCTCCAATTCTTTCTTTTGTCTTACTAACATGTTTTTTTCTAAAATCTTTGTTTTATCTTTATTTATTTTCAAACCTGCTACTTTCCCATACTCTTCTATCTTTTCTGTCAGTTTAGGTGCAGACTCCAATGGATCCTCTAATATAAATACCAGGTCATCTGTGAAAGCTTGTAATTTATACTCTTCTTTTTAAATTTTCATTCCTTTTATTTCTTTTTCTTCTCTGATGTTCCTATTCAGCACTTCCGGTGTTAACACAAACAACAGAGGTGACAGTGGACAGCCTTGTCTGGTCCCTTTTCTTATATCTATAAAGTCTGTTAACTCTCCATTTATCATAACCTTTGCAGTTTGTTTGTGATATATTGTTTCTATGGCTTGAGTAAATTTTTTACCAAAGCCCATTTGGTCCAACTGTTACAGCATAAAATGCCAATTCACATTATCAAAGGCTTTTTTTGCATCTATAAACATCAGAGCCATTCGTTTTTTAGGATGTGCATCATAGTGTTGCAGTGTATCTAAAATTATTCTCATATTATCTTTAATCTGTTTCTTTGGCAGAAATGCATTTTGATCAGGATGAATAAAATTGTTTAAGTATCTTTTTAGTCTTTCTTCCAGAATTGAAGCAAAAAATTTATAATCTGAATTTAATAGTGATTTAGGTCTGTAATTTTTAACTTGCTGTGGGTCTGTGCCTTCCTTCAGTACAAGTGTGATATATGCTTCTGACCAAGTTTAGGGTATTCTCTTCTTTGTCATAACTTTATTCATAATTTCTAATAAGTGAAGATTCAATGTTTCCTGGAATGTTTTATAAAATTCCACTGGCAAACCATCTGGACCTGGTGCTTTCCCAATGTTTTGCTTTTTTAAAGCTTCTGTTAATTCCATCATTGTTATATTACTTTCTAACATTGTTTCAATATCTTTGGGTATCTGGGACAAATTTGCTTCCTGTAAGTATTGTTGAATTCTTTCTTCCTGATCACTCTCTTGATGGTACAGTTTTCCATAGTCATCTTGAATATTTTTTTTCTTTTCTGCATTTCATATAACATACATGTTCTTGTTCATTTATCAATTGATTTATTCTTCTCAAGTCTCTTTCCTTTCTCAATTTATATGCTAGCCATCTGCCTGGTTTGTTTGCATCTTCAAAATCGTGTTTGACAGGAATGCTTCTATTCAGTTATGTAGGTGTCCAGAGATACCATAAGATTTTAGTTTTAGGAGTAGTTTGTCGTGTACCACTGAATCAAAGGATTCAGAGACTTCATAGACTTAGAGAAGTCTATGTAGATTGCGTCTATTGCTTTGCCCTGATTGAGTTGTGTAGTCAATATGTTTTTGCAGTGTAAGAGTTGCAGATTGCAGGATAGTTTTTTTCTGAAACCAAATTGCTTATTAGAGAGTAGGTTGTTTGTCTCTAAGTGGAGGATAATGGATTGTTTAATAATTGATTCCATGACTTTACAGGTGATGCAGCATAAAGAGATTGGTCTGCAATTTTCAACTAGGTTGGGATCTCCCTTTTTGAAGATGGGGCTGACCATGGCTTGTGACCATAGTTTTGGCAAGGAGCTGGTCCTGAAAGATTTTTCAAAAATTATGCTTAGAGGTTCAGCTATGGCAGTGGTAGCTTTTTAAAGAAGTAGGCACATATTCTGTCTGGTCCAATAGATAGAGATGGTTTTAGACTGTGTAGTGCTTTTTCAACATTGTTTTCTGTAAAATTTATATGTATTAGATCATTATAGTTGTCTGTGGTTCAACTAGGAAATACTGGGCATGATCCATTGCTGTTTACAAATACTGAGCCAAAGAATGTGCTAAAGAGGCTGGCTTTAATGGTGTCATCATTGCAGTCTTTACCATTCTGTCCCTTCAGGGGTGGGATGGGCCTTGAATCTTTTAGTTTGTTGTTTACAAAAATGTGGAAAGTGCGGGTGAAATTGGTGCGTAGAAGGTTTTCTTCTTGTTTAATGTAATAATTGGTGCATTCAGTCTTTATCTGGTGGCATAAATTTTTGTATTGGCTTTTGAAGTTGGCAATGTGACCAGATTTGTTTTTCTACCAAAGTGATCTCTTTTTGGATTGAAGCTTCCTTATTGTTATGGGTAATTTGTTTTTTTATGGTTTTTGCAGTTGTTATTGGTACATATAGCTTGATCACTAGCAGTTATGAAAAATCCTTAGATATAAATTACATGGAACTGGCAGCTGCAACCCTTCTTGCCCCTTTCATCATGCTCTTATGAATCCTACTTGTTTTGCCATCTTAGGGGTACAACTAGACTGAAGATGATTGACAATTCATCTGTAGTTGCCAGGCAACCAGAATATAGTATTATTCTCCATCCAAACCAATTTTATGAAATGCTTAATTATATACATAAAAAAGCATAGTCAGAGGAATTGTGGCCATAAACTAAAGATAGACTACTATAAACCTACAGGACTGTCAAAATGACCACCATAAATTCCATTTAAACAATATTCAAACCAAAAATTGTGGATAAAACTATTTCAACTTGTGCACAATTCTATGCTTTTTCTTATGTTTCCTAAATCATGCAGAAGCTAATTAGAGCTTCAACAGAAGGGGGAAAGACTTTTGATGGAAACCAGAATTTTTGGATGTGGAAAAGTGTGTTAATTCATGATGGTTGCATGCTTTTTTATGCTTGGATGCTTGAAAATCTAGTGGGTAATGGAAAGTATCCAAAGGAATAACTCCTTTCTTTGTTTCTGGAGTCACTCTGGATTGTAGTTGTCTGGATTTCTAACATCATCTTTCATGAAGTGTATTCACAAATGAGGGAAATGCACCTCTGTAAATAGTCATCTTCCTATAGTCAACAAAAATGGTCTGTGGAGCTAACATATTCAGCCTACTCACTCACTTTATCTGCAAAATTTTAACAGAAGGAGAAAACATCTCAGCAATTCAGCTTCTATCAATTTGATGCCCATTGATTATCATTTTTTTCCTCAGAAGGTGTTGGGATCCAACAATTCCACAGAATACTAAACTAAAAGGGCAATCTTTCTAGATCAGCAGCAGCATCCTTAGACTCTTGGGATTATGGACTCAAACAGACATGGTCCTCCCTCCAGTGGTGCTATTCTACCAGTTCAGCCCAATTCTGGCATACCGGTAATGCTGAAGATCAGCTGGCAGAGAATTGGTTAGCTCTGAGCCTCTCTGATGTTCTGCAGTTGGACACACTTGCCTGCCCAGGCTCCCATACTGACCTTTATTCCCTGCTTTTGAAACAGCTGCTTTGCCTGGCACAGCAGACAGCCACACATCAGCTGTTAAGCTACAGGGAGAGTGAAGGATTGCAGAAGGTGAGTAGGAAAGCCTCTGTGTGTGCACGTAAAGTATATGTGCACATGCAAAACATGCCCACCAAGCCACACCTACCAAACTTGTGGTAAACTACATTGAAACCCACCACTGCCTCTCTCCCTCCCTCTGTCTAATTTATGTGGCTGAATAAAGCAATAGCACTTAGATTTATACACTACTTCATAGTGTTTTACAGCATTCTCTATTATATAAAATAAGCCTAGGCATAAGCAAGGCATACAAGTAACAAAATACATTATGTTAAAATTCTTGGGTGCCATCATACTCCCATCTAAGAACCCAAATACTGGGCTCAGGTTTCATTTTGGCAATGATGAAAAAAGCCTCAGAAAAGGTTTAATAGCTTTCCAGAAGGTGTGAAGGATAGGGTTCTCCCATACCATCAAAGGCTATTTCATAAGGAACATGCAGCTATGGAAAAGCCTCTCCTTTCCCTCCCCTCCCCTCCCAGGAGTCTCCACATGGCCCATTATGGATCCGCGTGGAGCTCTGGGAGGGGGAAAAATGGGCCTTCTGAAAGTCTCGAAATGGGCCTGTTTCTGGCTTCCGGAGAGCCTCCAGAGCCCAGGGGAGGCCATTTTCACCCTCCCAGAGACCCGGGGGAGGCCTCTGGACTCTTGGGAGGGCAAAAAACAGCCTTCCTGGAAAAATCGGAAGTGGCAAAACAGGCTTATTTCCAGCTTCTGGTAGCCCTCCAGAGATCGGGGGAGGCTGTTTTTGCTCTCCCAGAGGCCCAGGGGTGAAAATGGCCTCCCTAAGGCTCTAGAGGCCCACCATGGCCATGCCCACCCTGCAACCAGGCAACGAACGGGTTGCTGGTATTTTTGA
This sequence comes from Laticauda colubrina, assembly GCA_015471245.1. NCBI lineage: Eukaryota > Metazoa > Chordata > Lepidosauria > Squamata > Elapidae > Laticauda > Laticauda colubrina. The sequence continues at coordinate 70,502,640 of BLBF01000003.1, forward strand.
ATCCCACCGCTGTGTGTAAGCATGACACAAATATACAAATATTGCAAATATATTGCAAATATACAAACCACTACCTTTTAATTGTTAATTAAAGATAATACCTTATAATAAGCTCACTTCAGATCACTCAAGATAGTGATTGCTAGAAAACATAGTCAATCCTCTCTTATGAATGCAAAATCAATGCCTTGCTTGATTTTTTTGCCCACATCAAACAATAAAAGGTTATTTCATTGTTTTATCAAGTGTCAGACAGTGCCCAGGAGCCAGACAATTAGTTCTTTGAGGATCCAGAGACAAGGAACCCACCAATAGATAAGGACATTTAAAGTCTTATCATTAATGTTAGCAGACAGATAATATAGTATAGTATAGTAGAGTAGAGTAGAGTAGAGAAGAGAAGAGAAGAGAAGAGAAGAGAAGAGAAGAGAAGAGAAG
>BLBF01000003.1:70503087-70514072 GCA_015471245.1 Laticauda colubrina
AGAGAAGAGAAGAGAAGAGAAGAGAAGAGAAGAGAAGAGAAGAGAAGAGAAGAGAAGAGAAGAGAAGAGAAGTCTTTACTGGTCAAGTGTGATTGGACACACACAGAATTTGTCTTAGTGCATATGCTCTCAGTGAACATTAAAAAAATACATACATTAGTCAAGAGTCAAGAATCATGAGGTATAACATTTAATAATAGTCCTAGGGTACAATAAGCAATCAAATCATAGAAACAAATACTAGGAAACAGTCAATAAAATTGTAAGGATACAAGTGACAAAGTTATAGTCATATAGTCATGAGTGGGAGAAGATGGGTAAAAGGAAGGATGGGAGGATTAATAGTAATAGTAATGCAGACTTAGTAAATAGTTTGACAATGTTCAGGGAATTATTTGTTTAGCAGAGTGTTCTTGTGTCTAGTTGTTCTGGTGTACAGTGCTCTGTAGCTTCGTTTTGAGGGTAGGAGTTGAAACAGATGTAAATATAAATATAAAAGTATAGCACACCAAGCCAGATGCTCTTGCTTCATCTATTGGGAGCCTCCAAAGGCTGAGGTGCACAGTGCTGAGTGTTCCAGCATGTGCATTAAAACACTTAATGGTCAGTTTCAGGGTTTTGATATGGTGATTAAGATATTAGTCTAAAAACTAGGGTACCTAAAAATCAGTCTTGCCTTAGGCATGAAAGCCATCTGGGTGATTTTGGGCCAGACACACTCTCTCAGCCCAATCCACTTCACAGGATTGTTGAGTAGGGAAAATAGGAAGAGGAAATAATATTGTGTATATTTGCTGCTTTGAGTTACTTACAAAATAATAAAAGGCATGATAAAAATTTAATAAATACATGCATACATACATAATACATATATACAATGGTAATGAGACTACAGGACCTGACCTTGACTGGTGGGTGCATAACTCTGGGAATTTTGCTGAGGAGTCAATGCTAAACTGAACAATCTACAGCTGTGGGATGATTCCCCTACCCTCTTTCCTTATTCATCAAGCAAGAATGAAAAACAGCAGACTAAACATAGCTCAGAATGAACCCTAAACTTCTTGAAATTCCTTAATATGAAGGGAAAAAAATCAAAATAACTCACTAAATTCTTCAAAATACAATGGTCTGCATTGCCACTATCTTCTTCTTCTTCTTTTTTTTTGCCACTATCTTCTTCTTCTTCTTTTTTTTTGCCACTATCTTCATATACACTGGAATGAGTTCAATTTTTTAAATGCTGTTGATATGGATATTTGTTGCTGACAATGATTTCTAATTTCTTTGAATGTGTTACTCTGACATACTGTTGATAAATATAGCAACAGCATAGCACTTACTTATATTCCACAAAATTTAAGCAGAAAGAGGACATAGAATATTATCAAACATGGGATTTATTTTACCAACAGTTGGAAAGAAGGGGTGGGGATAAAGAATGCAATTTGTATAATTAAGCAAATTAAATACCCAGATAACATAATGTTTATAAAACACTAAGAAATATATTTGATAGAAAATCAATGTTGAAAAAAGATAATTTTTAAAAAAAGACTTATATACCACTTCAGATCTCTCTCTGAGCAATTTATGTTGCCCCAACAATCTGTGACCTTATTTTATCGACCTTGGAAGGATGGAGTCAACTTTGAGCCAATCAGAATCAAACTGACCATATTTATTAGAGGTTGATTGGGAAGAAGAAATAGTGATAGACTGGATGATAGCATGGGCCATAAATATAGGACATAATATAGATCTGTCAGACTGGGAAAAAATTTGGAACCGGAATTATAACTTAACAAGATTATCGGCCTATAAAGAAAATATATAAGATGTTCTACTGATGGCACCTATCTACAATGAGATTAGCAAAAATGTATCCCAACATGAACCTGGCATGCTGGAAGTGTAAAAAAGTACAAGGCACTTTCTATCACATGTGGTGGTCCTGCCTCAAAGCCCAAAGATACTGGACAAAAATTAGAGGTTGGTTACAATAAATAATAAAAGAACAAATAGAATTTGAACCCGAGCTATTTATGTTAGGAATATTTAAAAAAGAAATAAAAGAAAAAGATTAAATATATTTTTTACACTTATTACACTGAGGCAAAAATAACGTATGCACAATGCTGGAAGCATAATAACATCCTCTCTGAGGAATTGATAATTCAAAAAATTTTGGATTGTGCCAAAATGGATATATTGACTCTAAAACTAAAAAATAAAGAAGAATCTGAATATCATGAAATTTGGGATATGTGGTATAACTGGCTAGAAAATAGGAAATAAAGAAAGTTAAGATAAGAAAACTATAAAGGTATATAATCATATGGTATCGTATATTAATGTAAATATTTACAAAAGGTGGATATGTATAATAATGATGCTACAGTGCTGTTAATGTCATGATTAATTTTGTTTTGTAATGTAAAAGAACAATAAAATTTATTTTTTTAAAAAAGAATCAAACTGCTGAACTGCTGGCAGCTGACAATCAGCAGAAGTAGCCTGCATTCTAACTACCACCACATCATCATCATCATGGATTTTCTGCTTTTGCTCTGCATTTATCGCTAATTTTGCACTGCTTTAGTGATGCATCACCTTTAAATTGTTTGGTTAAGGACATGAAAAACATGTTAAATTAACAGATAAATAAAGCACGCTTCAATATATTCAATATATACCTTTTGAAAATACTCCTGTTTCATAAACAATGTAATATGCCCTCTGCAGGGAGAATATGCATCAGGAACCAGATTTAAGTATCCTTGCAGATAAAATAAAACATTTTGTAAAGTACTTTCAAATCCTAAACTTACTAATTAAATCACTACACATGACCTTTTTTTTCAGATGGGATCTCAAATGTGACTATTGACAACATCCACCATGTCACAAGTTGTACAGATGAAGCAGCAGCATTAGCTACCCGACTTCCCCCACAGTTCTTGAAAATCAGTTTGGAAAGCCAGGTTTGAAAAGGCAGCTTTTGTCTTCTCCTTTTCCTCCTACAACAAGTCTGGGTGACCTATTAGGGACATGATCTCAGATCATTTGCAAACTCTTGCAACTTTGTAAGTATCAAACCACTTTGCCCATACTGAATTATGAGTATTTAAAACTCCATATTTTGCATAGTCTTTAGGCTGAGCTACTGATTAAATACTGTGAAAAAGATTAAATCACCAGCCCATTTTAAACAGAATTAAAACATTTAGAATCTTTTTTTTTAATGGTTGGAAAAATAGTATGAAAAATATTGAAGTATAATTGATTTTTCCATGAAAAAGATGCTTTTTGGATCCTATGCAATATTCATATCAATACTTGATTGTGTGGAATAAGTGGATATATACAATGTATTAAGACATGGTTAAAACTTTGAAACTTAAATATGGGCCATGAATTAGAAACCTGCCCATAACCTAATTTATATAACAGGATTCTTTTATGATATCTCAGGGGAGTACAAGTTTTAAAGTCTATTGTCTTGGAATCAGAGTGGGAAAATTACTAATTTTTCATACATAGATTAATTTGGATTGAATCAAGATTCAAAAAGAGCCTCCAGGATCATAGACTGTATAGATTGCATACACTTGATGATTGCATACACTTCAAACATCTGTCAATTTTTTTTTTCAACTTCAGAAATATTTCAGGTAATGTACTTCTCTCTGCTCAGCTGGCTCCTCTCAGGCTTCCTGGTAAGACTAAAAAAGATGTAGCTACTTTAAAGAGAGTAAACTAATGAGACAGAGATGCTGTAGTCAGCTTGGACAAGCTCTGATTTTTTTTAAAAAAAATATACAATAATAAAATAAATAATAAAAAATAGTATACAATATCGTGGTCTGTATCTCATCCAAATAGACTTCAGAACAAGCAAATCAGTTTCCCTGGGTTTTGTTCCCTAAGCATCTGATACACCCACAGACCTTTTTGCTGGTTCCCCAAAGTGTTTGCAGCACATAATAGGAATGCACAAAGTTGTTTAGATCTGTGTGTCTTTTTCCATAATGAATAGATACAGTTGCATGCAATCAGTATCCCAGACTGCAAAAATGAGTTGCTTAAAACCTTTTTCCCACATTGGAAAACAGCTGGTCATGACAGCTTTACTACCTGTCTTTTATTTCATAGAAATCTGTGGATTATGTGACATTAAAAAAAATCAGGAAAAAGGGATCAAGCTCAGGGGTGAGCATACTAGCCAGAAACACTTCACAAATTATACAGAGTTATTTTTATCAAGTCATTAATGACTAGATCAATAGATGGATTCACTTTTCAGTGCTAATTTTGGGGTAACACTGGTCTTAAACCTACCTTGCAAATTTTCAAATGATCCAAGAGAACCTCTTCATATGTTTACCCAGAAAATTCCACAAACATTTCTACAATTACTATGAACTCTTCTTGAAAGAGACTGTTTTCTTCTCTTTATAGAAGATACAGTTTCTCCCCTGTAAATGATGAACTTCAGAATATGGAACTGAAAGAGATGCTCCTAAAATACTAATTAGGGAATAAATATCATTGAACATAATATGATTTGCTTATGAATAAACATCATTTTGAACTGCATATTAGTTTGCCAATAGATGAATTGACCAAACTATTTTGTTTGAAGCATGTATGATTATTATTCTATACTCCTTTAACAATATAACTTGTGAAAAGGACCAAAATAACTTGGAATAACATGGAATAACAATATAACTTGTGAAAAGGACCACAGAGACAGAAACACAATTTTTATTCAGTTTGCTGAAAGAGAAATGTTTTTTTCAATTGAGCTTTTTCTACAAAATTCACATGAATGGAATATGGTGCTTTTGCCTCTATTTAATTACGAATTTGTCAAGGGATGTGTGTGAATGCTTTGTTGTCTTGTTTTTCATTGGATTACCAATTCCCAGCAGTCTGTGGCCTCCTTAGCTTCATATGCTTCAGTTAAATCCCAAAGAGAAGACCTCAACCAGGAGGGAGGTGCAACAGAAAATATCCAACAATAACATTCTCTGTCATTTTGAACAGGTAAAATGAAAAAAAAAAAAGGAAATAAAACATAAGAGAAATTTTAAAGAGAGATTAGTTAGAAGCAACCCAGCAGCAGGAACAATGAAAAAAGATACTGTGGAAAGTTATTAACATTGCTTGAAACAATACATTTTAATTCTGACCTGTAAAATAATCATTTCCATTCTGTGCAGATGCCATTCAGGTCGATCTCTCTGAATCTGTTTTGATTTGCAATAACTCTCTCTCTGAAAACAACCTTTTTGCTAAAAAGCTACAATGCTATCCAAAATCATCTCATCCCTTTTGTGCAGAGGCTTCTTGGCTGGGGACATCATAGCACAGAACGTCAGAAATAATTACCATTGACTTTGATCCTTATTGACCCAGAAAATGAGAAACTACAAATCAGTTTCTATTGGAGAATTTGTGTGTCAGATTTCCTATTTCACTAGTTGAATGAAACAAGAGCTAAATTTTGGAATAAAAATTGAGCAAAAGGGGGAAACAGAAAGACATACCATTATGATGAAAAAGAACAGCATTTAAAAAGAACTGCATGGAGATATATATGATAGCTAGCTACTTATAGTGACAAAGGTAACTTGAATGATCAAAAGCTTGATTAGTAATTTCAGCTTTCATTTACCACATAATCTTGCTGCAGATCCTTCACCCAAAACTGTATTCATACCTTCAGCAAAGAAAAGTTCAATATAAAACTGAATATTTCGGATTCGATAAAGGTATTTTTTTATTGCTGAAAATATTGTACAAGCAGCATGTATCATTTAGTGGAAAAACTCATGGAAAAATTCAAGGGATTAGAAGTCTACATAAGTCTTAGACATTATGGCAGGTGTCCCCTAATTTGGCAACTTTAAGACTTGTGGACTTCCACTCCCAGAATTCCTCCTCCAGTCATGTTAGCTCAGAAATTCTGGGAGTGGAAGTCCACAAGTCTTAAAGTTGCCAAGTTTGGAGACCTCTGCCTTGTAGCATGATAATTATGTGTTCACCTATTAGAACTATTAAAAACAAGTTAATATTGCTTTCATAACAGTCAGATGTACTGTATATATGCCTTATACTTTTTGCTTTCTGTAGTAGTTGCTATCATTACACCAATATGTCGTGTGACATTCATGTGATAAAAAAAGATCTGGCCGAACTGTCCCTGAGATTGATAACCAAAAGTTACTGAACGCTCCTCAAATTTTGAATTCTGATCATTTGTGGAGCAGTCATTATGGGAGACTGCAAAATGATATCCAAGGTTGGAAAGGTTGCAGATACCAGGGCAAAAAAGCTGAGGCAATTCTATTTCTTAATTCTGTCCTGCAAATGATACAGTCCTAAACTAGGCAAAAAAAGTGTGCATCGGCTATCCTTGACTTACAACCAGTCACTTATAGTGATTGCTTGAAGTTGTGACAGATACTTCCCAAAGGTAGCTATGATCCAGTCCTGAAGTTATGGCAATTTCAGCATCCTTGCAATTCTTCATCTTTATGACCAACCACAGAGGCACTGCAATACCTCCCTCCCTATTCCTCCTGATCCTGTCTTGCTAGGAACTCATAGGCATTAGATCTGCTTTGCCACCCCCTGGGTACCACACACTCCTCCCCACCCTCTGTCATCATGCACTAACCTCTTGAAGAGCTCAAGAGCTCAAAAAAGTTGGAGTAGGGAAGGAGGACAGGTTGAGCCACATGACACAATCCCACAAGCAGCCATCTTTTTCTGGTGAAGCTCAGTGGTGGGATTCAATTTTTTTTATTACCGGCGTGGCTTAGTGGGCATGGCAGGGGAAGGATACTGCAAAATCTCCATTCCCTCCCCAGTAACCTGCTTTCCAGCTCTGTTCTCCTGTGCAGGGTAACAAAAAAAGACTCACCTGATCATCTGGGACTCGAGAGTTGGAGAATAAATGGGAGCGGGGTCAGTCAGAGGTGGGATTGGCTGGTTTTCTAAACTACTCAAAATTTCCTATACTGGTTCTCCAGAACTGGTCAAAACCTGCTGAATATCATCATTGGTGAAGCTCTCAGTTTTCCTTTCCTCACTAAATATTAGTTTTAGCTCCCCCAGCATTATATTACTGTAGCATAGCTAACACTGGGGGAGCTAAAGCCCATGTCACACAGCACCAATGGATGGAAAGAGGATGTAAAACAGAGAGAAACACTTGCCATCCGTTGGTTAATGCGATGCTTCTGTTCTGTACTCACTGCATCCGTTTTTCATCCTCTCTATCCATCCAGCATCCGCCTATTGAGATTTCAACTGCTCAAAAAGTTTTGAGCTGCACAAAACTTTTTGAGCAGATAAAGTATCCAACGCGTCCATTATACATCCGCTACGCATACGGGGAACATCCGCTATACGTCCGTCGTCATCCGTTATGCGTCCGCTATATCCGCTAGGCATCCACTGCGCATCCGCGCAACTCACATCCACTCCAGCAGAAAACGGACACAGGGAGGAAGCAAAACGGATGTGGAACAGACATGCAGAATTAGTTGCATGGACGTAGAAAGGATGAAAGCGGATGCAGCTCGCATATAAAGCATTGAAACGGAAAAAACGTTCGAATAGGGGACGTATCTCAGATATTTAGGATGTCTGCAGGATGTCTAGAGGATGCAAAAGGACACATAGTGGAAAACCTATATTTCTGATAAAAAGGGGGAGAAATCACCTGGATCTCATTTTCAGTCCAGCAGCCCTGCTGTGCAGACCTCTTCAGCCTTCATCTTGCTCTTGCTCTTCCACAGCATTCAGTCATCTCCACCATGGATCGTCGCACACTCCTTTTGGTAGCCGCCATCGTTCTACAACAGTGTGAAGCCCTCTACAGGCTCTTTCACCTGTTCTACGGGAAGAAAAGGAGGCATCCAAGAAGTGTATGGGTCCGAAGATGAATCACGAGAAGAGCCGAGTACGGACTGTATAACAAGCTGATGGTGGAGCTGAGGAATGAAGACCCTCGTGCATTCCAGAACTTCATGAGGATGCCGCCAGCCATGTTTGACAAAGTTGTGGAGCGGTTGAGACCCAGGTTGACCAAGGCAAACACCAACCTCTGGCCCAGCCTGGACCCTGGGCTCAAGGTGGCACTGACTCTGTGCCACCTGGCCTCTGGGAGCACATAAAGGAGCATGCTGTACACCTGGAGGGTGCCACACAACACCATCAGCATTGTGGTCAGAGAAGTGGTGCAGGCCATCATCGAAGAATACCTGGAGGAGCTCCTTCGGTGCCCCTCCACTGAAGAAGGCTGGAAGAAGGTTGCAGAGCAGTGGTATCAGAAGTGGAACTTCCCCCATACCATTGGAGCCAAAGATAGGAAGCACATGGCCTGCAAAGCTCCAGCCAACTCAGGGTCCCCTTATCACAACTACAAGGGCTTCTTCAGCATCATCCTCTTCACCATGGTCGATGCTGACTACAAGTTCATGTACATCGATGTTTCAGGCAACGGGTCATCTTCAGATGCCCAGGTATACAACGCCAGTCACCTCAAGGAGGGGCTGGAATGCAACCTCATCATGGGCTTCCCAGATCCAGACCCCCTGCCCAACGACACACAAGATGTGCCCTACTTCATCATGGGGGATTACGCCTTCTCCCTCAGAACCTACCTCATGAAGCCCTACACTTCCAGATGCCTCATCAGTGAAGAGAGGATCTTCAACTACAGGCTGTCCAGGGCAAGAAGGGTGGTGGAGAATGCCTTTGGCATCCTGGCCAACATGTTCCAGGTACTTCTCACCACCATGCAGCATCGGCCAGAGACCGTGAGGAACATCGTTGAAGCTTGCTGCATCCTGCACAATCTCATGTGCACCCGCTACCCAGTGTCGCAGAATAGACTCATGGACCACCAACAAGGAAATGGGGACATGGAGCATGGTGAATGGAGGCAAGGGCGAAACCTGATAGACACTGTGGATGTGCAAGGCCCCAACAGAGCTTCATGTGAAGGGAAGAAGCAGTGCAACCTCCTGAAACACTGGTGCAACTCCCCAGCTGGAGCAGTGGAGTGGCAAGACAGGATGGTAGATGCTTTATGGATGCTTCCTTCAGCCTGTCTCATCACACGGATGAGATTGTGCCATGTATGTTGAGTGGCCCTACAATGAACAGGGCATTTAATAAAGAGTTGTGTTTATGTTGAAATGTGTTGATGAATGATTAAATTGTTATTGATAATAAATGCCCATAGGTGTGGCAGCTGGGAGGGTGGACCATACAGTCCCACTATGCTTGCACTGGAGGTTTATCTATCCCACAGCTATTACCCATACCACAGGTATTCTAACCCATCCCACAGCTATTACCCATCCCACAGGTATCTCTGCCCATCCCACTGCTATCCTTACCCATCCCACAGCTATTACCCATTCCAAAGGTATCCCTGCCCATCCCACTGTTATCCTTACCCATCCCACAACTATTACTCATCCCACAGGTATCCCTGCCCATCCCACTGCTATCCTTACCCATCCCACAAGCTTGCAAAGGCTTAAACCATTTCTAAAAGTTTCCACCAAGACTTTATTGACTAAAAGAACTGAAGCAAGTGTGTGAAGCAAAGATAATCTTTATTAATAACAAGCTGTAAAAGAATATGACCCAAGTAAAGTGTCCCAAGCAAAGATAAAGTCAACAAATGAAAAAAAAACCATGCTCTTAATAATCTTACCAATAAAGGATTAAAAAAAAAAAACAATGGCAGACAAAAAAAGTGGTGGCTCTGTTCTCTTACACTTTGGATATCCAAAAATACATCGACCCAAAATGACATTTTGTCCAATTGTATTTCTATCAGGGACCCCTACATATACTGTAACATAACCAAAAACTCATCAAAGCTTGGCATCTCATAAATAAGAGCAAATCCTCTTTCAATCCTCCACTATACTACTTCCAGAAAATCAAAGAACTAAGAATAGAATAGAAGTGGATAAAATAATGGTCTTATTTGATGATATAGCATTTGTCATGTTCATAGATCCAGAACTAGAAAAAGAATCCATTGCATCATGACTACACAATACAATGAAGCTAACAGAATACACTAAGCTTGAAATACTGATGGAACTCATCAATCTTTGCCTCACTAATTACTTTTAAGTTTGATGTACAAATATATCAATAAATCTGATGTATACCCATGAGTTCACTACTCTCAGAATTCATAGCAAAGACAATACTGCAACAGCACTCCCGTACAACTAAAAATATGGATCTGCTACGTAGATGATATATTATCATAATAAATAATAATTAGAGAAGCCATATGAGAGAATCAACAACCACCAAGGAAAAACACTCACAAGAACAGAATAGGTCAACGACTACTATTCTTATCTTCATCAGTAGAGGAAATGATGGCAATTTATACACCCACATTAATAAAAAAGTTAGTTGCCTGCTGAAAAGGGAAGGGTAGAAAAAAAAAGGAGGAAGGAAAGAAGGGAGGGAGGGAAGGAGGGACATGGAAACAAGACTTTTGTAGACTTTTCTCAGCCTTGCCATCCCATCCCCAATCCTTGTCATCCCCTGCTTGTCTTCCTGACCTATGTCATCCCCTTCCCTGACCCACACAACACTTCTTGCACATCCCCCAGACCCTCTCTGACTTGTGCTAGTCCCATGCACTTTAACTAGTCCATGTGGCACACATGACTCTATGTAAACCTCCTGACCTGCATTCCCCCCCCTGAATGCCTTATTTGACCTCTACAGCACCTCTTACATATGCCTATGACTTCCCAGAAACCTTCTTGACCAGTGGGGCCCATCTGCATGACTGATACAACCCACACAGTACCTCTCTCACACATACAAGTTCTCTTCCTAATCCATACATCCTCCCTGACTTGTGCAGCATCTAGGAAGGAAGGAAGGAAGGAAGGAAGGAAGGAAGGAAGGAAGGAAGG
>BLBF01000003.1:70514082-70552863 GCA_015471245.1 Laticauda colubrina
AGGAAGGAAGGAAGGAAGGAAGGAAGGAAGGAAGGAAGGAAGGAAGGAAGGAAGGAAGGAAGGAAGGAAGGATTGATTTTTGAAACTCCCTACCAGCTTCTCACAAAGAAACTCAGTAGAAACAGGAAAGAAATTGGAAGTTCCTCTCATTTATACTTTTTTTTTTTTTTGCCTAGCCATAGTCATTCTATTTCTCTATTTAAGTAAGAAATATATCTGAAATGATGACCCAATAAGTTATGGGTTGACTAGTTACATATAAACAACCAGAAATAACCCCTTTCCCTTGCATTGATGATGTTACTTAGCTGGATAATCAGTGTCCATAAGGAAATAACCAAGCATAGAAAGTACCAAGACCCAATAGTTCAATTTGAGATACATATGTTCTCTTCTATTGAAATGAATACTACATGCTGATCATCAACTTTCCTTGAAATGAAAACAAGAACCAAAGGAAATATTGATTTACTTTAGGCAAACCTACATGAAGTTTCAAAATTTAAGAACATGAGAGACAATCACCTTCCATCCAGGGGTGGGATTCTACCAGTTCGCACCTATTCACTAGAACCAGTTGATAACATTCTAAGCAGTTTGGAGAACTGGTAGTTAGAAGAAATTACTGGTCTAATCCTATAAGGAAGGCAGAAAGGAAACATTCTGGTATTGCTTACAGAAACTGCCTCTCCATAAACCCTTATTAAATTCTTGGCCAGACTAGACTTCCTGTCCCAGGAACTTCTCTGGAGTTTTTTCCCTCTCCTTTGCTGGTACTTTGTTTGTGTGGAATGACCATTCAAAGTTACAATGGCACTGAAAAAAGTGATTTATGACCATTTTTCAACTTCCGACTGTTGCAGCTTCCCCACAGTCATGAGAGGCCAGGCGACAAGTTGCGTGCCTCGATGTGAGTGATATTGAGTTGGCACACCCAGCCAATAACATGACCACCAAGCCATGCCCACCATCTAAGCCATGCCCACAGAACCAGTTGTTAAAAATTTTGAATCCCATCCCTGCTTTCATCATGTTTCCCAAAAGAAACCATGTTATATTTGCTACCTTGTTAAGGGAGACACTAACGAAAAACTAAATAATTCATAAGCATGTAGGACTAGCAAGCAAGTCAGGCTGAAAGAAAACCAAGTTCTCTATACAAATCCCAGAATGAGTCATTGACTTTTATTCCTGTTTTTCACTGGAACAAATACCATCGCCTCATCAAACTAACACATGTATAATCAGAGAAGTCAGCCAAGTTGAATTTTTAAAAAGTCCCATGCTGAACTTCTTCACTCTGAGGTCAATTGTTAATTGTTAATATATTAACTTCTGAGAGGTCTTTAGAAACTGGGTAGGTGGAAAAATTAAGCAGAAATTATTCTGTCCCTCCCTCCCGCCAGTTTAGCAACAATTGAACAATTGATGTATGGCTACTAACTCATCCTTTTTCTCTCTTATCTCAGGGTTTTCCCCTACTCCTACCTACACATAGCTCACACATGCCATATATGTTTGTCTTGTTCTCATGACATTGCCTTTATCTTATCTTCAGTCTATCAGTTAGTCAACTTAAGTCCTCCTTAACAGTATCAATGTTAAAATAGTATTATCTTCCTTTTTTACATTTTTTAATACTGGTATTTTTCAATGGCTTGTAGAAGGGTGGATACCAATCAATTTCAAGTGGGAGCTGAATGACATCAATACAATTGGGAGAAGCGTTCCCTACCCACCCATCCCCGTTCAGCATATAATTTTAAAACTATGTGCTTACTAATGCAAGGCACTCCATATCCATATGCATACTGTATGTAATCATAATGGGTTTTGGGACTATGGAAAGACTGTTCAACCCACTTTACTGTTGGATCTCCAGCTCAAAAAGTGGCCCAATATATGATGTTTGTGTTATGAGAATAACAGAATAGGACGGGACCTTGGAATTCTTCTACAATGCAGCCCATCTCAGTTAGGAAACCCTATACCATTTCAGACAAATAGGTATTCAATCTCTTCTTAAAAGCTTCTAGTGATAGTGCATCTACAACTTCTGTAGGCAACCCATTCCACTGATTAACTGATTGTCATTGTCAGGAAATTTCTTAGAAATTTTCTTCTTTGAGATCATTATAACCAGGTGGTATTTAATTTTTTTTACTACCGGTTCTGTGAGCGTGGCTTTGTGGGTATGACATGGGTTGGTGAGCGTGGGTTGGTGGGCATGGCATGGGAAGGATACTGTAAAATCTCCATTTCCATCCCACTCCAGGGAAGGATACTGTAAAATCCCCATTCCCACTCCAATAACCTGCTCTCCAGCTCCATTCTCCTGCACAGGGCAACAAAAGAAGACCCAGCCGATTAGCTGGGACTCGGATCAGCTGGGACTCAGGAGGCAATGAATAGATGGGGGCGGCACCAATCAGAGGTGGTATTTACTGGTTCTCCAAACTACTCAAAATTTCTACTACCAGTTCTCCAGAGCCTGTCAGCACTGGTTGAATACCACCTCTGATCCTAATCATCTCTGTGTCTTAAATGTTAAATAAAACTAGTGCTATCTTCCTTTTCTTCAGAGCTATAACCTTAACCCACCTTTTAAAAAATGATTATATGTGGAGAGCATATACCAAATTTTATAGAACTATGTACTTTTATAATCTATTCTTCTAAGGTGCTGCTCCTGGCATTGTTTTCTTCACATTGTGCTAGAATGCAATGAAATTTTCCAATAAAACTAAATTACAATTAAGGAATGTCAAATTTAACAGAATTTAAGAATATGAAACTGCTTGATTAATTTAGTCACAGTTTTTCATATCAAAAATCTTGCTCTTAAGCCAATCAGATCCACATTTTTTTTTCTTTTTAAAGAAAAAATTCTAAAGATAGGCTGCAAGAATTTATGAGAAAAATTATGTGATCACAGCAACCAGTTATAATATGACTGAAAGGGTGAAAAGGCAGGCTTGTCCATCACCACATTCAACATTATTGTTCATCCCATCCCCACCAATCCATTCTAGTAAACCTCCAAATGTCACAAGATAAATTTTCAAAAAATCTTTTCATCCATTATGCTTTGCTTTGTATTCAGCACCCTGAGCAACCAGGTATGAGGAGAGGTCATCACTCCCATTATCAGACAGTCAAGCTGCTAGGATCAGAAGGAAAAGATCTGCAGGATCTTTAATCAGTGACCCTATTGTCAGGGATCTGTCTTCCTGGCATAGAGAGCATCTTTTCTCACATTGTTTGGCTGCCATATCTCTTTCAGCAACCCTTCAATGTACTTTTACATTTTGTAAGCCACTTTGAAATCCTTGGTAGAATAGAAGGGAGCGGTATTTCATAAATAAATTTAGTAAACATAGGAGGTGAAATTATTTTGAAACAAACAAAACTTGATTGAATTGGAACCTTTCTGAATATTCTATGCTGGATTTAGAGATTGGTCAGAGATGGGAACTTAATCATGCTTACTTGGAAATAATGTTACTTACAAGCAGATAAAAGCTGGTAAAATTACATTTCACCTGAATTTGGAGTGGGGCGGCTGAATTTCCAAATGATTCTTATCAATGTCTATGCAATGTATGCATCCATCTCTATGGTACTATTGTCTTTTGAAGGTCAAGGTAGAATATACAGGATGAGCACAATTGCTAGTCTGACTAAGCTACTTCCAGATGTCCTTCCTTTCTCTTTCAACTTCTCATGCTTTACTAAATCTCTCTGTATAAGCTATTCAGGGAATTTGATTATGAATAAAGCTGGTTGAGTATTGCAAAATTCCTGCCAATTCTTTGTTTGTCTGTGTAATTAAACACATTTCCAGACTTTTCTCATATGCAGACTTTCAGTAGACAATCCAGCCTCTAAGTTTATAGGGTTAGATATTTACAGAAGATAATTTCAAAGTGTCATGCATATTTGTACAAAAACTCATTTGAGATTTGCATATATTCATATTCATCATAGAAATGTCTGCAGAGTTATCCAACTAGTAAACTGGGACAATGTCATGTGAGGTCCAACCATCTATAATTGAATTACTTTTTTGGGGGTGGGGGTCAATTCCTTTTTGACTCCTGGCATCTGTCTGTACTGATCCCTGCCATTTTCTTTACAATATATTTCAGAAGTAGCTTGCTGTTGCCTGCTTCCTAGGGGTGTGAGAGAATGACTCATCCAAAGTCGCCTAGTTGGCTTTTGTGCCTAAGATGGGCCTCCTGATCTCCCACTTTTATTTAGAATGTTGTGTCACACCATGTAGCTTCTTCCCTTTTCATCCAATTTGAATATACTTTCAGTTTTAACATACAGTGTATGAGGGCTGTACAAATCTTAAAAATGCCTACATAAGCGCATCCATGCTCAAAATACTTTAGGGGAAGGTAATGAAGTGGTCATATTCTTTGAACAGGTATGGATGCTTCATGGTTTAGAAGAATGGAACCAATGGTTCCATGGCTTACCTGGACCTATCCTTTACTATCAAGTTTTTGGGAATCTAATATGAGGCAAAAATACAGAAAGTACATGCAGCTTCAATGCACAGAACAAACATTTGCAGTGACTAACCCATGTTTCTAAGAAGTGAACAACCATGGTATTTAGCAATTAATATTCCTTTGAATATTAATTTGAATATTTCCTTTGATTCAGGAAATATTTATTCTCCATGAATGCAACTTCCCTTTGCATTTGTTTCAGTTAGTGACCATCAAACATCTTCTACATCTCTGTAGAATTATTTTATTTATTTGTATCTTACCTTTACTATTTTTACAAATAACTCAAGACACTGAACATATTTAACACACCTTCCTCTTCTTATTGCCTTTACCACAACCTTATGCAATGAGTTAAGCTAAGAAAGACAGAGTGACCAGCCCAAGATCTCCCAGCTGGCTTTCAAGGTTGGACTAGAACTCATGGTCTTCCACTTTCTGGCCTGATGCCTTAACCACTAGACCAAACTGTCCCTGAAATTAACACTCAGAAAAAGAAATCAGTCAGATTTATTTATCTTATTTATCCTGTGTTCTCAGATTCTTATATTATAAAAGAGGGAAAATATTTCTTTCTTTTTTGGAATGTATAAGGTTTTTTTATTAAAAAAATCAATACTTTTATAAAATGTTAACATGTCATTTTTTTCAGAAAGCTGATAACTATCAAAAGGTTAAACCGTTATTGTAGAGTCTAATGAAAGCATCCAAGTATCTTCTCTTTAGCCATATGCCATTAGCATTGTAATCCATGGGTTCTTCAATAACTTAAGCAAGAGTGACGACGAATGCAAGCACTTAATGCTTCCTGTATCTCCAACTCTACCTGCCCCCCCCCCCATTCTCTAAAGACTTCACCATCAAATTTGAGCAGAAAAATTATGAGTTTAATGAGGCATTTTTTGTGATTCTTCTGTAAAAGTACGTCTATTTAAACATCTATCCTATGTTGAAAGAAAAACCCAGAACATCCCAAACTGAATGCAAAATGCAACCCTGCCTCCTTAGTTACCATCGCTGGATCAGCGTCTGAAAAAGAAATAGCAGTTGCCTTCATATCAATAGGGAGACTATATGTTCTAGATGTGGCAAAAAGGCAAATTTCTAAAGACACTATATAAGTTTGTATAAGAAACATAAATCAAGAACCCCATTAGAAGAAATTCATCCCTACATTTAAGAGAATAACAGTCTTATAAGGGACCTTGGAGGTTTTCTGGTCCAAGCCCAACCCACTGCTCAAGCATATAATATATTTCAGACAAATGATTGTCCAATCTCTTCTTAAACCAAATAAACAAAAAAAAAATTGCAAAAGGATGAAGGCTCCCCATAATCCTTGAAGGTGATTCAAAATTGCAATATTAAATGCTTAAGTAGAAGGCATATCTCCTATCAAGAAAGGTGTTCCAAAAGGATAGAAGCTAACAAGCAGGACCTGAGGGGCCATTAGAAGCAGGACACTCTTCCTTGAAAGAATTGAACATTTTCCAAAACAAAGGAGAACAATTTTGGCAAAATAAATGCCAGGTTCCAATTAAAAATGAGTCCAGTTACTTTAACAGTGATCTCATTGTTAGGATTGCTATGATTTGCTGAATACAGTGGCACCTCAGTACTCATCATTAATTAGTTCCAGGAGGCACAATGGGTACCAAAAATGATGAAAACAATTTTTTCCCATAAGTAATAGTGTAGTGAGACATAAGGCAGCCAACATTGACAAGTTCTAGCTTGTATGTTGAGTACCAAACAAACAATGAGTACTGACACAAATTTTTAATGACAAAATACATCGAGGACCAAGGTACCACTGTATAGCTGATATTCACCCAATTGCTTTCCTTCCTTCTTTTTGCTCTATAGCATTTTATGTACTTTCCCCTTCTATAACTAATAAGGTGTCATTCTTAGCAGCCACTCCAGAACTCCAGAAAACAAAAGATGATTGGCACACCTCCCTGCCTTTATGTGAAGGGAATCGTGGAGGCTCAGATCTGGTTTGTATTTACTATTTCCTTGACAAAGAAATACCATGCCTTGCCCTGAGAACTGAGGTTAATGTGTTTAATGCCCAACCATGATATGGAGAGAGTTATACCCTTAATTAATTTACTTTCTGGGAATACTAATATACAGACAATACATCTCTCATCTTATTAAATTTTCTATATCAATGACATCTGTATCCTCTAGTGTATTATGATTGTATTTTATCTATATCTCTTAAATGAAAGGTATTTAATTCTCTTAGAGAGTTTTGTGTATATGAGAAACATGAACTTTAAAAGCTTCGGAAAAAAAATCTGTCAAACACTTTGAAACACAGCAGACACTTGAAAAAATTTGTGTCTATAAGCAATATGGGACACTTAAGGCAATTGTTAAATTATGAAGAATAAAACTATTCCCCAAGCAATTTTTACAAATAAGTGATTTATAAAAAAATTCTCAATATGCAAGATTGGAATGAGAAATAAAAACAAAATTCAAAATAACTAAAATAAAGATTCAAAGACTCTGTGCTGAAATGCTAATCTGGTAAGTCAACAGCTTGATTTCAAATCTAAATATTTATTTAATTCTCAGTTACTAAACTGATTGATTCAATTCCCCACAGGACCTGAAATAAGAATTATTAAAATAAATTTCCCCACATTGTTCTAGAAAAGCATACCTGCATTGTTACCCATATATCCATAGATATGCTTTGTAACAGAAAAGTCTAAATCAAGAGAGGAAGAGGTGGATCTCTAAATAAAGTATATCAAGATATATTGGATTATCTAATACCTATTCAAAAAAGTATCAATGAGTTAAGACTTTTGTGTGGTACATTATCAAGATCCATTAATCTACTCATAAATGGGATTAGAGAATGTACAGTAAAAACAAACAAACAGGGGGAAAACTCACTAATTTGTGCATAGGGTGCTTAGCTTTTATAACTTTCAGTGCAAATCTAGGTTCAACTAACAAGAATCAGGTTTGTGTGCCAAAATTAGGGGTTCTACCTGTTTCTTTTTCTCTGTTAGGTCCCATAATGTTAATAGTTATATGGCAATGCTGAAAATAGCTTTTGGCCTGTATAGTCAGATAAGTGGTTCATGTGATATATTTTCAATAGGGAGTTACAAAAATGAGACATTTCCTCACTGATTAAGGCCCTGTCCCACTGCCGAACGGATGCAAAACGGACACAACGGACGAGAAAAATGTTCCATTCGTTGTTATCCTCTCTCAGAAGGGGCAAAAATTTGCATAACCGGAGCGGATAACACGGATACGGGGAGGACGCAGGGTGGATGGAAAGCGGATGTGGAACGGAAGCCCAGCAGATGGAAGCGGATGGGAGCGGATGGCACATCCGCTAGGCTTCCGGGGGGCCACAGCAAAGCAGATGCAGAACGGATACAGCAGATGCAGAACGGATGCACAGCGGATGAAGCGAATGCAGAGCGGATGCAGAGCGGATGCAGAGCGGATGCAGAGCGGAAGCCTAGCGGATGCCGAGAGTTAATTGCGCATGCAGGGAGGATGAATTGCGTCAGCCCCGCGGATATAACGGAAGCAGCTCGGAAGCAGGTCGCCATTCAGAGGAAAGACCTGCTTCCAGACACATCAATTGCCTTGCCTGTCCTGCCTGCATGTCTGCCTGCAAGCCTTGCTGCAAGCCTTGCTGCCAGCCTTGCTGCCAGCCTCCCTGCCAGCCTTGCTGTCTGCCTCCCTGCCAGCCTTGCTGCCAGCCAGTCTGCCTGCCAGCCTTGCTGCCTGCCTGCCTGCCAGCCTTGGTTCATACCTGCCTGCCAGCCTTGGTGCCTGCCTGCCTGCCAGCCTGCCTGCCAGCCTTGGTGCCTGCCTCCCTACCAGCCTTCCTGCCAGCCTTGGTGCCAGCCACCCTGCAAGCCTTGGTGCCTGCCTGCCTGCCAGCCTGCCTGCAAGCCTTCCTGCCAGCCTTGGTGCCTGCCTGCCTGCCAGCCTTGGTGCCTGCCTCCTTACCAGCCTTCCTTCAAGCCTTGGTGCCTGCCTGCCTGCCAGCCTTGGTGCCTGCCTGCCAGCCTGCCTGCAAGCCTTCCTGCCAGCCTTGGTGCCTGCCTGCCTGCCAGCCTTCCTGCCAGCCTTGGTGCCTGCCTCCCTGCCAGCCTTCCTGCCAGCTTTGGTTCCTGCCAGCCTCCCTGCCAGCCAGCAACCCCACAACCATGTGGAAGCACAGCAAGCCTCAACCATCTGCTGCCAGCCCTGGCAAGAGGGACAGGGCTACCATCCCACCCCCTGGCCTTCACTCTGGTTCTGCTGGAGCTTCTGCAGCAAGGGCTCGCTCTTCTGGGGCTGGGGCTTCTGCTGCTTCTGCTTTTGGAGGAGCTGATGACAAGCACTCCAGCACCAGCCACCTCCACACCACCTGGACCCTTCACCCCTGAGACTGAGCGACCAAGAGGAGTGCCAGAGACTCATTTTTGTTTTATAGCTTCTTGTTAGTAAAGTCTATTTTTCATTCATACACTTGCTTCATTTCTTTTTTTTAATAAAGTCTTGGTGGAAATTTTAGAAATGGTTTAAGCCTTTGCATGCTTGTGAGATGGGTTAAGATAGTGGTGGGATGAGCAGGGATCCCTTTGGAATGTGTAATAGCTGTGGGATACCTCCAGTGCAAGCATAGTGGGACTGTATGGTCCACCCTCCCAGGTGCCACACCTTTGGCCCTTTATTATCAATAACAATGTAAGCATTGATCCACACATTTGAACATAAACACAACTCTTTATTAAATGCCCTGTTCATTGTAGGACCACCCAACATACATGGCCCAATCTCATCCGTGTGATGAGACAGGCTGAAGGAAGCATTAAGCATTTATCATCCTGTTTTGCCACTTCACTGCTCCAGCTGCGGAGTTGCACCAGTGTTTCAGGAGGTTGCACTGCTTCTTCCCTTCACGTGAGGCTCTGTTGGGGCCTTGCACATCCTGAGTGTCTATCAGGTTTCGCCCTTGCCTTCATTCCCCAGGCTCCATGTCCCCCATTGCCTTGTTGGAGGTCCACGAGCCTATTCTGCAAGACTGGGTAGCAGGTGCGCATGAGATTGTGCAGGATGCAGCAAGCTTCCATGATCCTCCTCACGGTCTCTAGGCGATGCTGCATGGTGGTGAGAAGTACCTGGAACTTGTTGGCCAGGATGCCAAAGGCATTCTCCACCACCCGCCTTGCCCTGGAAAGCCTGTAGTTGAAGATCCTCTCTTCACAGGTGAGGTATTTGGAGGTGTAGGGCTTCATGAGGTAGGTTGTGAGGGAGAAGGCGTCATACCCCACGATGAAGAAGGGGACATCTTGTGTGTCGTTGGGCAGTGGTTCTGGATCTGGGAAGCCTACGATGAGGTTGCGTTCCAGCTCCTCCTTGAGGTGACTGGCGTTGTATAACTGGGCATCTGAAGCTGAGGCGTTGCCTGAAGCATCGATGTACATGAACTTGTAGTCAGCATCAACCATGGCGAAGAGGATGATGCTGAAGAAGCCCTTGTAATTGAAATAAGTGGACCCCGAGTTGGCTGGAGCTTTGCAGGCCACGTGCTTGCCATCGATGGCTCCAACGGTGTGGGGGAAGTTCCACTTCTGATACCACTGCTTCAGTGATCAAGGCAAAATCAGGAATTGCAAAGATGTGAGCCACGCATGCAGGATCATGGCAGAAGGACCAGCATTTGCAAACCTGATCCTATCCCCATAGTACTTATGCATTAGGCAAGTACTTGAATATAGAAGCCTGCCTTTGAATCCCTGACTATGCTGCTTTTCACTGAAGTTTGCTGTTCCTTCTTTTCATGTTTTGTTAGCAAAATAATGCTTAGAATCATCCAATGCAGATTAGAGCCCTGCATGGAATAAGACATACCAGATGTTCAAGCTGGCTTTAGAAACAGGCAAGGGACACAAGACATTATTGCTGATGCATGCTGTATAGTTCATAAAGTGAAGGAATACTAAAAAAAATTCACTATGTGCTTCATCATTTATAAGAATGTCTTCAATTTTGTTGATTATGTCAAACTGTGGAGAGTGCTCAGAAAAATGAGAATCCCAGAACATCTCATTGTCCTCATGAAAAATTATATGCAGGACACAAAGTCACAGTACAGACAGAACTGGGCAAAAAAAACTGGTTCCAGTTTGGCAAGGGGGGAAGGGGACAACAAGACTGTGTACTCTCCCCTTATTTATTCAACCTATAAGTGGAATATATATTAAGAGAAGCTGAATGGGAAGGAGATGAGCATGGTTTAAATATTGGAGAATGGAAAACCACTATGATGTGCTGATACCACTATGCTGATAACTTAAAATCAAAGGATCTGAAAACCCTAGTTCTTAAAATTCAAGGAGCACAGTGAAAAAAAATAGGACTAAAAATAAATATAAATAAGACCAAATTAATAACAACAGATAGAACAACCAAAATGAATGACAAAGAAGATATTAAAGTGGTAGATAGTTTCTGTCTTTTACCATCAATCAATAGTAAAGGAACAAACAGTCAAGCAATGCATTGTAGACTACCTCTTGGTAGAACAACTATGATAGACCTTGGGAAAGATATATTGATGCCATGATGTGTCTTTATCTTATTTGTAATGTATCTTTTTACTTTTCATAAGCTTATTTTGTCATCATCTCATTATGTATTTATGTGTAGCCAATTTTTTTTCCAGTTTCCCGTTTCATATTAGATTATCAAATTATAAAACTGGAAAATTTTCTGTTCCCCTAGTGTGGATCAATGGAGAAAGGGCCTTTTGAAGTTTGCAGCTGATGAACAGATAATTTACATAAAACTGTGTGAAAACATCAAACAGATGAGGAATAGACAGTATGTTTCTTCTCCTTGCATTTTGCACAGTCAATATACAGCAATTCTGTTTTATTTCATTTCCTTAAAACTAAAACAGGGAAATTAAGAAATGTTAAAATAATTGATCCCTAGAGGTCCCAATATACTTACCTCTTCTTAACACTGGAAAAGTTATCTACCAGAGTGACCTGTATTTATTTTAAGACCTCTTTATTTATTTTAGTAATTCTTAATAATAAAGATGTTGCATTATACTACTGCCTTCATCTTGAAGAGGACCCGTGAGACTCACATGGACCTCATGGGCATTTTTCAAAAGTAGGTTTTCTTAAAAAGCAAAAATAATGGGCGTTTTGTATGGAAGTATGCCTAACTATCCAGAAAATGATATAAAGGTAAACTGGCATGGTAGAGAATATCTGAGAAAGGCAGAGGGATAGCACAGAAAGGCTTTTGATAATGTACATATTGTAATAGACTATGACTGTCAAAGCAAATGTTTTATAGATAAACAGAATCTCTATCTATGACATGCATTTTACAGGAATCACATAGTATACTCTTAGAATTGGGATTTTGGAGTTAAATGTTTAATGCTGCTCAGATTTGGCTGCTCTCCAACAATGGCAAAGTAGGGTAGAAGAAAATACCTGAGGAAATAATGAGAGTTGAGGGGAACACATAAAGCTTGGTCATCTCGGTACCAGTGGAATATTTTAAGCAGCTATGCCTATGAATGACAGCCATTTTATAAATTCAACCTCAATCCATATGGAGTATGGATATTGAGAGGAGACAGAGCAGGCTCTTGTAATTCCTAACATGCTTAAAAGTTCTAAGAAGTTGCTTGTTCTCAAAACATGGCAGAACCCAAAGATGGAGGAATGAACGGGGGGGATTTTGCTTTGTTTTAAAAAGAGGAAGTGGAAGAGAGAGGAAAAAATGATTAACTGTTGCAGTTGATAATGGAAGGAATCATGTTGTGATATATTTTTTTATCAATAATGATGAGGAAGGAAGGAAGAAAAGAGTGTATCTGTGAGAAGGCTTTTGAAATTAGGGAAAAATGTTGAGGTACAATCATTATAGTAAGGAGCCTAGGATATAGGCTTTGTCACCTACCCAATCTGAGAAGTCTTCTTCAGCTACAAACCTGTCCATCCTTTCAGTTGCTTTTGTCTTGTTAATATTTTTAGTTTGTGCATTCCCATTTAAAGTGAGATACCTCTCAAGACTTCTGTAATAAATAGATTTGATGACCCATTTTATTGTCCACATGCTTTTAATAATTTTCATAAATAATTCACAAGAAATATAACACAATCAGCTTTTCTTTCTACATTTGATCAGTTATTTCCAGGGGATTCAGAAGAAAATAGACTTCAATTCTATTTTCTTTCTAGCATGTAGGATGATATGTGGCACGTAATTTAGAATCCCCTCCCTTTTTTTTTCTTTTGTTGCCTTTTATATAATTTCAAACATTGGTATCAGTTGGGGGCAATGGGAACATCTTTAGAAGCAGATTGTAAAACTGCAAATTATTCTAACACAATGTGAATAAATGTCAACTTTAATAATTTACTCAGCCCATTGTTGATTTGCTACATTACCCACGAGAACAGTATTTCCTTTGCATTGTGTGTAGGACAATTCAGTATCATGCCTCCTAAAGGAATGAAGAATTGAGCTGTGCTGAGGATATATGTAAATGGCATTTGGCAGCAAATGACAATCTTTTCTAAAACTAGACAAAATGCTTTGCAATATATTAGACAATCGATTATTTTACTAGCATTATTGTCCTTTTTTTTTCTAATGAGAGAAGAAACATTGGTCCTATTCTATTGACTGTAGTGCTGATATCAGATATACCACTCTGCCTGCTAAGGATGCATAAGGACAGGTATAAATCCAAACTATATGTGTATTGCAGATTTTTATATATTAATCTATTCCTTCTCATTGTAGATATAGATATTAAAATATGACATTGTTATTTTGCTACTGCTGCTATTTGTCCTTTCCTTTAAAATGCATTTTAGGTGTCATTAATACAAAGCACATCTAATATTCATTTGTGCTTCTCTTAATGTTTCTATCAAATAAACATTTAGTACACACTTTCCTCTTCATACATCACTGCCAAATGCACACTTTTGCTCTATATTTCTGGAGGATACCAAGAGACTTAATTATGCCACCTCTTGTATGAACTGAGCCACAGTGGTGCAGTGGTTAAAATGCAGTATAGCATAGCAATAACACTTAAACTTATTGGTATATACCACTTCACAGTGCTTTACAGTCCTCTCTAAGTGGTTTATAGAGTTAGCATATTGCCCCCAACAATCTGGGTCCTCATTTTACTTACCTCAGAAAGATGGAAAGCTGATTGAACCTTGAGCTGGTGAGAATTGAACTGCCAAACTGATGGCAGCCGGCAGTCAGCAGAAGTAGCCTGCAGGCTAACTCTACTGACTGCCAGTGGTTCAATCCCAGTTCAAAGTTGACTCAGCCTTCCATTTTTCTGAGGTCAGTAAAATTAGGAGCCAGATTGTTGGGGGCAATATGCCAACTCTGTAAACTGCTTAGAGAGGGCTGTAAAGCATTATGAAGTGATAAATAGGTTAAAGTGCTATTTCCATCATGATTTGCCTCTTTTAGAAATGTGAAATATAGGTGCTAATTCCAAATATGTGGGCACAGTTTTGTAGCCTTAGCTGCATACTCCGAATAATCTGAGGAGAAAGGCACATGACATGCTGTGTACCAAAAGGACAAACAACTTTATTTTCATCAACCAAATTTCCACATTTTATTTTAAAGTCTGCTTGAAAATGACTGAGGGAATTCAGAGGTGGAAATGCGTTTTTGTGAGAGGCTTGTCATTCATTTGGACTCAAAACTCAGGATAGAAATTCAGGGGGCCTGCTGCTTTACTGCTTAATGCACATCCCTGTGCATATTCATGAGTGCATATTAACCAATTGACAAGCCCAGATGATCCACTTTTCCCCTTCCTGAACATATTTGCCTATTAAAATATAATTTAATCAACATAAAAATGAAATGAGCTCTTAATGAAGGGAAGATAAAAACTTTCTTTTTCTGTGCCATCTTCTTTTTCCCTAAGAAACGGTGATGTGCTAATGGCCTTAAACAGATGTTCAACCACTCACAGAGAAGGGGAGGGGGGGAAGGGTTTACAAGTTGGTGTGCCATGGAATGTTGGCATGTTTTTTGTTTGTTTGTTTGTTTGCATACTTGGATATGTGAATTACATCAATGTCCTGGAATAATCTGCAGGCATGTTCTGATGTGCTTCTTATTTGTGTATTTGTGGTGGTTATCTTTTGGGTATCTTTCAGTTTTGGGGTCTTTCAGTTTTGGGGTGTGACCTTGGGGAGCTGCCAAGTGAAAGGGGGAGTCTGTGGTTGGTTCCCAGAGCACCTTGCTAGGGTATTCTTTTTTGGGATAGGACAGAGAGTCTAAAAGCAAACATTGTGTAGACAGCACAGAGCTGAGCTTCAAAAAGAAATGAAAAGAAGGTGTGTAGGTATGAAATGTAACAATTCTTTAATTATTTTTTATATAAGAGTGGGCAGAGGAAAACTACTGTATGTCAGGTTTCAAAATTCTATTATTATATCCTAAAACATAGTGTCTGATAGTCCTTGAAGGGTCTGTTTCTTGACTTGGATTATTCTGAAGGTTCATATAAGTTTGGTTGATTGATGATAGGTAGTTACATTTATGTACAAAGATCTGGCTCTTGCTTTTCTGGCAGTCTTCATCATTGTTCATTGATATAGTAGTATGTCTTTAATGTTATCTATCTATCTTCTTCTTAGTCTGCTTCATGATCTTTGATCTTCTATTTTTGTATATGCCTTGTATGGTATGAAATCCCATGACACCTCTCCAGGTGAACAAAGTACTTTATTTGCTGTTTTAGTATGCAGTTTAAGATTGGTTCTATGCCTTTCTCTTATGATATCATTTCTGATTTTACATCTTTTGGTCACTCCAGCAGATTTCCTCAATCATATCATTTCTGTGGTAATTAACTTTCATTTATGTTTTGTTGTAAGTGTCCATGTTTGACATTGGGAACACAGGGTGGGGATGAATATGCTTTGTATGAGATGCTTCTTTGTCCTGGTTGCCTTATGTTGTAGGAGTGGAGCAAACTGTCTAACAAACTACTCTTTGCAGATTTTATTTTTATTTATTTTTATTTATTTGATTTGTCAATTGCTTACAAGATAATAGGTATAAGTATAAACATAGTTATGAATACATAAAATGGATACATGCAGGAAAAAATAAAATAAACAATAGGACAGGGATGGTAGGCACATTGGTGCGCTTATGCACGCCCCTTACAGACCTCTTAGGAAAGGGATGAAGTCAATGGTAGACAGTCTAAGGTTAAAGTTTTTGGGGTTTGGGGAAGAAATCACAGAGTCAGGTAGAGTATTCCAGACATTGACCATCTGTTGCTGAAGTTGTATTTCCTACAATCAAGTTTGGTGTGGTTCACCCTGAGTTTGTATTTATTGTGTGCTATTGTATTGTTATGGTTGATGCTGAAGTATTCATTGACAGGTAGGACATTGCAATGTTTGATTTTATATATTATACTTAGATCGGACCGAAGGTGGTGTAGTTCTAGGTTTTCTAGGTCTAGAATTTCAAGTCTGGTGGCATAAGGTATTTTGCAATGAGTAGAGGAGTGTAGAACTCTTCTTGTGAAATATTTCTGGACTTTCTCAACTGTGTTAATATCAGATATGTAATGTGGGTTCCAGACTGATGAGCTGTATTCGAGTCTTGGTCTAGCAAATGTTTTGTATGCTCTAGTTAGTAGTGTGATATTACCAGAGAAAAAACTACATAGGATAGCTATTCAGCTATTCAATACAAGCTGAAAATTATCTGATTTTTTTGCCAATATGTAAGACAGAGCATTTGTTTGTTGAGATTTGAAGTTGCCATTTGTTTGACCATTCTGATACATACCCTTTTTGAAGGGTAGCAGTATTGTCTGTGGTTTTGAATAGCTTTACGTCATCAGCTCTTAATATGATCACAGAGGTCATTTATGTAGAATATGAAGAGAGTTGGTCCTAGAACACTGCCTTGAGGGACACCACTGTTGATATGTACTGAGTTTGATAGGACACCCCCAATTTTGACCATTTGTTATCTGTTTGATGCTTCTATCCAATTATGCAGATGTCCAGAGATACCATAAGATTTTAGTTTTAGTAGTAGTTTGTTGTGTACCACTGAATCAAAGGCTTTACAGAAGTCTGTGTAGATTGCATCTATTGCTTTACCCTGATCGAGCTGTGTAGTCCATCTGTTTTTGCAGTGTAAGAGTTGCAGATTACAGGATAGTTTTTTTCTGAAACTAAATTGTTTATTAGAGAGTAGGTTGTTTGTCTCTAAATGGAGGATAATGGATTGGTTAATAATTGATTCCATGACTTTACAGGTGATGCAGCATAAAGAAGGGTAGCAGTATTGTCTGTAATTTTCAACTAGGCTGGGGTCTCCCTTTTTGAAGATGGGGCTTGTGACCATAGTTTTGGCAAGGAGCTGGTCCTGAAAGATTTTTCAAAGATTATTCTTAGAGGTTTGTCAATGGCATTGGATAGCTTTTTTAAGAAGTAGGCACGTCTGTCTGGTCCAATTGATAGAAATGGTTTTAGATTGTGTGGTGCTTTTTCAACATTGTCTTCTGTAAAATCAATATGTATTAGATCGTTGTGGTTGTCTGTGGTTCAACTAGGAAATACTGGGCATGAACCATTGCTGTTTACAAATACTGAACCAAAGAATGTGTTCAGACATTGAGAGTAAATACAGCTTAGAAGCTCCAACAACATATACACAACAAAGAGAAAACATAAGAAATGGCAATCGGAAGAAAAAACATAATAATAAAGGAACGAGCATAAAATAAGTATCAAAAGTTCAGATATCTTGGAACAACATTCACTGAAGATGGTAAAATGGATGAAGAGATTAACATATAATGCAGTTAGGCAAACCAAGTATTAGGATATCTTTACCTTTACAAAATACCATAGATCATGACTTTTAATGTAATGTTACAGTTCAGAGATATTTATGAAAGGAATCCTATTTTTAATGTGACAGCAGAAATTCATGCTACTCTTAAGCCCATGTCACACTGGCCAACGGATGCAAAAAGGACACAGCGGACGAGCAAAATGTTCCATCCATTGTTATCCACTCTCAAAAGGAGCAAAAATTTGCATAAACGGAGCGGATAACATGGACGCATGGAGGATGCAGGGCGAATGCAAAGCGGATGCGAAACGGAAGCCTAGCGGATGGAAGCGGATGAGAGCGGATGGCACATCCGCAGGCCTTCCGGGGGGTCTCAGCAAAGCGGATGCGGATGGGAAAGAGCGGATGCAGAGCGGAAGCCTAGCGGATGAAGCAGATGCACAGCAGATGCACAGCGGAAGCCTAATGGATGCCTGGTGTTAATTGTGCATGCGGGGAGGATGCATTGCGTCAGCCCCGCGGATATAACAGAAGGAGCTCGGAAGCAGATCGCCATTCAGAGGAAAGACCTGCTGCTGGATGGATTGGCTACCTTGCCTGCCCTGCCTGCATGTCTGACTGCAAGCCTTGGTGCCAGCCTTGGTGCCAGCCTTGGTGCCAGCCTTGGTGCCAGCCTTGGTGCCAGCCTGCCTGCAAGCCTTCCTGCCAGCCTTGCTGCCAGCCTTGGTCCAAGCCTTCCTGCCAGCCTTGGTGCCTGCCTTGGTGCCAGCCTTCCTGCCAACCTTGGTACCTGCCAGGCTCCCTGCCAGCCAGCAACCCCACAACCATGCGGAAGCACAGCAAGCCTCAGCCATCTGCTGCCAGCCCTGGCAAGAGGGACAGGGCTACCATCCCGCCCCCTGGCCCTCACTCTGGTTCTGCTGGGGCTTCTGCAGCATGGGCTCGCTCTTCTGGGGCTGGGGCTTCTGCTGCTTCTGCTTCTGGAGGAGCTGATGACAAGCACTCCAGCACCAGCCACCTCTACAGCACCTGCACCCTTCACCCCGAGACTGAGTAACCAAGAGGAGTGCCAGAGACTCATTTTTGTTTTATAGCTTGTTGTTAATAAAGTCTATTTATGATTCACATAAATAGATTCACATAAATTGTTTCATTTCTTTTTTTTAATAAAGTCTTGGTGGAAACTTTTAGAAATGGTTTAAGCCTTTGCATGCTTGTGGGATGGGTTAAGATAGCAGTGGGGTGGGCAGGGATACCTGTGGAATGAGCAGGGATACTTTTGGGATGGCTAATAGCTGTGGGATGGATAAACCTCCAGTGCAAGCATAGTGGGACTATATGGTCCACCCTCCCAGGTGCCACACCTATGGCCCTTTATTATCAATAACAATGTAATCAATAATCCACACATGTCAACATAAACACAACTCTTTACAAAATGCCCTGTTCATTGTAGGCCAACCAAACATACATGGCCCAATCTCATCTGTGTGATGAGACAGCCTCAAGGAAGCATCCATTAAGCATTTACCATCCTGTCTTGCCACTCCACTGCTCCAGCTGGGGAGTTGCACCAGTGTTTCAGGAGGTTGTGCTGCTTCTTCGCCTCATGTGAGACTCTGTTGGGGCATTGCACATCCTGAGTGTCTATCAGGTTTCGCCCTTGCCTCCATTCCCCAGGCTCCATGTCCCCATTGCCTTGTTGATGGTCCACAAGCCTGTTCTGCAAGACTGGGTAGCGGGTGCGCATGAGATTGTGCAGGATCCAGCAAGCTTCCACGATCCTCCTCATTGTCTCTGGGCTATGCTGCATGGTGGTGAGAAGTACCTGGAACCTGTTGGCCAGGATGCCAAAGGCGTTCTCCACAACCTACCTTGCCCTGAACAGCCTGTAGTTGAAGATCCTCTCTTCACGGGTGAGGTATTTGGAGGTGTAGGGCTTCATGAGGTAGGTTGTGAGGGAGAAGGTGTCATCCCCCACGATGAAGTAGGGCACATCTTGCTTGTCGTTGGGCAGTGGGTCTGGATCTGGGAAGTCCACCATGAGGTTGCCTTCCAGCCCCTCCTTGAGGTGACTGGCATTGTATACCTGGGCATCTGAAGATGAGCCGTTGCCTGAAGCATCAATGTACATGAACTTGTAGTCAGCATCAACCATGGCAAAGAGGATGATACTGAAGAAGCCCTTGTAGTTGAAATAAGTGGACCCCGACTTGGCTGGAGCTTTGCAGGCCACGTGCTTGCCATCTATGGCTCCAACGGTGTGGGGGAAGTTCCACCTATGATACCACTGCTCTGCAACTTTCTTCCATCCTTCTTCAGTGGAGGGGTACTGGAGGAGCTCCTCCTTGTATTCTTCAATGATGGCCTGCACCACTTCTCTGACCACAATGCTGATGGTGTTGGGTGGCACCCTCCAGCCATACTGCATGCTCCTGTAGGTGGTCCCTGAGGCCAGGTGGCGCAGACTGAGTGACACCTTGAGCCCAGGTTCCAGGCTGGGCGGAAAGTTGGTGTTTGTCTTGGTCAACCTGGGTGTCAGCCGCTGCACAAGTTCGTCAAACATGGCTGGAGGCATCCTCATGAAGTTCTGGAATGCCCGAGTGTCTTCGCTCCTGAGCTCCACCATCAGCTTGTTGTACAGTCCATACTCTGCTCTTCTGGCGAACCATCTTCGTACCCAGACTTTTTTTGGGTGCCTCCTTTTCTTCCCGTAGTAGAGTTCACAGAGCCTGTAGATGGTTTCGCACTGTTGCAGAAGGATGGTGGCTGCCGAAAGGACTTTGTCACAATCCACAATGGACATGACTGGATGCTGTGGAAGAGGAAGAGTCAGATGAAGGCTGCAGAGGTCTGCACAGCTGGGCTGCTGGTCTGAAAGTGAGATGCAGGTGAGTTGCTCCCCCTTTTTATAGGCAGTATAGGTGTCCCTTTGCATCCTCTAGGCATCCTCTAGGCATCCTGTAGACATCCTTAATATCCGAGATAGGTCCCCTCTGCCAACGTTTTTTCCGCTTTAAACGCTTTGTTTCCATGCTGCATCCGTTCTGCATCCGTTCTGTATCCATTCTGCATCCGTTCTGCATCCGTTCCGCTTCCTCCCTGCGTCCGGGCGGATGCAAGTTGCGCGGATGCGCAGCGGACGCCAAGTGGATATAGCGGATGCATAACGGATGCATAACGGATGCGTAACGGATGCGTAACAGATGCGTAGTGGATGCAGATCGGACGAACTGGATACATTTTCCGCGCGAAAGTTTTGGGCAGCCCAAAACTTTCGGAGCGGATGAAATGTCAATAAACGGATGCTGGATGGATAGAGAGGAAGCAAAACGGAGGCAGTGAGTACATCGCGTTTTCGAACGGATGGCAAGCTTTTTTGTCCGTTTTACATCCTCTTTGCATCCATTGGTTCAGTGTGACATGGGCTTTAGCTTGTTCCGATCCATTACAGTTAATGACTCATGAGAAAAAGATTTGGGAAATGCATATTTTCTTCAGATAATTTTATCTCCTCTACCTTTTTGTTTTTAAAAAGAAAAACCTAGTGTTGGCTTGCAGGGTAAACCCAATAGGAATCATCACAACCAGGATGAGCAGCTTATCCTATTTGTTGCAAATCTTTGTTGACAGAATCTTGCAAGACTGAACATTCAGTCCCCTGACACAAATCTCCCATATCTTCTGTACAGCCTGAAAAACTAGGGAAGATCAGTTCTGAGTCTCTCGCCCTGACAACTATCTAGTTTAAATTATGTATTATTTGTTTGATTATTATAAAAATTTGTACCGCTACTCACTGACTCTCAATAACTCTGGGTGGCTTACAAAAATAAAAATGTTAAATACAAACAATAAAAAATAATATCCCTTCCCCAGTGACAACAATCAGACAAAGGTCTTGCAAAAAAGTACAAAATGGAGGCTGGGTTCTTCCCTGATGTATCATTTTACCTAGTGAGGTGATACTAAGTAGGACACAGAGACAGAGATAGGGACAGAAAAAAAAAAAAGAGAGAAGAGGGGGGGAGGGAGGGAGATAGCTGATTTTGAACTTTTTTTAAAGTGAGGAAAATAAAATGAAGTTCCATGTAATGTGAAGTTCAAACTTAAGCAATTGGGATAAGACAATCAATGTCTTCCAGAATAGGCAGACTGAATTCCGTCTTGTTTACTTTTGATTGCTTTATCATTAATGTACCATACAAGGATTTTATGTGCTAGTTTTCATCAATGTAATTCTTTTGTTGCCATGGCAATCAACTCCAATTTTCTCCCACTCAGGCAATTGTATTTTAAAAATCTCCTGCTCTCAAAGAGATAAGCTTTTCTTGTATTTCTCATGCATTCTAAGAATTACTTTGAGAAGCTGATACACAGCCAACCTTTACATTAAAATTGTATTCTATTATTTGCTACTGCAGTTTAGAAGTTGCTGCCATCTTGTTTATTTCTTTTTTTATATGATCTATTTAATACCCTTTATTCTGCTAGAATTTATTTGTTATTGCTTATTTCTTGCATTTCATTCTTGCAATGAAATAGATTGCAATTATTTTCATTTCACAATATTCTGAAAAAGTAACAGTAAAAGTACCCTTAAGTACTATATAAATATTATTTCCCAAACCAGATGTACTTCTGGGTCTGGGACATTATTGCACAAGGAAAATTCATTTTTAAATGTTATCAATTCATATAATAATTTTCCTATGGAAAGATACTTGGAGTTAAGTCATTATAAGTCTTTATAACCAGAATAAGTTAGAACTGAAAGTGAGAAGTAAAATGTTCATCACTGCCTGTGTACTAATCAAATGCCCTGTAGGACAATTGACTAACAATTTGAAGTCTTTTTTGGGTAGAGTATAGTAAGAAACTTAAGACCCTTTCTCACTGCCCAACGGATGCAAAACGTTAGTAAAAAAGGACACAATGGACGAGAAAAATGTTCCATCCGTTGTTATCTGCTCTCAGAAGGGGTGAAAATTTGCATAACCAGAGCGGATAACACGGAAAGGAATGGACGGGGGGAGGACGCAGGGTGGATGGAAAGTGGATGCAGAATGGAAGCCCAGCAGATGGAAGCGGATGGGAGCAGATGGCACATCCGCTAGGCTTCCGGGGGACCTCAGCAAAGCGTACGCGGAACGGATACAGCGGATGCACAGCGGACACCGAGCAGATGAAGCGGATGCACAGCGGAAGCCTAACGGATGCCTGGTGTTAATTGCGCATGCGGGGAGGATGCATTGCGTAAGCCCCGCGGACATAAGGGAAGCAGCTCGGAAGCAGGTCACCATTCAGAGGAAAGACCTGCTGCTGGACGGATTGACAGCCTTGCCTGCCCTGCCTGCAAGCCTTGCTGCAAGCCTTGCTGCCAGCCTCCCTGCCAGCCTTACTGTCTACCTTCCTGCCAACCTTGCTGCCAGCCTCCCTGCCAGCCTTGCTGGCTACCTGCCTGCCAGCCTTGCTGCCAGCCAGTCTGCCTGCCAGCCTTGCTGCCAGCCAGTCTGCCTGCCAGCCTTGCTGCCAGCCAGTCTGTCTGCCAGCCTTGCTGCCTGCCTTCCTGCCAGCCTTGGTTCATGTCTGCCTGCCAGCCTTCCTGCTAGCCTTGGTGCCTGCCTCCCTGCCAGCCTTCCTGCCAGCCTTGGTGCCTGCCTGCCTGCCAGCCTTGGTGCCTGCCTGCCTGCAAGCCTTCCTGCCAGCCTTGGTGCCTGCCTCCCTGCCAGCCTTCCTGCCAGCCTTGGTGCCTGCCTCCCTGCCAGCCTTCCTGCCAGCCTTGGTTCCTGCCAGCCTCCCTGCCAGGCAGCAACCCCATAACCATGCAGAAGCACAGCAAGCCTCAGCCATCTGCTGCCAGCCCTTGCAAGAGGGACAGGGCTACCATCCCACCCCCTGGCCCTCACTCTGTTTCTGCTGGGCTTCTGCAGCATGGGCTTGCTCTTCTGGGGCTGGCGCTTCTGCTGCTTCTGCTTCTGGAGGAGCTGAAGACAACCACTCCAGCACCAGCCACCTCCACAGCACCTGGACCCTTCACCCCTCAGACTGAGCGAGCAAGAGGAGTGCCAGAGATTCATTTTTGTTTTATAGCTTGTTGTGAATAAAGTCTATTTTTGATTCACACACTTGCTTCATTTCTTTTTTTTAATAAAGTCTTGGTGGAAACTTTTAGAAATGGTTTAAGCCTTTGCATGCTTGTGGGATGGGTTAAGATAGCAGTGGGATGGGCAGGGATACCTTTGGGATGGGTAATAGCTGTGGGATAGATAAACCTCCAGTGTAAGCATAGTGGGACTGTATGGTCCACCCTCCCAGGTGCCACACTTATGGCCCTTTATTATCAATAACAATGTAATCAATAATCCACACATTTGAACATAAACACAACTCTTTATTAAACGGCCTGTTCATTGTAGGCCCACCCAACATACATGGCCCAATCTCATCCATGTGATGAGACAGCCTCAAGGAAGCATCCATTAATCACTCCACTGCTCCAGCTGGGGTGTTGCACCAGTGTTTCAGGAGGTTGCGCTGCTTCTTCCCTTCACGTGAGGCTCTGTTGGGGCCTTGCACATCCTCAGTGTCTATCAGGTTTCGCCCTTGCCTCCATTCCCCAGGCTTCATGTCCC
Source organism: Laticauda colubrina (assembly GCA_015471245.1). Taxonomy (NCBI): domain Eukaryota; kingdom Metazoa; phylum Chordata; class Lepidosauria; order Squamata; family Elapidae; genus Laticauda; species Laticauda colubrina. The sequence continues at coordinate 70,538,126 of BLBF01000003.1, forward strand.
CATTGCCTTGTTGACCGTCCACAAGCCTGTTCTGCAAGACTGGGTAGCGGGTGCGCATGAGACTGTGCAGGAGCAGCAAGCTTCCATGATCCTCCTCACAGTCTCTGGGCGATGCTGCATGGTGGTGAGAAGTACCTGGAACCTGTTGGCCAGGATGCCAAAGGCGTTCTCCACCACCCGCCTTGCCCTGGACAGCCTGTAGTTGAAGATTCTCTCTTCATGGGTGAGGCATCTGGTGGTGTAGAGCTTCATGAGGTAGGTTCTGAGGGAGAAGGCGTCGATGAAGTAGGGCACATCTTGCGTGTCGTTGGGCAGGTGTTCTGGATCTGGGAAGCCCATGATGAGGTTGCCTTCCAGCCCCTCCTTGAGGTGACTGGCATTGTATACCTGAGCATCTGAAGATGAGCCGTTGCCTGAAGCATCGATGTACATGAACTTGTAGTCAGCATCGACCATGGCGAAGAGGATGATGCTGAAGAAGCCCTTGTAGTTGTGATAAGAGGACCCTGAGTTGGCTGGAGCTTTGCAGGCCATGTGCTTGCCATCGATGGTTCCAACGGTGTGGGGGACGTTCCACCTATGATACCACTGCTCTGCAACTTTCTTCCATCCTTCTTCAGTGGAGGGGTACTGGAGGAGCTCCTCCTTGTGTTCTTCGATGATGGCCTGCACCACTTCTCTGACCACAAAGCTGATGGTGTTGTGTGGCACCCTCCAACTGTATTGCATGCTCCTGTACGTGGTCCCAGAGGCCAGGTGGTGCAGAGTGAGTGCCACCTTGAGCCCAGGTTCCAGGCTGGCCCGGAATTTGGTGTTTGCGTTGGTCAACCTGGGTCTCAGCTGCTCCACAACTTCGTCAAACATGGCTGGCAGCATCCTCATGAAGTTCTGGAATGCCCGAGTGTCTTCGTTCCTGAGCTCCACCATCAGCTTGTTGTACAGTCCATCCTCTGCTCTTCTGGTGAACCATCTTCGTACCCAGATGCTTCCTGGCCGCCTCTTTTTCTTCCCGTAGTAAAGTTCACAGAGCCTGTAGATGGCTTCGCACTGTTGCAGAAGGATGGTGGCTGCCAAAAGGACTTTGTTACGATCCACGGTGGACATGACTGGATGCTGTGGAAGAGGAAGAGTCAGATGAAGGCTGCAGAGGTCTGCACAGCTGGGCTGCTGTTTTGAAAGTGAGATCCAGATGAGTTGCTCCCTCTTTTTATAGGCAGTATAGGGGTCCCTTTGCATCCTCTAGGCATCCTCTAGGTATCCTCTAGACATCCTTAATATCCGAGATAGGTCCCCTCTGGGAAGGTTTTTTTCCATTTTAAATGCTTTATTTCCGTGCTGCATCCGCTATGCATCCGTTCTGCATCCGTTCCGCATCCGTTCCGCTTCCTCCCTGCCTCCGAGCGGATGCAAGTTGCGTGGATGTGGAACGGATGCCTAGAGGATATAATGGATGTGGAACGGATGCAGAACGGATGCAGAACGGATGCCTAGCGGATGCCTAGTGGATGCAGATCGGACAAATTGGATACATTTTCCGTGCAGAAGTTTTGAGCAGCTCAAAACTTTCTGAGCGGATGAAACGTCTATAAACAGATGCTGGACGGATAGAAAGGAAGCAAAATGGAGGCAGTGAGTACAGAACGGATACATCGCGTTAACCAATGGATGGCAAGCTTTTTTGTCCGTTTTACATCCTCTTTGCATCCATTGGTGCAGTGTGACAGGGGCTTTAATTCTGGTTTATTGAAGCACCACCATTAGTCGCTTTCAATCCATTTTCCAGCAAAATTTATTTTCTTCCTTCCTTCTTTCCTTCCTCTCTACCTCCCTTTCATGCTCCTTTCTTTCTTTCTTTCTTTCTTTCTTTCTTTCTTTCTTTCTTTCTTTCTTTCTTTTTTTCTTTCTTTCTTTCTTTCTTTCTTTCTTTCTTTTTTCTTTCTTTCTTTCTTTCTTTTTTCTTTCTCTCTTTCTTTCTTTCACTTTCTTTTTTTTTTCTTGAATTTTATTTCTTCTATGCTCTATGATGCATGTAATTTCCCAAGTTTGATAAGCATTTCCTCCATTTCTTTATCCAAGTAATGAATAAAACTGATGAAAAGAGGAGGGTACAGAACTTTTGGAAAACCACTTCATCTTACTAATACAAGGAAGAACTATTGATCTAAGCATGATTTTTGAGCCATATATGTATCATGTATACGCATAATTGCCAGTCATTCAGGCCTCTTTTAATTCTGAGGTTAATAAGAACATCATGAAGTACTTTTGTCAAATGCTTTGCTAAAATCAGAACATATACACTACATCTACCACATTTCTATTTTTCTGAACAGAATCCACAAATGAAATAAAATTAATCTGACCTAATTTATCTTTAACCTACCTATCTAACTACCTTCCTAATCTTCTGTCTATGTTTGGAATTTCTTTATTGTTTTCAAGTGGCTTCAAATCATTACCTTTATAATCTGTTCGAGACTTTTGGCAGGTATCAGTGTCCAAAAGCATCTGCAGGCTCCTGTAACTTTCATCCAAATGACAAAAACAACTTTGCAGCATTGTCCCACAGCATCAACTCCTTTTGGTCATGACTGAAATGTTCTGGTCCACTATATTGGTGAGAATGATCTTGGGAAATATGAGGAAGAGCCATAGGCTGGCTTGTAAAAGATACCTACACAGAAGAAAAAAAGGTGTGAGAAATGTTTCAGAAGAGCTCCTCCCTAGTTTTTCAGAGACCAAAAGGAATGAAGGGGAGAAATACTTTCAGGCTTGCATGATTGATGTTAGTCCTTCAAGATAAAAAAGCACAACAATGAATGCCAACTCTATCTTTAATGTAAGGTTACAGAATCTTCGAAGATTGAATATTACCTGTTAGCTTGTCATTTTCACTGTCATACATTGCTTCACAGATTCTTTTCTGAACGTAACTGTCGAAGCCCTTTCTGTTTTTCATAGCATTCTTTACCAGCTGTAAGCTTTATCATTCACAACATTTGACTGCATGGAATTGTATGACTTATTGTTGTTATCTTGTGCATTATTAGCATCTGTCAATCACCTAGAGTCTGTTAGTATTGAGACAGTAGATATATTGCCCAAGTTAAAAAGCCCACAACTTCCTATGTGCTGGGCAGGCAAAATTAGGTCTGACAAAGTTATTCTTTTTATTTGTTCTTTCACAGTTTAATACAAATGCTCTCTACAGGGCACGGCTGTCACGTCATCCTGGCAGTGTCATGTAAAGTATCAGGACTTCCCCCTCCTTTGCTAAACTGGGCATGGGTGTGGCCTGCACATGACACATCTAGCCCATGGACTGGGAGTTTGATAGCCCTACTATAAGGTCAGTAGGTTTCATTACAACATAGATGTGGTTACTTTTAACTTTTATTTACAATATTTTTCTTTCCCTTTCCAATCCAAAAGATCATCACAGATTCTTAAAGGCTAAGTCACACTGGCCGATGGATGCAAAATGTATGCAAAAAGGACACAGCGGACGAGCAAATTTTGCATCCGTTGTGGGATGGGTAAGGATAGCTTTGGGATAAGGATAGTTGTGGGATGGGTAAGGATAGCTGTGGGATAGATAAACCTCCAGTGCAAGCATAGTGGGACTGTATGGTCCACTATCCCTGCTGCCACACATATGGCCCTTTATTATCAATAACAATTTAATCATTGATCAACACATTTCAACATAAACAAAACTCTTTATTAATGCCCTATTCATTGTAAGGCCACTCAACATACATGGCACAATCTCATCAGTGTGATGAGACAGGCTGAAGGATGCATCCATTAAGCATCTACCATCCTGTCTTACCACTCCCCTGCTCCAGCTGGGGAGTTGCACCAGTGTTTCAGGAGGTTGCGCTGCTTCTTCCCTCCACGTGAAGCTCTGTTGGGGCCTTGCACATCCACAGTGTCTATCAGGCTTTCTCCTTGCCTCCATTCACCAGGCTCCATGTCCCCATTCCCTTGTTGGTGGTCCACGAGCCTGTTCTGCAACACTGGGTGGTGGGTGCGCATGAGATTGTGCAGGATGCAGCAAGCTTCCACGATGCTCCTCAAGGTCTGTGGGCAATGCTGCATGGTGGTGAGAAGTATCTGGAACCTGTTGGCCAGTATGCCAAAGGCATTCTCCACCACCCGTCTTGCCCTGGACAGCCTGTCGTTGAAGATCCTCTCTTCACGGGTGAGGTATCTGGAAGAGTAGGGCTTCATGAGGTAGGTAGTGAGGGAGAAGGAGTCATCACCCATGATGAAGTAGGCAAATCTTGTGTGTCATTGGGTAGGGGGTCTGGATCTGGGAAACCCATGATGAGGTTGCGTTCCAGCCTCCCCTTGAGGTCACTGGTGTTGTATATCTGGGCATCTCAAGCTGACCCGTTGCCTGAAGCGTCGATGTACATGAACCTGTAGTCAGCATCGACCATGGTGAAGAGGATGATGCTGAAGAAGCCTTGTAGTTGAAATAATTGGACCCTGAGTTGGGTGGAGCTTTGCAGGCCACGTGCTTCCCATCTATGGTTCCAAAGGTGTGGGGAAAGTTCCACCTCTGATACAACTGCTCTGCAACTTTCCTCCAGCCTTCTTCAGTGGAGGGGCACTGGAGGAGCTCTTCCAGGTATTCTTTGATGATGGCCTGCACCACTTCTCTGACCACAATGCTGATGGTGTTGTGTGGCACCCTCCAGGCATACTGCATGTTTCTGTATGTGGTCCCAGAGGCCAGGTGGTACAGAGTCAGTGCCACCTTCAGTCCAGGGTCCAGGCTGGGATGGAAGTTAGTGCTCTGCTTGGTCAACCTGGGTCTCAGACACTCCACAACTTCGTCAAACATGGCTGGTGGCATCCTTATGAAGTGCTGGAATGCACGAGGGTCTTCATTCCTCAGCTCTACCATCAGCTTGTCATAGAGTCCAAACTTCACTCTTCTCCCAATCCATCTTCAGACCCAGACAGCTCTTGGATGTCTCCTTCTTCCCCTTGCATAGAAAAGGTGAAACAGTCTGAAGAGGGCTTGGTTCTAGTGTTGAATGATGGCGACTACCAAAAGGAGTGTGCGATGATCCATGTTGGAGATCAATGGATGATGTGGAAGAGCAAGAGCAAGGGTGAAGAGGTCTGTACACCACGGTTGCTGGACTGATAGTGAGATCCAGGTGATTTCCTCCCCCTTTTTATTGGAAATGTCGGTTTTCCACTAGGTGTCCTTCCACATACTCTAGACATCCTCCAGACATCCTAAATATCCGAGATATGTCCCATATATGAATGTTTTGTCTGTTTTAATGCTTTATATACGAGATGCATCCGCTTACATCTTTTCTATGTCCGTGCTACTAACGCTGTGTGGACATTCTGCATGCCTTTCACTTCCTCCCTCTTTCCGTTTTCTGCTGCAGCGGATGTGAGTTGCGCGGATGGCCAGAGGATGCTAAAATGATACATCGGACGTGTAATGGATGAGAACGGACTTAGAACATTTGTTGCCTGTATGTGTTGCGGATGTAGATCATGCGCAGCGGAAAGTTCATCCGCGCAAAAAGTTTTGTGCAGCTCAAAACTTTTTGAGCAGATGAAATAGCAGTAGACGGATGTTTTGAGGATAGAGTGTATGAAACACGTATGCAGTGAGTACACAATGGATGCATTGCATTTTCCAATGGATGGCAAGCTTTTTTGTCCGTTTTACATCCTCTTTGCATCTATTGGTTCAGTGTGACATGGGCTTAAGCTTCCTTCCAAGATGTTCAAAATTTACAGTAATAGTATAGAAATATACTATAGTTATACTATAGTAATATGGTTGTAGCTATTCTCTGCAGCCTCATTTATTTCTACATGGGGAAAGAAAGAAAAATTGCCAACAGATTCTAAAAGAATACTTTTAGAGTATTCCTTCTTGTTGTCTTCTTAAAATGACATATTATAAAAATGCTTACTACAGGTAGTCCTTGACTTATGATAATAATTGAGCCCAAAAATTATTCTGCTAACTGAAACATTTTAAAGTGAGTTTTGCTCCCTTTTCTTGCAACAGTTATTTAGTGAATCTTTGCATTTGTTAACTTAGTCACATGGTTGTTTAGTGAATCTGGATATCCCATTAACTTTGCTTGTCAGAAGGGAGCACGAGCTGATAACATGATCCCAGGAGATTGCAACCATTCTAAATATGAACCAGTTGCCAAGCATTTGAATTTGGTCATGTGATCATGGGGATGCTACAACAGTAAAAAATGGTCATAAGTCACTTTTTCAATGTTGTTAGGAATGTAAGTCACCTACCAGCAATTTGGCTTGGAAATATATAAACCAGGATAGACATTTTAATACTGTATCTTTAAGACAATGCAAAACTGTAATTGGGTGTGCTTTCTCAAATGGCCATAAGATGGAGCCAGAAACCTGGGTTGTTTAGTCTTAGTCTCAGAAGAGAGTGTGAGTGAGTCTCTGTTTCCTTCTGTTGGAGAATTTTGCTGTTCTTTCTCCTTGACTGTTATTATTCATGGATTTGATGTAAGTCTAATACTGAACTATTTTTGACACTGGACTTTGTTATTGGATTATCCCTGGACTGAAAACTGACTGATTTAACCTGTGAATGACTTTGGACTGCTTGTTTTGAACTTTGCTCAAACCTTTCTGGAAGTAAAAACCTACATTTACTGTACAGTGTGTCTATGTGTTGTGTGTGTATTATTCAAACACTACTCTCAATACATCTCTCTGTATGTGCTCATTCTCCTAACGGGGAATTACTTCAACACTGGTTATGGGCCCAGGCCATACCAGACCCAGATAACATAGAGTTAGTGTGAATACACAGTCCTGTATTCAGACAGCTGTTGACTGTTTAATTGTGGTTTACTATCCTGGTAAAGATGGCACAAGACACTTTAACAAGTCTATCACTGATAACCTGGTTGGATGGAACAAACTATGTTTCCTGGTCTATGAAGAGAAGGTTCTTCTGTGTAATGAAGGTTTATGGAATGTAGTTCAAGATCCAGAGGATGTAAATGCTTGGGATCCAGCTGATGAGGATGATGCAAAGAAGCTTGCTGACTTTAAACAAAACAATGAACAAGCTCTTTGTACAATTGGACTAACACTGAGTGACCAGCAGCTAGTCCATATTGTTGGAGAAGAGTCTGTTGCTAAGGGAGAATTTGAAGAAGATTTATGTTCGTGACAGTGTAGGTAAACACGTACATCTTACACGTGAACTGTTTAGAGCACGTCTTCTGATATGTTTAGAGCACCTGTCTTCTGAAAGGTGGAGATATATTAACTCATTTGAATTTCATGAAAAGAACTTTTAAAGAGCTACATGAAAAAGAATTGATATTTTCAGAGCTGCATCAAGTTTACATCATTTTTTCCTCATTGGATGAAAGTTATGATGATTATGTATCTTCACTGGAAGTCTTGCCCAGAGATAAACTGACATTGTAACCGGAAGGTTGTTAAAAGAAGCAAGAAGATGGCCGGATAGGGACCAGCTGAGGAAGGAACAACCTAAAGAAGAGGATTTGTCTTCAACTGCCTATACTGTTAGGAAATGTTTTTCTTGTGGTGCTAGGGGACATATAGCTAAATTCTGTAAGAAAAGAAGAAGACAGAATACTAGTAAACAACAGAAGACTAAGAAGAATGTTAGTTTAGCTATGTCTAGCAACTTAACTGTAAACTATGATTTGTGAGTTGTTGATAGTGGAGCTAATTGTGCATTACTAAAGATAGAAAAAGGTTTGTAAAGATGTCCATAAGTAAACTACATGTATCTTTGGCAAATGGATGGAAGATGATAGCATCAGGTGAAGGTACTGCATATTGTTCTTGTATAAATGAACATTTAACTATGTTATATGTACAAAAACTGAAATTTTATTTGTTATCAGTAAGAACTTTAGTTAATCTTGGTTATGCAGTAACCTTTAGGGGAGATAACTGTATAATAGAGAAAAAGGGTAAAAGTGTTACTGATAATTTAGAGAATGATTTATATGTGATACATGATGACCAGTTGAAGATGGTTAACTCAGTTTATATAACAATGTTAAGCCACATGATGAATGTATACATTTATTACATAGACGTCTAGGACACATTAATTTCAAAATGCTCAAACAAACTGGTGAATTGGCAGAGGGAGTAAAATTGAAACCCTGTAGCAAGTATTTAAACTGCAATGCCAGGAGAAAAGTAAGATTACTCCTGCAAACAGACTAAATAGGGTTAATACCAAAGAATCTTTAGAGGTTGTTTTTGCTGACATAATTGGTATATACTTATATTTTAAGACATTATGTAATTAAAATGTTCCCATTCCTTCTAAATTCAATTCTTTCATATTTCATTTAATTTATTTTGTTCAAAGGAGAAAAGATTTTCACTAAATTACATTGAATATTTTATCCCATTTTATAATCATATGTTGTTCCAAATTTTCTAACATTATTTCTAATACACATACAACAATACAGTCTCATGTATTTTTATAGCATCTCTTTTTCAGTTATATTTTCACCCATTATCTCTAAATAAGTCTGTTTCTTTACAACTTATTTCAATCTTCATCTTCATTTCCCTCTTTTATATTCCTCTTTTCTGTTGCTTTACTATTCATAAATCTTGAACATTTTATACATTCCTTTTCAAATAGGTATCATGCTTCTATGGGAACACTTATAAATTTTGCGTAGTTACTTCCCCCCCATTTCACTTATATTTTAAAACATTATGTAATTAAGATGTTCCCCTTCCTTCTTAATTCAATTCTCTCATATTTCATTTCATTTATTTTGTTCATAAAAAAAAAGAAATTTCCACTAAATTATGTTGAATATTTGATCACATTTTATAATCATATGTTGTTCCAAATTTTCTAACATTATTTCTAATACAAATACAACAATACAATCTTATGTACTTTTGCAGAATCTTTTTCAGTTATATTTTTCCCATTATCTCTAAATAAGTGCTGTTTGTTTACATCTTGTTTCAAACCCTTATAGCTTCTCTTCCCTTCCTTCCTCCCTTGCTTCTCCACTCTACCCTTTTTACCCCCTTGTCTCTTAATCTCTACCCTTTTCTGTATTCCTCTTTTCTGTTGCTTTCTGACATTGTGTCCACTTTTCACCTTATTTTTCCCTTTTCTGGTTGTTTTTTTAAGTCTTAAATTCTCCATTCTCTTTCCCCCCTTTCCACTTTCTTCCCCAGATAAAGTTGCTTGTTCATTAAAGATGGTTTCTTCTTCATCCCAATCTTCTTGTTCTTGTAGTTTCTCATATGTAGAAATTGCCATTTCTAAAAAATGAAAAACAGAGCCAAAAGATCCCTTCCCTTCTTGTTCCTCTTCTTTATATTTTATAAATTCCATTTTCAGTTCATCCACATATAATTCCATTGTAAAAAAATTTTTTAAACAACCCAAATGATTTTAATCATTCAAATAAGAATTTCCAAAAGTCCCAAAGTCACCAAAGAATCCAAATACGCACAGTCTATTTCATTTAACACTTTCTTCTTTTTTTCACTTTCTTTTCCTGGGGTTGTAATTCAGTTACAAAGTTCCAATTAAAATGTGTCTTTTAGAAGTCTTGTTATGATTTTGTTCTAGTCTTTTAAATTTAAAGCAGTCTCCTCCAGCCAAATTTTTTTAAAGCAGTCTCCTCCAGCCAAAAAATTTTTTTTTCCAGTGTTCAGAAATCTTTTTTTTCCCCTTGGCTTTAATTTTCCAGTTTGATTACCTGCTATGCCAAAGCGGGTTTTTCCAATTTCTCATTCATCTGCTGTCACCGTAAGGAAGAAGAGTGAGAAAAAACAAATTTTCCCTTTTCACTTTCATTCACTGCTTCTAGATCTTCTTAGGGCACGATGTATCTTTTTCCAAAATTTAAATTCCAGGATATCTTAGATTCTCTTCCTGGTCAGCCAAAGCTTTCACTTCTCAGCTTCCTCCTGCACATTCTTTTCTGGATGAAAGCTTCTTTGTGGGGGCCATTTCTGACTGCCGCTCTACCATTTTCGGAAAAGGTAGTTAAGCCAGCTGAAGAGGGGGGTGCAACTCCCCCCGACCCCTGCCAGGTCTCCTCTGTCTTCAGCTACCTCTACAGGGTAGCTATATCCCTGAAGCCGGTTGGCTCAGGGCACTCTAGTGGCAAACGCAGCAGAAACCGTGCACAATCGTGGATTCCTGCCGCCACTGAGCCTTGCAAACCAGAAGTCCCCTGAACTAAGTTATTTTTTGTGGGTTTATGAGGCCAACCATTGATCGTTTAGATTCTGGGATCAAAGCGCAGCTCATGTTTATTGTAGTGCTAGTGCAAAATTTCTTGAGCATGTTGGGTGGGATAAACTGGAACAGGAATCCAGCAATGATATTATAATTGACACCCAAATAGCCCCTAAAGATAAAATCAGTAAACCAGGAATAGCCATTAAAGAGGAAGCACAGGAGGAAGTAGGAGAACAGGTACAGAAGGAGGTAGAAGAACAGGAGCAGGTGGCACAGGTGAGTTCATCAGTTAGCCCTGTATTACCAAGACATTCAACCTGAGTAACACGACCACCTGATAGATATCAGACTAGTGTTGTATGCCAAGTGAATACAGTTCCTAGTAACTATAGTGCAATAAAACTGTATCCTGCTAAGGTTCGGGTTGCTTGGCAGAATGCAATGGATAAGGAACTGGAATCATAAAAAAAACTGGAAATATATGAAAATGTTAAGTTACCACCAGGTAAACATACCATAGGATGTAAATGGATATATAAACTAAGGACAGGTATAGATGGGACTGTCACCCATAAAGCCAGGTTAGTAGCACAAGGGTTCAATCAAACAGCAAATGACTATGATGAAGTATTTGCACCTAGTCTGAAGGCTACTACATTAAGGGCAGCATTAGTGTGGGAAGCTAAGGAGAAATACATTGTAAATCATTTGGATGTAGAGACGGCATATCTGCATGCACCGTTGCAACACACTATATATTTAAAGAAACCTTGAGGTATCAAAACTGATAAAACAACTGATTGCTGGAAATTGAAAAAGAGTCTTTATGGTTTGAAGCAATCAGGATATGAGTGGAACCAATGTATAGTTAAAGAATTAACTAAGACAGGTTTTGTAGCTAGCGTGGCTGATCCATGTTTGTTTAAAAAAGAAAATAATGCTGTAGTGTCATTGTTGCTATTATTTATGATGACATAGCATTAATCACAAAAAACTGAACAAGAAGCTATTAAAATAATCTCATTGTTAGAGAGGAAACTGAAGATAAAACAGTTAGGAAAAATCAAATAATATCTTGATTTCAAGATAGATAGAACTAAGGGAGGATACAAGATTTCACAAGCAGATAAAATTAGCCAATTACTAAAAATTTTTAAAAAGGAACTTTGTAAGCTGGCTAAGATACCAATGAGCCACGAGTTTCGCCATCGTGATGTTCAAAGTCCTATTTTTGATAAGAACATTTATCAGTCCTTGATTGGTAGTTTATCTTATCTCAGTAATTGGTCAAGGTTGGATATCGCATACAGTGTTAATCAATTAGCTAGATTTAATACTGAGTCTACTGAAAACCACTTGCAAGCTGCTAAACATGTGTTAAGATATCTAAAACATACAATGCATTATGCATTGTATTTGGAGCCAAAATATGAACAGAGTTTAACTGCATATGCTGTTAACAAAACACGCAAGTTTTGCTACAGACATAAATACATGAAAATCTACATCAGGTATGACTGTATTATTGGGAAAGGCATTGATTGGATGGAGATCTATTAGACAGAAACATCTAAGTTTGTCAACAATAGAGGCTGAATTCCCATGTTTGTCTTTACTATGTACAGATTTAGTTTTGTATAAGCAATTACTAATTGATATGGGAATTAATGTAACAGATTCTATTGTTGTTTATGAAGATAACCAATCAACAATACAGATGACTTCAAATATTGCTGTTAAAACAAGAATGAAACACACAGATTTAAGATATTTAAATGTGAGACAATGTATGCAAAGTACGATAATTAAGCTAGAATACTGTATGTCAAAAACAATATAGCAGATCATTTTACAAAGGCCCAAAGCTCTATAAAGCATAAATCTTGCTGTGAAGATTATGGATTTAGAATGTAAGGTTGTACATTTTGTCTTACCCAAAAGGGGAGAATGTTAGGAATGTAAGTCACCTAACAGCAATTTGGGTTGGAAATATATTAACCAGGATTGACATTTTAATTGTATCTTTAAGAAAATGCAAAACTGTAATTGGGTGTGCTTTCTCAAATGGCCATAAGATGGAGCCAGAAACCTGGGTTGTTTAGTCTTAGTCTCAGAAGAGAGTGTGATTGAGTCTCTGTTTCCTTCTGTTGGAGAGTTTTGCTGTTCTTTCTCCTTGACTGTTATTATTCATGGATTTGATGTAAGTCTGATACTGAACTGTTTTTGACACTGGACTTTGTTATTGGATTATCCCTGGACTGAAAACTGACTGATTTAACCTGTGAATGACTTTGGACTGCTTGTTTTGAACTTTGCTTAAACCTTTCTGGAAGTAAAAACCTACATTTACTGAACAGTGTATCTGTGTGCTGTGTGTGTATTATTCAAACACTACTCTCAGTACGTCTCCCTGTATGCGCTCATTCTCCTAATGGGGAATTACCTCAACAAGTGCAATTGTAACTTTGAACAGTCACTAAATGAATGTAAATCCAGGACGACCTGGATTGACATAGAAATAATATATCTCCTTATATCCTTCCCTTGAACTCTATTAACAAACTGTTCTCCCTGTTCAATAACGAATGATTTGATTGATTTCTGTGCAAGAAATTTGGACAGCATTCATAAAGTCCCTATCTGTTGAACTCACACCTCAGTTTTCATTGTTATAACTGTGCATCATTTTAAAAAGTACATAAAATGAAGAAATGAAAAATCAAAGTATTTAGAAATACTGCCTTCTTAAAATACATACAATAATGTATATTTGGAATATGTTTTATTCATTTGGGACTATTCATAAAAACAGAGTAATGATTTCAGAGGAGGTGGCAGCTTTGGCCAGGGCGGGGTGAGGGTGGGGAGGCTGTTTTGCACAAATACAATTTGTGCATCTTTTGTGCCCATTCCTGGACTGGGAGGCCTTGCTCAGTCATTTAATCATCTCCCATTTGGATTACCATAATGCACTTTGCATGAGATTCCCCTTGAACACTATTCAGAAGCTGCAACTTGTTAAGAATACAGCAGCATGAAGTTATAGGTGCCCTATAGTTCACCTCAGTATCACCACTCCTGCATAAGCTGCATTGGCTTCTATTTACAGGTCCAATTCAAGGTGCTGGTTATCATCTTTAAAACTTCCATGTCACAGAGCCATATTTTATGCAGGATTTCTTCTCTCTGAGTATATTTTCTTGCCTTAACAGGTTAAATAGGGTGAATGTACTCCTGGCCCTTCCTTAAATATTGCAATCTGATGGGACCTTGGAGGTGTGCCTTCTCAGTCACCACCCTAGCCCTTTGGACAAACTTTCCACCTGAGATCCAAGGAATACCTACTCTTTAGGCTTTCTGGAGGGCTGTGAAGACTTGGTTCTTCCTCTAAGCATTGGAAGTCAGATAGGGGTTGACCTGGAAGTTCATTGGTCTAGCACCGGAAGGGACTTTTGCTTTTAGTTATGGATTGTTGTGAGGTGCCTGGATTCGTTATATAGATAAAAGTCCTGTAAATAAATAAAAATAAATGTTTACACCATTTTTTTAAAATGAGCCTCCTTAGTTAGAAAAATCTAGTACTTTATTGCCAAGTTAGAAAGCAATGAGAAACATGCCATGCTTCACAAAGTTAGGGCCTATCATGTGGTTGATCATGTGACCATGTGGAACTCCTCATCTCTTCCGCATGGGTGAGGCATACAAATTTGTTTTTAAAAAATAATACTCCCCTCCCAATTATATACAGAGAATAAAAGCAGTCAACCTATGTGTCAAGTGAAAAAGTAAATCACATGCTGGCTAATTTTTAAATCTAACTAGTGTTTAAGCCACCAGGATGATGGTGAAATACTTGAAATTGCTCCTATTCATTCTCTTAGAATCTATGCAGCCAATATCAACCTCCCCCACCCCTTATTGGTTTTGGCATTTCCTAATTTTTCTTTGAAATTGATTTGGGAATAGAAATGCTTGAGGAATTTGATGAATCTTGTTGATGCTTACAATGATAAAAAATTAAAAATGTTAGGAAAAAAAATTGAGAAAGTTTATGCATATGTAACACTAAAAGGAAACCAGATATTTTAATGTCTGTATTCCATATTATACTTGAAATAACATTTATAACAAACTATTAATTTTTTTTAATCAAATATCACTAATATTTTTCAGCAATTTAAAATGGAAATCACTTTTCTCTGCTATTTAAAACTAACAGTATATACAGCATTAAAAAAACTTAAAAAAATAAAACCTTATTCGTGCATAGAATAAGAATATTAAAGCAATATAAACTGTAAATAAATTGATCTTTCATTATTCTGGACAGAATCTACTATACTTGAATAGCTATCTTAGTTCTTATGACAATTTCCCAGAGTCTATTATTCACTATACATGCTGTGAGTAAGTGTGTGTGTGTGTGTGTGTGTGAGAGAGAGAGAGAGAGAGAGAGAGAGAGAGAGAGAGAGAGAGAGAG
>BLBF01000003.1:70552873-70565854 GCA_015471245.1 Laticauda colubrina
AGAGAGAGAGAGAGAGAGAGAGAGAGAGAGAGAGAGAGAGAGAGAGATCTAATTTTATGTCCATCGGTAATAGCCCTATAACATTCAAGCCCCACTTGTTCCTTCATATACTTTGCTTTCTTTCTTTTTTCAATGAGAAAGTTGTTTTCTTGAACTGCTGATATTGGACTTCCAGGATGTACAATAGTATTGTATTTCCATCTTCTTTGCAGTTTTTTTATTAGTTTTCTTTTTGGTCTCATTTCAGCTTTCAATTATTTTTATGGTGGAGCTTTCCCCACTAATTCAGTTTTCCTTCTCACTAAAATGCAAACCTATGTACTCTCCTAGTGTCAGCCTTTAATGGATTATTATCAGCATCTGGTAATTGACCTCAAATTGAAAACCATTTCTCCCTTCTCACTGTCATTGCTTTGTAAATTTCTTCAGTTGTTCATTAGGGCAAGGAGGAGGTGAACTCTGCAGCAGGAAGGCGATTCAATTGAAAAGAATCTGGATGATTTGCAATTATTTTGAGGTAGGGAGGCTTATTTTCAAACCAGACTGTTGTAAGGAAAGAGACTTGCTATTTCAAAAGAATCTTTTAGGTATTCATGCCAGTTCAAAATGAATAATCTGCTGGTCACAGGAATTGACACTGGATAGCTGGATACTTATTGCTGATAATTTAGAGAGACAGATGTTATTTTGTAAGATAGAATGGTATTACGCACACTCTTGGCAGTTTATTGCAATGAGATTCATAATGTATGAAGTGGAAACCTCTCTCTCTTTCACACACACACAAAGCAGGGAATGTTACAGTCCAAATAGAAGCACTATAGTTTGTTTGGAACAATCATTCTGTTAAGGTAGAAAACAAAAAAATGCTAAGAAATGTTTCATTCTAATCTACTGAATGCATGTTTGAGCACTCCAAAATCAGACATAAAGAAATCTTCATTAGGACCATGGAGAATTATTCTCTTCCTCCCATGATAGCTTCCAAAATTATCTCACGGCTAACAATAATAGCTAAATAGTAAAATGCTCCACCAAATTAGGAAAGGGCCTCTTTTTTACTGTGACAACATATCATGCCAAAGAAGTCAGAGATTGTGAAGAAAAGAGTAGATCACCTTAACTTAATATATGATTAATTACTTGTATAATTTATTTAACTTACGATATAATTTTAACCTGACCTGGACAGAAAATAGAGATCTCCATTTATTACAACAGTAGTATTGAAAAGCAAAGATGTAATAACTATCTTATATTGAGGGTTACCAATGCAGTATTATTCCCAGTGATATCTCTATCTCTCTCAGCTCGATGGTTCATTGAAAAACTAGATTGATTTGATGCTCTTCAGAACTTTGCTTAATTTTCATTTTGCTGCTCAATGATAAGTTTATATATATATATATATATATATATATATATATATATATATATATATTTGTTTTCTTAGGCTTTCGCGGGTACTTACATGTGTGCTGTTTAGCTTCCTTCGGGAATTATCCCACGTCATTGTAGTTCTGTTAAAGTTGTAGCAACGTTTCAGCAGAATCTCATCTGCCATCATCAGGCTTCTGTATGGATATGGGTCTTACAGCTCCTGGTTTTAAATTTGAGGCTGGTCCATTCTGATTGGTTGGGAGCCTGGACCTGTGTTTATTGGACTTGGAGTTTGACTGATTGGTGTTTCTGGTTTCTTCTGTCTGTTTTGTGGCTTTGATTGGCTGGCAACACTCTGTTCTTGTGTTGGAGGCTTTTAGTGCAGCTTGGCTCCATGTGAAGAAGACAATAAATTGAGTATTCCCTGGGGAGAAGACTACAAGAAAAAAAAAGCTGTTACTGAAAATGGGTGGAATATAGGAGACAAGGAGAAAGAGATTCAGAGTTTCATACTCCTGCACACATAGACACATTCATCTATCTTCTCTTTTTTATTTTTCCCTCTTTTTTTCTTTTGTCCTTTTTGAATTTTGAATTTTCCTATCTTATTAGAAAAATGTGTGTGTATTTAGTACCAGTGGATATATCCCGCATCCATTCATGTTGAGACACAGTTGAGATGAGTTGGATTCCTAAGGATTTAATGGATGTCACAACAATGCAGTTTGCTAGAGAAGATAAGCAGGTGCTTTTAAACTGTTATTCCTGTTAAGTACTAAGAATAGTCCTGCCTAGCTACTAAGCCCAGAAAGGGAAGATTTGATGCTGCCTCAAAATATAGTTATATACAGTATTATAACTGTGTTAGAGATTTCATTTAAGAGGAAAGAAGGATAAAAGATGACATTAGAATAAAAAATTCCTTTGTTTCCTCCAGCTAAGTTTCTTTTATCATGACTGCATCAGAAATATTCTGTCCTTGTTCCATCAGGTTTCCAGATTACAAGATTACCTGCTCACCTGTCCTACTTGTTTGCTCCCTTCAGACAATTTATGTAGCTGGGTCACAGACTGCCTTGTTCCTTTTATCCATCCTGCCATAAAAGAGTGAGAAATTCTGCTAATATTCTGAGGATTGAAACAGCAAAATTGAAAAGTAAGCAATGCAAGAATCAAGTCCTTACAAATATTATCAGATTACTTTGAAATCCAGTAGAAAGTAATTGTTTATAAATTTTCTTCTCTACTGAGGTTCCCATGTTTTTTCACCCCCAATAAACCTAACTTTCTCATACTTGGTCAGGATATCAGGATCTTCCATGCTTCATTATTCTTTTTTCTAAGCATGGATGATTTATCCTCCCTGACACTGGTTTAATTAAGACAGTATATTCCTTCCTACCCCCCCCCCCCAAGACTCCAGATTAGAAGTTAGACAAAGTTGGTATCCACAACATCTGCATTTAAAATATCTAAACGCATCCTTTATTCCTAGTTACTGTATATCCTAAAAAGAATCCAGAGGAATGTCAGGCCTGAAAGAAAAACTGATCTCATCAATTGTTTCTATCCAACTTCAGTTTTCGAGAAGTGTGTGAGCTTATTTTTTTAATGTTCTAGCCAAAAAATAATAATAGAAGTTCTTTGAGATTGCTTCCATGACAACACATGGATTCTTGAAGCAAGCAAGGAAGTCCAAGGTCAAAATATTGAAGTTAATGCTAAAAAGAAAGTTATGCTTCTGAAGCTCTGAACTCTAATCTTATCTCTAAATTCCAGGCATTAGAATACTTTGACTAACTCTGCCAGTTATAACATTTTGCATGATTACAGATTAGGGATGTTTATTGTATTAGGGTAAACCAGTTATATCTATTCTGCCCATCTGCAGAAAATGGCATTCAGTACTCTATTGTTAGAATATTGTGTTATGGAATAATTCCAGAACTACAAGTTAGTTTCGGAGTTGTATTCCAGCTACAGAAAAATTGAATTATGATGGGTATATGTTGGCCAAAGGAAATGCCAGGGTCTTTTTTATTTTTCCTTCTTTCTGAACTCCTTTATGTGTCCCATCTAAATGTGTTAGTTAGAAGATTTTACTATGAGTGTATGTGAGAAAAAATACATTTTGTTTTTTTTTTAAATATAAAAGGAAAGTACTAAATAATTGGAGGACAATTTGTCAATGTTATTTAACTGATTTCATGATATTTTATTTAAACATAAATGAAATCAACTGTGGATGTACTTTTCTCTGACAGGTCTTCCTTTGCTCTAGTCTAGTGTCTCTACTGGGTTCCCCTCCCCCCCATTGCATAAATTGGAACAAAGGATTCATGAACTTCTCCATTTTTCTCTCTGCTGCATTCATAAATTTTAAGGTTTTCTTATTCCACTAGAAAGAAAATTATAACTATCGTTAAGATATTCGTTTAAGCAATTCATGAAATTTGAACATATGTTTGTGTATTTCTGCTTCATATGTCTATTTTAAGATTTTAACTTTCAAAATCTTAATATAAATATAATTCTGTTAAAAAGTATTTTCCCCTTTTTTGTTGTGAATTTTTGCATATTTTTCCACTGAATGTTATCAGAACTAGAATGAGCATCATGTTTTCGGGTTATTTGTTCACTTGGGATCTCTTTATATGTGGCTGTGGCAACGGAACATTTGAGGACAGTTATCTTATTTAATATATCTCTCTTCTTCTCAAGGAATCTAAGCAGCCCACATCACTATAAGTGCATGTCTCTGGTAAAAAGTTCTGGAGGATAAACAGTACGTACATGATAAGAAACCTTTCATTAAGATAATGTTAGGAAAAGTGACAGGAAGTAGGTTGCTACATTGAGGTTATTGAATGAATGATAAGAGAAGAAAAGAAGTGGCGTAGTAAGAACAACCCAAATCTGTTTTTGTAAAGTTGAGAAATTTACATTTCATTTATTATTTCACAGATAGTTTACCATCTCTAACATTGTTATTTTAAATATTGTCATTCAACAGTGTGCACCCTACGCTTTGGGAGTCACATTATTTTGAAGCCACGGGTCACATGCTATTTCTAGAGCAGAGGTGGGAAACCATGGCATGGCTGGCTCAGGAATTCTGGGAATTGTAGTCCACAAGTCATAAAAGGCCTATCACTCTCACCTGTGTTCTAGAGGTCTTGCTCAGTTTCTTTGACTAAACTTTCATTCAGGTGGTTTCATATTTTAAATTATCATGCAAACAGCTGAATATGAATATACTTTTTGTATGAGGAAGTGAGGATAAGGAAAGAGAGACGTAATCCTGTCCCCAACTCACAAATCCTGCTCTTAATTGCTTAATTGTAAGAGAAACTGTATACCAGAGCAAGCTGCCATTGTAATTAATGTTCTATTCTGCCTCCACTCCCCACCTGAGTGTCTTCAGATTTTATAAACACCAGCTAAGCCAGGATCAATGAAGGTTTGATAAAATTCTTAGGACGCTTTTAATATGAGCAATCTTTTATGAGAGTTTTTCCACATTGCTCATAGCTGAAAGACAGTGGTGTGTGTGTATGTGTAGTGAATGGAAGGAAGGAGGAGAATCATAATTTATAGGAGCAAAATTTTGTTAATAGCTTCTTTCCCTAACTGTACAGATAAATATTGTTGAAATTCATAGCAACAAGAAATTCACTGTGGGAAAAAAGAAACCATAATTGGAGGTAACATTATTATTTTGTGTAAATTCTAATCAAAAGGAGGCTGTTGGAGGCTAGAGTATAAGGGTATGTGGCTTCTACTGGTTGCCAGTTTGTATATGAAAGATATGTATTTTTAATGAAAAACTATGCATTAAGTGTATTTAGATACTACATTAGCAATTATTTATTCTTCTCCTATCATATACATACCACCAAACCCAGAGATAATTTTTAAAGTGAGTTGGAGAAGTAGAAACATCTCAATCTGTCTCAAAAGGATGATGTACATGCTTTTTTTTTTCTTTCAGCATCCATTCTATAATTTTATATCTTCTGATATCTTCTCAAAAGAGCCTCCATTTTTCAGCATCTAATGTATATTTAATTGGATGCACCAAATAGTATATAATCAGGAATCTGATGTTTGTACAGTAATGCATCTGTGTGATTCAGCTTGACCTAATTGTTTTATGAGAAACATATAGTTGTTACTGTTGTCATTCTTTCTCCAATTTCCTGAGAAAATGTATTGTTAACATTCTAGGTTAACAGGATTATCATCTTCTGGCATTGGTGCTTGGTTTATGCCAATTACTTTAGCCAATGATTTAACCTTGCTTTTGTAATTTGTAACTTTTATTGGTGGATTATTCCTAGTCTCACTTCAACCATTTTAAGATTTTCTATTTAGTCTTCACACTAACATGATCATTTAGACCTTTTTTATTTAAAAGGTAACATCCACATTTCTTCATTAACTACTAAATGTTAATTAATAACACCAACTGTCTGAAAAAGATTCTCAGCATGACATCTGGTCAAGTCCATGAATTGTACACATTTCATGTATTCGGCTGTTAATGAAGACCATCTGAATTTTTTAAATATTAGTTTATCAGGACCTCTACCACTATGGCCCCATGTCATCTTCAGATAATTACCAATCATTTAAAAGTGAGCCACATTTAGTTACCCTGTTTGCCTTATCAAGAAATCAAAGGATAGAATAATATTGACCACATGCTTGTGATCCTCAAGTGCTCAGAGATCATTTTCAGCCAATTATTGCTCAATGAAAGCTGGTCAATAGCTGAATACTCATGTTTATTGCTTAAGATGTGCCAGCCATTAAGTTCTCTTCACCCTAGAACTTCCATTGTTCCTTTTCTTTCCTTCACAAAAAGAGAAGTAAATCAGCTGCCAATTTTATCACAGAGAAAAATTCCATATGATGTATGTATGTATGTATGTATGTATGTATGTATGTATGTATGTATCAGTGGTGGGATTCAATTTTTTTTTTCTACCGATTCTCTGGGCATAGCTTGGTGGCCATGGCAAGGGAAGGATACTGTAAAATCTCCAATCAGAAGTGGTATTTGCCGGTTCTCTGAACTACTCAAAATTTCTGCTACCGGTTCTCCAGAACTGGTCAGAAGCTGATGAATACCACCTCTGCTATGTAGGTATGTATTGTAAAGTAAGACTTATTTTTGAAAAAAAAATAGCAAACAGATTGAGAAGCTGAAAAAGCCTTCCTTTTTCCATGGTGACTGAAGAGCAAGAAGGAGGATGCGAATATAATCCACAGCAGCAGTCTAGCTGAAATTTAATGCCCATGAAGCTGCATTTACCATCTTTTCCTAAGGTGGGTTCAGGAAGCAGGTAGTCTGTCAATAAGAATTAATGCTTTTGCAGATACAGGATTGTCTCAGAAGAATTTGAATTTCATTTTTCATTTATTCCACAGTTGAAACATGGGATGGGGAGAAAAATCCTAGTTTTATAAGAATTTCAAGGGACTTCAGATTATAGAACTTTATAAGGGGTCTGTAGTGGTTTCTATTTGGCATCATATAAACCTGGGGCATGGGCATTAGTGGAATATAATATGCTCATCCCATCATGTGGCTTTACAAGGTATTCAGTCAAAAGGCCAATATTGTCTGAAGAGTTTTTCTGAAAATGGCTTTCTCAATTACTATTCTTTCTTAGTTGACTTGGTAAATGACTCTGTTTTCTGATTTACTGTACTGTATATCATAAACTTACATTATAGTCCAAAATCTTCTTGAAGTGCTATCTTTATATGATGAAAGTTTTTCCTCTATACAGAAGTCAACTAAATGTAATTACCAATGAAGATATGAAAACTGGATTTAAATCCACGTAAATGGATGTTAAGATTAATGCTTCAGTTAGTAATTCATACTTTAAGAAAACAAATCCCACTGTTTTCTGATTAGTACAGCATACTTGATTTATAGGATATTTATCATTTTTATCTATGTGTTTTAAATATCATGGCAAGTTTATTTTTCTCTAGTCAGTGTATGTGCAAAAGAAGAGAAAGTGAGAGAAACATTTGCTGACATTTACTGAAGAAAAATGAATACTTTCTGGAATGGCTGATTATAAAATATTTCTAAAGCACTTCTTTCCTAAAATGTTAAGAAAAAGAATGAATATTCAAGCATTATATTTCTTTCCTGATTCATTTTTTTTCTCACACTTTTAATTTTTTATCTTAGTTTGGCAGCAGAACTTCAAAATTTGCTGTGTGTGATCTATGACTCTTTTCTTATCTTTAGCCATTTTTTATCATTTTTTTTAAAAAACACTGTTCATTTCATTGTTTAGTACTGCCTCTTGAAGATGATTTTTCTCTTAAAGCAATTTAGTTTATTTACCAGGTAAAATAACTTGTACTGAATTCAGTTGGCCTTTATGTGTGTTTGTGTGACTGTGTGTGTATTTTAATTGTTAAGCTTCCGATGTGTTGTGAGTTTCTTTAAAAAAATTCTAAAAATCTTGTGATTTAAACTAGATTAGATTAGACTCAATGCACTTGCTAAGTATGAAGAGATTTGTTGATTTATTTAAAAAATAAATGACATGTACATTTCTAAATTGTCATTTTATGGATAGCAGTTGAAAAGAGAAGATTGATTGTTGTTTTCCCTTTTTGTTGAAGCTCATGAATCATTAGATTTGCATAGATTTCATGAAAACAAGTGTCAGTTCTTTCAGAAATGGGATATTTGCAGTAGCAATATGGAAAATGGGGATAGACAGCAATAAACTACATTCACGGGCAGTAATAGAATATGAGACAAAAAGACAAGATCTAATCATTTAATAGCTCACCTCCTGACTGATACCAATTTTTTAAAACTGCCAAGATTGTGAACTTTCCCAATGTCCCCATTGCTAGTCCAAACAAACTTGTGGAAGAGAAAATAAATTGTTCAACAAGTGGCGCAGAACATATACTATCCTAAAGGTCTCATTGTATGATCTGATTTTTGCCCATATAAACGCAAAAGCTTCTCCTTACCAATTCTAAATATGCACAAAATATCTAGCTCAGAGGTCTCCAAACTTGGCAACTTTAAGACTTGTGGACTTCAACTCCCATAATTCCCCCAGATCATAAATTCTGGGAGTTGAAGTCCACAAGTCTTAAAGTTGCCAAATTTGAGGACCTCTGAGCTTGCTGGTACATATAGTGTAGTATTATCAGGCTGATTAGATGTCCACTGTCTTAGAAGTCTTTGATAACAAACCAGGATCATTTCTGAGATCATATATGTTCAAAGAAAGTAACTCAACCATTGGACTTTAAGTGAATGAAACCATCTTTTTTGATATCTTATTTTAGCTTGTGCACATCTACTTACTTTAAGGACTTATTGGGAGGAACAAATATGCTCATTCTTACAAACATATATGATTTTACAACTGTTCATTTAGGAATACATAAAAGCAGTATCTTTCCATTTCAAATTCTTAATTGTAAAGATAAGTCCTTCAATTCTTCTTATTTCTGGGTGTCTAAAATCCTGAACAGAATCCATCAAATAGATGGAATGTAAGGAAGTGATAGTGGCACAACAATAGTTATTTGAAATAAATAAAGCAATCTGAGAATTATGGCAAGAATAATGTTAACGTCACCTCTTAGCCTGGATGAGAAAGAAAATTGGTCTTCTCTGTGGGAGATCCTTTACAGAGCCCTACAAAACAAGCTATTTAATAATGGACCTCAATCGTTTTGATAACCAATGGTAATGAACCTTCCTTTTATTAAGAAATAATTATTTCTATCTTTCTTAATGTGTCTTTTGAGTTGTACATGAAGAAATGAGATCACTGAGCCCTATGTAAGTCGAAGTCACATTTTTATGCCACACTCAATGAGTGATTTGCATTTCTAGCCTTTCCTTAAGCAAGTTCCAGTTATCAGTGTGTCAATAGGATTTCCAGTTCAGGTTTCTTTTTCCTGGAGAACTTTCCGCACTTTTTATGTCTGCATGACAAGTAGAAAATGCTTTCCCCAATCTGTGGGCTACAGAAAATCTCTAATGGCATTACTGTGGGTGTGGAATATACCAGGATAATCTGTTGATTTAATTTTGGCTACCATTCCAATTTCATTAAAAGCCTTTTGGACTGCCTTTCATAAATTTAACACAAAATGTTAGCATGGCTATTCATATGCATTTTTGTGCTCACCATAACTAAGGTATGCACTTTGCTGTACAATTTTCTTCTGTGGCCTTTTTGTAAGCAGTTATCCTTCTCTAATATGTGTTTTTTCATTCATCTTTTCATCTAAATTATTTAATTTTAATAGGTTTTTCTTATTAATCATTCATATATATATATATATATATATATATATATATATATATATATACACATATATATACACATATATATATATATATACATTTAAATCCTCTAGTACGGGGTGTAAAACTCAATTTCATTGAGGGCTGAATCAGGGTTATGTTTGACCTCAGGGGGGTGGGAGGCATGGCCAGGGTGGGCATGGCCAGCTCAATATCACTCATGTCAGGAGGCATCTGTGGTGGCTCGATTGCTCTGCTAGCAAAAATGGAGCTTGAGAGGGCTGCGCGTGGCCCTCCCAAGCTCTGTTTTCACTGGCAGAGTTGCAGGAGGCTGTCATAGCTGAAAACAGAGCTCTGAGGGCTGCTCAGGGCCCTCCTGAGCTCCGTTTTCACTGGCAGAGGCCCCATTCCCAGGGCAGCCCCATGGGTTCCATCCGGTCCATGGGTAGGGATGGGATTCAACCAGTATTTGCAACTCACCTTCTGCTGCAAGCCCAGTGTGCAAAACCAAACTACTCACATATCTCTAAGAATCGACCATCCATTCTCCATCAGTGAAACTCATGGAACTTTGTCCCAGCCAGGTATATTGGGAGATAGGAGCAGAAAGAAAAATATATTGCTGTTTGATTGAAATTTTCTTCCATTCTAAAGTTAGATTCCCAAATATTCTAAAGTGCAAAGATGGAACTGACTCCAGGTTATCAATGTTTGCTTCACAATTGATTGGCATTGTTCAATTAATTCCAAAAATTTGGCCTGTAGCTACAGCCTGTATTCTGAGATAAGTACATTTTATAAAAGTTGACACCTATCAGGTATTTTTATGCTGACTCTAAATGAAGTTCTATAATACCCAGTAAGCCTTATTCCAATGCAATTGTGCCAACATTTCTAATGCCACCTTCTAATCGTAGCTCACTGTTCTAGCTCTCACATAAGCAGCAAGGAACATTCATTTGAAACAAAATACCATAGCAAGAGTAGAAACACACAAGAAACCTCCACATTTAATGTATTATTAATATGTACTTACACACATATACATGCATGCGTGTGTGTGTGTGTGTGTGTGTGTATAAGATACATATATTAATATATGCATTTAATGTATAGATTTCAGTGAGTAATTTTAGTAGGCTGTAAATAAGACTGGGAAAACTGTTTTTGAAGAACGTCATACCAATTTTATCACAAAATAAATAAATGTACAATCACTTTGCCTCTGCGCAATAATGATCAGCAGAACAGGGATTTGCAAAATTCTAAAATATCTGTAAACTGTAATCTAACAAAATAACAAAGTTAGAAGGAACCTTGGAGGTTGTCTCTTCCAAGCCCCTTCTTAAGCAGGAAACTCTTTACCATTTCAGACAAAATGTCCAATCTCTTCTTAAAAACCTCCAGTGTTGGAACACCCACAACTTCTAGAGGCAGGAATTTTTTTCTCAGATCTAGATTGGTTCTCTCCTTGATTAGTTTACATCCATTGTTTCTTGTCCTGCCTTTGGTGCTTTGGAGAATAGTTTGACTACCTCTTCTTTATGTTAACCTCTTAGATATTGGAATACTGCTGTCATGTCACCCCAGTCCTCCTTTTCATTCAATCTGTAGAGGAAAGCATATATGTGACAAACAGCTGAGGAAGCGTTAACTTTAGCTCTTTTCAAGCATTGTCTACATTTGTTCAATCCAACTACAGTCTGTTTGTTGTGAGCTGGAACTTGAGAATGGAAGGTTTTCTCCAAACTTTTTTCGAAGTCAAATCTGGCATTCAGTTGAAGAAACTTCATCTTATGCCAATTTGCATACAGAGATCTAGTGATTTGTTTAAAAATTAAAGATGAATAACAACTTAAATTAAATTCCTATTTTTGATTTTTTTTTAAAAAAAGTTTCACTTTTTCAGATCCTTCAGCCATAAGATCCTGCACCTCAGAGAGAAATAGCAAAATTGTGCTTCATCACTCTTCTAAGGTCAATAGATCTATCACACTGTGGTTTTATAGCTCCTCTGCATGTTCCTCTGGATGAACTGTGCATACTACAAATGGAAGCACAGTGTCAAGAGAAAATCACAGCTAATCCATTGTCTTCTTCTAAAACCTCTGATATAGTCCAGTCAATTTGAAACAATGTTTCTTTCTGCATAGGAAAAAAAAATCCAATTCAAGTGAGGTCAGACTATCTTTCTCGGTATTTGTTTTCTCATTGGATAGATTGTGTGAATGTCCCTTGCTCTAGACTTCAATTCACTCAACACAGTTTGCTGGAAAGTCCTGGAATCATTCTGACTTTCTGGTTATACTCAGAATTTGTATAGAATTTGTACATTTCACTGACCTGGATTGAAATATGCCATGCAAAGTCTATTTGGTCCCTTCCTTCCTTCCTTTCTCCCTCCCTCCCTCTCTCCCTTGTTCCCTCTCTCTTTCTCTCTCTCATTCTAGAAATCATTATCAGTCTTAAAACCAGAATAAGATAGAACTGAGAGTGAGAAGTAAAATGTTCATCACTGCCTATGTTCTAATCAAATGCCCTGGATAATGGACTGAGGTCCGTTGAAGTCTTCTTAGCAGAGGGTATAGTAAGAAACTTAATTATGATTTATTGAAACACCATTAAATGGTTGTTTTCAATCCATTTTCCAGCAAAAAAAAACAAAAAACTTTATTTTTCCCTTTCTTTCTCTCTCTCTCTCTCTCTCTCTCTCTCTCTCTCTCTCTCTCTCTCTTTCTTTCTCCCTTTCTCCCTTTCTCCCTTTCTGGAAACCCCAGAAGGTCTTTGGTGGGAGGAAAAAAGGCCACACATTTTGAAACTGAGAACATGCACATTGATCAACTGGCATTCTTAGAGTTATACTATTGATTAGCTTAGCCTGAGTAAGGATAGCTGGCAGCACTTTCAATAAGCTCTCAACTCAAGCTCAGTTCACTTGGAGATCCTCAGACAGTGAGGATGAAGTGTGGATAAAAGGGTTTGCTTTTAAAGCAGGTTGCATATTGATTTACTGAAGGAACAAATGTATAAAGAATCATTAGCTCATGTTTCTAAAGGTCACAGGTTTCTGCAATTACTATTTCTTTCATCCTTTTATTATTATTTTTTCAGTGCCAACCATAGATATAGCAAAAGTGAGGCATTCACTTTAGTTGATCTGGAAAGCTAGAAATCAAAGTCAAACTATTGGAAGATAGAAAAGTGTATCAGGGAGTCTTTCCAAACTCCTAATTTATGCTCCTCAAGTATAGAAGTTCTAGTTCCCCATTAAAAAAAAAAAAAAA
>BLBF01000003.1:70565864-70613895 GCA_015471245.1 Laticauda colubrina
ATCATCATCATCATCATCATCATCATCATCATCATCATCATCATCAAAATCACCAGCAGGATCATAAGCAGCAGCAGCAGCAGCAGGATCAGCAGCAGCAGCAGCAGCAGCAAGACCAGGATGAACAGCAGCAGAGTAAGCACCAGCAGCAGGGTCAGCAAGACCAGGAGCACGAGCAGAACGAGCAGGACCAGCAGGACCAGGAGCAGCTTCAGCAGAGTATGCAGCAGAAGCACCACTGCCAGGAGTAGCTCCAGCAGAAGCTCCAGCAACAGAAGAGCGAGCCCAAGCAGCAGAAGCCCCAGCAGAAAATGAATCAGGGACATGGGGCAGGAGGGTGGCCCTGTCTCTCTTGCCAGGGATGGCGGCAGGTTGCTGAGACTTTTGCTTCTTCCCCATGGTTGTGGGGTTGCTGGCTAGCAGGGAGGCTGGCAGGAAGGCTTGCAGGCACCAAGGCTGGCAGGAAGGCTGGCAGGAAGGCTGGCAGGAAGGCTGGCAGGAAGCCTGTTAGGAAGCCTGGCAGGAAGGCTGGCAGGAAGGCAGGCACCAAGGTTGGCAGACAGACTGGCTGGCAGGGAGGCTGGAAGGCAGGCTGGCAGCAATGCTGGCAGGGAGGCTGGAAGGCTGGATGCCAGCAAGGCTGGGAGGGAGGCTGGAAGGCAGTCTGGCAGCAAGTATCGCAGGGAGTGTGCCCAGGAGGCTGGGAGGCAGGCTTGGAGGCAGGCTGGCAGCAAGGCTTGCAGGCAGACATGCAGGCAAGTAACTCGAAGTGTTCAGCAGCAGGTCTTTCCTCGGAATGCTAGACGTGCGAGCTGCTTCCCTTTAAATCTGGGGGGCTTGTGCAATGCATCCCCCCCGCATGCGCAATTTACGCCAGGCATCTGTTTGGCTTCCACTGTGCATCCACTAGGCTTCCGCTGTGCATCTGCTTCATCCGCTGTATATCCGTTCTGCATCCGCTTTTTCCGTTCCTCATCTGCTTCACTGAGGCCCCCCGGAAGCCTAGCGGACGCGCCATCCGCTTCCATCTGCTGTGCTTCCGTTCCGCATCCGCTTTGCATCCGCCCTGCGTCCTCCCCGCGTCCATGTTGTCCGCTCCAATTATGCAAATTTTCGCCCCTTTTGAGCACGGATACAACGGATGTAACATTTTTCTCTTCCGTTGTGTCCGTTTTGCATCCATTGGGCAGTGTGACAGGGCCTTTACTCTATGAAGATATAATTAATGACTAAGAAAATGCCTAGATTCCATTTCCTCTTTGACATATATGATTAATACCTAACTCTTTAAAAGAATAATTGTATATAAACCTTTTTATTAAATTTGAACAATAAATTGATTATATACATCCACACATATACATAATGTATTTACGTATCTGTGTATATAAGTATGTATATGCATATTTAGTCAGAATATAGCTGGAAGGGAGATTGGAAGTCTTCTTATCAAATCCCCTGCTCAAGCAGGAGACCCTATACCATTTCAGATATGTGGTTGTCCAATCTTTTCTTAAAAACCTCAAGTGATGAAGCACCCATAACTTCTGAAGGCAAGGTGTTCCCACTGTTAGGAAGTTTCTCATTAATTCCAGGTTGATTCTGTTTGATCAATTTCCATCCATTGTTTCTTGTCTTGTCTTCTGGTTCTTTGGAAAATAAATTGACTCCTTCTACTTTGTGGCAGCCCCACAACTACTGGAATATTATCAGTGGTGGGATTCAAAAAATTTGTATGACCAGTTCTGTGGGTGTGGCTTGATGGGAATGGCAGAGGAAGCATACTGCAAAATCTCCATTCCCCACCCCACTCCAGGGAAAGGATACTATAAAATCTCTAATCCCATACCACTCCTGAAAAGAGGTTACTGCAAAATCCCACTCTTTCCCTACCCCACTAATCTGCTTTACAGCTCCATTCTCTTGTGCAGGGCAACAAAAGAAGACCCAGCAGATCATCTGGGACTTGGGAGGCAGAGAATAGATGGGGGTGGGGCCAGTCAGAGGTAGTTGTTGCTGGTTCTCCGAACTACTCAAAATTTCCACTATCGGTTCTCCAGAACTGAATACCACCTCTGAATATTGCTATCATGTCAGTCCTAGTCCTTCTCTAGATTGGCCACAACCAATTCCTGCAGCTGTTCTTCCTATGCTTTTGTCTCCAGGTCCTTAATCATCTTAGTTGCTCTTCTTTGCACTTTTTCCAAAGTCTCAACATCTTTTTGTAATGTGGTGACCAAAACTGGATGCAGTGTTCCAAGTGTGGTCTTACTAAAGATTTATAAAATGGTACTAATACTTTATGTGATTTTGAGTCCATGCCTCTATTAATACAACCAAGGATTGTATAAGCTTTTTTGGCAATGGCAGCTGGCTCATATTTGACTCATGTGTTTATGTGGTTCTTTGACTTAATTTTCAGTTTTGTTGAATGCATCTATGCAAATATTAAGTTTGGAGTTTAGATTAGAACTTGGAAGGAACCTCCAAAATGAATCACAGAAAGCATCTTTCTCTAAACAGGGGTAAGAAATGACTCACACGCATCCAATTCAAATCAAACTCATTTGACTTGTTTGATTCATTTGACTTATTTGACTTGTTTGAAAGTAGAATAACGATGAATCCATTTCCTGAATAGATTTAAGTCTGTTTTGTGAATAGCTACAATAACTCAAATGAATTTGTCTAAGGCACAAACCTAATGAAGATAATAAACCATGAATGATGCAAGAGAATTTGGATTAAACTAATTGTTAAGATCCACAAGGTGCAACAATTTCTAAAAGACAGAAACCTTTTTATCATAAATAGAA
The DNA here is from genome assembly GCA_015471245.1 of Laticauda colubrina. Taxonomy (NCBI): domain Eukaryota; kingdom Metazoa; phylum Chordata; class Lepidosauria; order Squamata; family Elapidae; genus Laticauda; species Laticauda colubrina. Next base: position 70,568,681 of record BLBF01000003.1, read on the forward strand.
AGTCTTAATATGGCACAGCATCTCTTTTGGACCTAATTAGAATGTGAACGCATTTCTCAATGAAGCATTTGGAAAGCAAACTTAGTCAGGAGTCAAATAAAAAAAATTACTAACAAAATAAAATCTATCAGAGAGGCCACTGGAGACCAATTCATTTAATTATAAAGAAGAACATTGACAGTAACAGTAGAAATAGTATTTTTTTATTTTAAAGCAAGTATTCATAAATGGAAAAATGACTTCATTAACCTAATCTTTCAAACATGTCTTTTGGATATCAAAGATACTGAATAATAATTTTCATAGATTATATCCGATGTGACATTATGGGAACCAAATTTGATGCAACATTGTAGGATTGGACTTAACATGTACTCTAACTGTTCCATCCAGAAAGAAGTACGTGAGACTGGGTTCCAACAACAAACTCTTTATTTAAACTCACAAAGCAATGGTAACGGAACAAGAGCCCAAGCCACGGCAGCCCTTTATATAGCGGCTTGACTGCGGCTTGTGGCCAATGACACCATTTTAAGTGTTCCCGCCATCTGGCGGGCTAATCGGATTGGTTCTCTAATGGCCAATCCGAGAATGGCCTTTTCAGCCAATCAGAATAGGGAACTTGGAGCCTACCAAGTTCCAAACAGAACACCCCTCCCCCCTTGATTCAGTCCAACGTGCGTCACGTAGTCACGCAGGTAGGTGGGCTTTTTTTGAGTCCTGGTTGACCTGCACAGCTCAGTCTCAGCGTGGTCTTCAAGCGGTTCAGATGGGATTGCTGTCTCTGTTTCTTCTCCATGGAACCTTCTGGAAGGGCGAATCAGCCATGCCGCTCTTGCCTGAGTCTCTCGGGCCGGTTGAGATGGCTCCACCGCTCCCTCCTGGTTTGAACAGGTTGATCGAGCTGGCCTGGCTGTTTTCTTCCAGGAAGGCCTCGCTTCTTTCTCCTGCTCCCGGACTTCTCATTTGGGGTTCATCTAACCGTGAGTGCTCTTTTTGGTTTGTTTGATAGTCTCTTTTGTCGTGTTTGTTTTCTTGTTATGGGAGGTTCGTCTCTCCCTTTTTTATTATTTTGTATTTCCTCTCCCTCCTCAGTTGTTTTTTGGTCGATATTTATTTTTGGCTCTGGTGTGTTTTTGGGTTCGAGGTTGCAAGAACGAATCAATGGTCAATGTGCCGCTTCCATTCTTTTCTGTCATCTAGGAGTAGTCGGTAAGACCGGGGGCCTGTAATTTGGGTGATCATGGCTGGAAGCCACAATGGGTCCCCGGTGAGGTTTTTTGCATAGATCAGGTCGCCAGTTTCAAATGTTCCCTATTTGCTGGAGGAGTTGGGGGGTTTGTCCCAGGTATAAGCGGGGTGCAGTCTGTCTAGGTAGGAACACAATTTCCTACACATTAGGAGTTCTGCTGGGTTTTTGTGGGTTGTGCTGCTAGGGGTAATATGCTGCAGGGTTAGTAGTTGGTTTAGTTTGTCTTGCACGTCCCCCTTGTCCATTCTGTCTTGGCCCTCCTTAGTGTACCAGACCATGCATTCAGCCCTGCTGTTTGCAGCCAGATGGGCCAGCGCCGTTAAAGGATGTCGGATACCCTGGGCAGCAAGATACTGTTCAAATGCTAACGTTGTAAACTGGGGCCCATTATCCAACACTGGTACATCAGGCAGTCCATGCGAAGTGAAAAGTTTGTCTAGCTGTTTCAGTGGTTGTGGAAGCCATGAGGATGACTTCTAACCAGTTCGAGTAGGCATCCACAACTATTAAAAAGGTGTTGCCTTTTGTCAGCCCAGCAAAGTCAATATGTAGTCTTGACCATGGACCCCGGGGAGTTTTCCATTCTCTAACTGGTGCCTGTGGGGGGGTAGGCCTCGATTTTTGACAGTCATGGCATGTTACCACCCAACGTTCAATGTCCTTGTCCAGCCCTGGCCACCAGACGTAATTCCTGGCCAAGGCTTTCATTTTGACTATGCCCGGGTGCCCCTCGTGCAACATGCACAGAACATCTTCCTGGGGTCTGTTTGGTATCACCACCCTGTCAACCCATAATATGCAACCTTCTCGATAGACAGTTCGGTCTGTCAGGTGCGAAATGGCTTAAAAGTCTCAGTTTTGTTCTCTTCCGGCAAACCCTTACCTACACAATTCAAGATGAGCACTGTCAAAGGGTCTTTTGTGGTGGCTCTCGTGACATCCCCTGTGGTTCACGGCAGGTTCAGGCAGGTCTCTAGTTGAAGTGTGGAGATGGTTGGAGCTGAGTCCTCTTCTGTGATGGGCAGTGGGGAACGGCTCAGGGCATCGGCATGGGTGATGGTTTTTCTGGGGCGATGAATCAGTGTGTAGGAGTAAGCAGCAAGGATTTCAGACCACCTCGTCATTCTAAGTGACAGAACATTCGGGGTTGACTTGTTACCTGCTAGGATTCCTAACAGGGGGCTTGTGATCAGTGATCATCGAAAAGGTTCTCCTTTAAAGGTACTCATGGAATCTTTTGACTCCGGTGATGATTGCGAGGGCTTCTCGGTCGAGTTGGCTGTAACTGCGTTCTGACTTGGAAAGTGTCTTTAAATAAAAAGCGACCGGTGCCTCTCTGCCATCTGGTAGCTTGTGGCTCAGGATGGCGCCGATTCCAAAAGGCAATGCATCACATGTGACCTTCAAAGGCAGGGTATTGCTATACTGGATTAAAATAGTGTTAGACGTTAATAGGTTTTTGATACCCTGAAATGCTGCTTGTTCCCGGTGGCCCCATTTCCAGATAATTTTTTTGTCTAACAACCGGTGTAAGGGTTCTGCAATGGTTGCCTTATGGGGCAGGAACACATTGTAAAAATTTAAGAGACCTAGGAATGCTTGAAGGTCAGCTTTGTTCCTAGGTCTAGGTGCATCTTTAATTGCCTTTATCTTTTTTTTGGTGGGGTGTATGCCTTGTTCATCTATTAAATGGCCCAAAACTCAACCTGGTTGGTGGCTAGATTACATTTCTCTCATTTTACCTTGAGGCCTACGTCTCTAAATCTTCTTAAAACTTCCCTCAATCTGTTCTCTAGTTGGTTGGTGTTTTTTGCTGAGACCAGAATGTTGTCAAAATAAGGGATGACTCCCTTTATTCCATTTAACAGATGCTCCATGAACTTTGTAATACGCCTGGGGCAACGCTAACGCCGAACTGGAGATGGTTACACTTGAATACCCCTCTATGTGTCACAATCGTCTGTGCCTCTGTGGTAGTGGGGTCTATGGGTAGCTGTTGGTACGCCTGTGCAAGATCAAGCTTCGCAAAAAAATTTTCTCCCCCTAGTGAGTGCAGTAAATGTTGCACTACTGGTACTGGGTATGCGCTTTGTTGGAGTGCATGGTTTAGGGTTGCCTTGTAGTCTCCACAGATGCACACTGACCCATCTGGTTTCACAGGAGTCATGATAGGTATTTCCCACCTGGCATGGTCGATTAGCTCTAACACCCCTTGAGCTATTAATTTGTTTAGTTGTTCATCAATTTTTGGTTTTAAAGCAAACGGGACATGTCTAGCCTTTAAACAGATGGGGCTATTTTCAGGCCTAGGCTAAATGAAATTGGGGTCCCCTTGCACTCGCCTAGGGTCCTGTTGAAAACATCTTGGAATTCTTGTAGCAGGCTCTCCTCCCAGTTGGCTGTGGCAATGCGGTTTATCCCGGTCATCCCGATTCCCAAGGGGCGCGAACCATTTGATCCCTAACAGACTAGGGTGATCATGGTCGACAATGGTCAGAGACAAGATTTCGGTGTGATTCTTAAATTCGACGAGGAAATGTCCAAGACCTACTTCTGGGATTCTATTTCCCTGATAGTCTTTCAAATTCAGTCTTTGTTTCTGTAATTCTTTTTGTTTAATGTCTGGTATCAGGCGCCGGATGTTATTCCAGGTTACCATAGATAGGAAAGACCCTGAGTCGACTTCCATTTCACAGGGCTTCCCTTCGATGCTCAACACTATCCGGACCTTCTTCCCATTTTCTGCCCTGGCATTTCTGATAGTTACCGTCTGGTGTGTTTCCTCTCTGTCACTGGTTCTTTTGCTTCAGTTCCATCTGCTTCCGGCTTGTCTTTCTTCATGTCTGGGGGGGGGGGGTGCTGCCGCGTCTTTTAGGACTATAGCTCTTTTTTTTTCGGCAGACCCTTTCAATGTGCACCTGTTTGTTACAAATCCTACAGATTGCGTTGAAGAATCTGCATTCAGCTCGCGGGTGGTTGCCCTCACATCCCGCACACTGAAACTCCCACCTGTTTCTTCTCTTTTCCCGTCATTTCTTGTCTGATTGAAGTCTATGGATATCTTCATTTTCATTCTTGGTATCGCTCTGGGATTCAAGATCTTCATAGTGGGCTGTCGCTGTGGGCTGTTTCTTGCCTCCCTCTGCCTTCTTTTCTCTGGCTTGGTTTGGCAAATCTGGAATCACATTCATTTGGTGCATGGTGGCTGCTGACTTCTTTGCTGCTTCAGCAGCGGTTGCTTCTGCAATAGCTTCGACCACGGTTATGTTTGGTCTATTCAGCAGCTTACTCTGAAGTGTAGTGTCCTTCAACCCGAGGACCATGCAGTCCCTCATGGCCTTGTCCATGTTCTGGAATTTGCAAGCTCCTCCGTTGTGTCTCAGGACTGCTACAAAATCTCCAACTGTTTCATTTTCCTTCTGGTGTCTCTTGTAGAACTCATGTCTTTTTATCAAGTTGGAGACCACAGCTGCGTAATATGCTCTGAGCGTTCTGTTCAACTCTGAGCGTTCTGTTGGGCCATGTCATCTGTTTGACATCTTGGGGTTTAGCCAGCGCCTTCGCCATTTTAAAAATGGCCGGTCCGCAGTGTGTAAGGAAGACAGCCCTCTTCCTTTGGTCAGATATTTCCTGCAATTCATTGCTTTCTAAAAACATAAGAAAGCGATCGACATACGACTCCCAATCCTCCTCATCAGGACTGAATGGTGCAGGCAGTGCATTGTTACCGGCCATCTCTCTCGCTCAGTTCAGAATTTCCGCGTGCTTCGGTCTCGTTCTTCTATGACGATCCCACCCTCATCACCAGTGTTCCATCCGGAAAGAAGTGCACGAGACCGGGTTCCAACAACAAACTCTTTATTTAAACTCACTAAGCAATGGTAATGGAACAACAGCCCAAGCCATGGCAGCCCTTTATATAGCGGCTTGACCGCAGCTTGTGGCCAGTGACACCACTTTAAGTGTTCCTGCCATCTGGCGGGCTAATCGGATTGGTTCTCTAATGACCAATCCGAGAATGGCCTTTTCGGCCAATCAGAATAGGGAACTTGGAGCCTACCAAGTTCCATACATAACACTAACATTTAAATCTTAGATGCCTGAATCTAATCATACAGATTTTTTATTGCTGCTCAACAAATCAGTATAGCTTACTATAATCACAGTCAATTAAAGTGGTACCAGTGTAAAAGAGACAAGGTCAACAGTTTAGAAAAACACTGATAGAATAAATAGGATTTAAATACATAACATTTACATTTAAAAAGCCTGCTAGAAGAGCACTACAGCAGCAAGAAAAATATCACTCAGTGGAGCAAAACACTGGGAAAAAAAGATTGAAATGTATCAGGTGGGAGAAGTCATCCTTAGGAGATCAGAAGTTGCCAGCTTTGCTGCCTTGCCATACACACATGCAGCAAGATTTGTGCAAGTGTTTATTCAAACCCCTCAAGCAGGTCCTCAGAAAGCACTCCTGTTGCACAGTTCTGGATCTCAAACTCCCCATGGCAAGAGTCACTGGGCAGTCAAGCCCAGGAAAGCAGTTCAGGAATCAAACAGGCCAGGATACAAGACACAGAATTGGGCACATTGCTCCATCAACACTCAAGTCCTCAGGACAGTTAAATAGGGAATGCCAGTGCAGCTCTTCATGAGAGGGGAGGTTGCTTCCTCATGAGTAGTCTAGCTGACTGGTATTGTGCTTGTCTTCTCTCTACACTACCTTTTCCTTGGATGAGGAGGAGGTATGGACTCTACCTTCTCCTCATTGCTCATGGATGGCAGCTGCTGCTCACCTGGAGCCTTCTGGCCAACTTGCTGCAGTTCACCTTCCTCTGAATCAGCCTGTGGCTGATTGTCTGATTGAGCCAGCTGATTCACCCAGCTGAGGCTACTCCATTAAGCTAGCATTCTCTGAGCCCTGATGCTGACCAATACTTGGTTCCACACTTTCCTCTGCAGACTCAAACTCATCCTCTTCTCACAGCGAGAGAGGGATTCAGGGGTGGATCTATGATAGCAGCATAGTGTGTGATGGTTCTTCTTCTTCTTCTGCAGTAAGTTCTAGTTGTGTCGTGCTGCTGGGGGCACAGGTCAAATCCAAAACTATGTGCAATGTGCAATGTTTTACTTTTACTCTGTTATTTAATAGCCATATGAGGCTACTGGATGGATGACATTACCCAGGATTAGCTATCATTGGTTATTGAGGATATTCAATTATATCTCTCTACTTCTGGCCACTTAGCTAGAGGTAGCCCTCGACTTACAACCACAATTGAGCCGAAAAGTTCAGTTGCTAAGCGAGACAGTTAAGTGAATTTTACCACATGTTGTGACCTTTCTTTCCATAGTTATTAAGTGAATCACTGCAGTTAATTACATGGTTCTAAACAGGGGCGGGATTCAAATTTCTTAACAACTGGTTCTATGGGCATGGCCTAATTTGTGGGTGTGGCTTAGTGGTCATGTGACTGGGTGGGTGTGGCTTGCTGACTGGGGGTGACTTGGTGGTAACGTGACTGGGTGGGCATGGCTTGTATGTAAATATTGTAAATATTTATGTAAATATTGAATTTTTTATATATAGGTATAAAAAAGAGCAAGTTTTACCTAAAATCAGGCAAAGCAGATTGAGTTGCTTGCAGAATCACAGATTCATTCACAGATTTACCTTTCTGCAATCTGCTGCCTGAGTCTGCACTGAAAAATAGAAGCTTCAGTCCTAAGGAAGGTTCAGTTCTGCTCTCAGGCCACTTCTCCCCTACCCCTCAACCCCCTGAATACCACCCTGACTGGGCCTCAGGGAAGTCTTCTGGGCAAAGGCAAAGCAGTACAACAGTGATTTAGATTAGCTAGAAAGCAGAAATCTGACAGGAGGGGAGGGGCCAGCCAGTGGCATGATTTTCTGGTTCTCCGAACTGCACAGATGTTGTAACTATGTATCATTTATGTGTTTGCAATTGTATAGCAATGCAACTATGGATCATTCAGACATTTCAACATTGTATCATTTCACGTGTAATCATTAAGCTTCTGTCTTCTCAGTGACCTTTTACAGGGCACGTACAGAGACAAGGAGTCAAACATTTGCAGAAATGGTTTATTCACTTGGGATTACATTTTCTGGCATGCAGCTTTGTGAAGAAGTAATATCCTGATCAAATATAATTCTTGCCATCCTGTCTGTCCTGATATCCTGCTGTTGTTTAAGTCATTGTTAAATTTGTATATTCCGTCTGACCTAGGCTTAACCTAGGTTCTGAATAAACAATCACCCCCTTTTGAATGAGCATAATAAAAGAGCTTGTACCCAGCCATTCTGGGTGCACTCATCTCGAGGAACTTCGTCTCCTGTCGTTTCTCTCTCCTTCGCTCCCTGTCATGAGACACCCATCTGATGCGGGATAGCAGATACCGCATTCTGGTGCCCCCGACGTGATTCCCTAAGGGGGATACGCTGCAACGCGCTCATATCTTACTCGCTCGATGGGAGCTGTGCACATCATCGGATCTGAAACACGGTCTCGACTTTCGTAAGTATGGGCGGAAACTTTTCTCAACAACAGACAGAGCATCTGAAGGAATTGAGGGAGTTAGTTGCCTCTTCTTCTAAATATTCTGCTAATTTAAAGGGCTCGCCTGTAAAAATTAAACCTATTGCTACATTATTGGCTTATGTGTGGCAACACTGTCCCACTTATCCAGAGAAAGGGTCCTTAAAAATCTCCATTTGGGAAAAAATTGGTGACTATCTCCATAATCCTCCTCGTGCACCTATTGGCATTTTGGTCACTTGGAGGAAAATTATGGAGGCTTTAAAAGTCCATTATAAAATAGAATTTGAATCTCCTCCACCAAGTTGTGATAACTTTCCTGTCCTTCAACCCTCCGCACCCAATGATCAAAAATCCTTACGAGAGTCTCCCTCCATCCAATCCACTTCTTTAAAAGGAGAGCTCTCGTGTCCTCCACTACCCCCCCGAAAAGGGGGGGGGTGTTGTAAAAGCCATTCAACAAGCCTTTTAGAAATGGATGAGGACAATTTTTGGTCTGGGAGTCAGAATTAGAAACGGGGCAGGCAGCCAGCCCCACAACAAAGGCTGCTGAAAATTGCAACTTTTTCTTCTTTCCCTTACGATCTTGTTGCTAATGAAACTGTTACTTATCTTCCTGGTGTTGCTGACTTTCTCTTTGTATTATACTTGTTCCATGTGGGTACGTCATGAAAATGCTACCCATAGCTTTCACTCTGTCACTTCTGTTTTGTTTACAGAACACTCTATCACTCGCTCTTTTGTTCCTTCTTTACTCTCCCTATGGAAAAGAACCTTAAAATCTTTTCCTCTATTCAAGCTAGATATAGGGGGACCTAAATGTCCTTCTCTTGTATTATGGGTTCCTCCAACCCAACTAACATCCTTGATGAATGATCAAATTAATCTTCATTGTCATTATTGTAATTATTATCCTTTTTCTACTAATTGCATTCCCTTTTCATCTTTTAAATGTTCTACAACTAACTTGTCCATAGTCCTCTCTCCTACTTGTAATGCTTTTATATACCCAAACTCTGATCCTGTCAACAAACAACGCTTCAAAAGAACTGTCCATGACGATCCACAGAAGCCTCATAGAAAATATAATATTACTTGGACTATAAAAGATTTTCAAGGCATTCCTTTAAGCTCTACAACCAATTCTTCTCGCATAGAAGACTTCTACCCACCACTTCAATTTGATTTGGCAGAAATGCTTGTAGGCTCCACCGCCTACAACTCGCCTTGTCATCCAACTGAGCCTAGTCATAGAGTGGTAAATAAATATAGGTTTTATGTATGCCCCGGACAGCCCGTTTCCAACACTCAGACCCCTGCCCAACGACTTCTTGACTTTGGAGGGTCATCTGATTACTTTTGCAAAGCCTGGTCATGTGTTTCAACTGGACATATTTATTGGGATCCAGGCACTAAGGGTGATCTCATTACTGTCACTCGCACTACATGGGACATTCCATGCAGTGATAAAAAATTGCCCAAATGCAACCCGGTAACCATAAGGTTCACGGACCAAGGCAAGAAAAGTACTCTATGGGACACTGGCTTGAAATGGGGTGCCCGCCTAAAAGGAGTCTGGCCAGAAAAGCATTATGGAAATATTTTTTACATTCAACGTCACATTGAACTCCCTCGCTCTAACCCGGTGGGACCACATGAAAAGGTTATTAAATCCCCATTCTTGCAACCCATAACACAGGGAGTTAACCCATTGATTCCAATGATCAAAGCTTCCTATGCCTTGCTGAACTCTTCAAACTCATCAATTGCCTCCACATGTTGGCTTTGTATTTCTGCCTCTCCACCTTTTTACGAAGCCATCGCTTCCCAAGAATCCATTGCTAATTCCACATCAGACGAACGTTGCCGTTGGAGGAACTCCACTATTACTGTTTCTTCCATCACTGGAGTTGGTTGTTGCTTAGGAAATATTCCATCCAATTACTCACAATATTGTCATAATGTTTCTAATGGCTATCATTGTAATGTATATCTTCCTAAGAACCGCCTTGGCCGTTTCCACACCATCGGAGGATACTCTGCAGTCTACACCACTTCAGGAGGAAATTTAACATCACGCCTGAAAGGAATGTATTTTATCCCTGGCAACAACTCTGTCTGGGCTTGTTCCACCGGTCTCACAGCATGTGTCTATGGGGATGAACTTATTAAATCCAAATCATTTTGCATTCAAGTATGGCTTGTACCAAAAATTAACGTGTATAACTCTGATGATTTTATATCCCTACAGGCACCCATGGAATACCCCCTCAGAGCAAAGCGGGAAATTATTAGTACTCTCACTCTAGGTTTACTGCTTGCTCTGGGCACCACGGGCACAGCCACGCGCATTGCAGGACTAGCTGTCTCTGAACAAAAAATTACAGCTCTAGGTTCAGTCATTGATGATGATTTGTTACGAATTGAGAAGTCAATTACAGCTTTGCAAAACTCCTTGACTTCCCTCTCAGAAGTGGTCTTGCAGAATCGCAGAGGTTTAGATCTGTTATTTTTAAAACAAGGGGGATTGTGTGCTGCGCTTAAAGAAGAATGTTGTTTTTATGCTGATAACAGGGGGATTGTGTTGGATTCTATGAAAGAATTAGAAAAACACTTAAAAGACAGAGAAAACGAAAGGTTAAACATGTATAATTGGTATCAAGGCTTGTTTTCTATTTCACCATGGCTTACAACCCTTATAACTGCATTGGCAGGACCATTAATAATCATTATATTAATATGTATTATAGGACCTTGTTGTTTTAACAGAATATTGCAATTTTTGAAAAATCAATTATCCTCCATAACTGCTAATGTTAATGTGTTATTGCAAACTAATGTTAAGCCCTTAACACCGGATGAAAAAATGTCATTGCTGAGTTACTGCTCCTTGGACAACCCTGACGCTGATGGATTGCACTCCTGCCTAGATGACTGGGACGGTGAACATTTTAGAAAAAAGGTTCCTGTCTTCTTGGACAAGGAAGAAGATTCGTCATAAAAAATAAAAACAGAGGAGATGTTGTAACTATGTATCATTTATGTGTTTGCAATTGTATATCAATGCAACTATGGATCATTCAGACATTTCAACATTGTATCATTTTACGTGTAATCATTAAGCTTCTGTCTTCTCAGTGACCTTTTACAGGGCACGTACAGAGACAAGGAGTCAAACATTTGCAGAAATGGTTTATTCACTTGGGATTACATTGTCTGGCATGCAGGTTTGTGAAGAAGTAATATCCTGATCAAATATAATTCTTGCCATCCTGTCTGTCCTGATATCCTGCTGTTTTTTGAGTCATTGTTAAATTTGTATATTCCGTCTGACCTAGGCTTAACCTAGGTTCTGAATAAACAATCACCCCCTTTTGAATGAGCATAATAAAAGAGCTTGTACCCAGCCATTCTGGGCGCACTCATCTCGAGGAACTTCGTCTCCTGTCATTTCTCTCTCCTTCGCTCCCTGTCATGAGACGCCCATCTGATGCGGGATAGCAGATACCGCACACAGAATCATAACAACTGGTTCTATAGAACTGGTCTGAACTGGTAGAATCCCATCCCTGGTTATAAAGGAATCTGGCTTTCCCATTGACTTTGCTTGTCAGAAGATTGCCAAAGGTAATCATTGCAACCTGGACCCTTGCAACCATCATAATTATGAGTCAGTTGCCAATCATTTGAATTTTGATCATATGACTATGAGGATGCTGCATGGTCATAATTATGAGAAAAGACCAAAAGTCACTTTTTTCAGCCCCATTGAAACTTTGAATGATCACATGAACAGTTCATATAAATGAACAGTTATACATTGAGGACTACTTGTACATTCTCCGTTTCATCTAGATGGAGAGTAATAGATTCAGGGAACCCTAAGAAGGCAAGTGATTGTGGATAGTGGGACCATGCCAATTTCTGTGTTTTAGAAATTGTTGAACTTAGTTCTGATATGTACTCTAAATGAGGCTGCATTTTAGACCACTCAAGAGTTGCAGCGACTCCAGATTGCAGTAAAGTTTAGGTGTGTCTTTGTTTACCTAGATAATACCTCTAATGGATGCTCCCAATGGATTTGTAAGTACAATTCAAGGTACCGATTATATTATAAAATCCTTCATGGCATGAAGCCAGGTTATTAGTTATTAGTCTCTTGTTATTTCTATCTTTCCCATCAGATCTAACACGATAGGTTTGCACAGGGTTCCTTCTGTTAAATAATGCCATCTAATGGGTCCCCAAAAACACCTTCTCAGTCACTGAACTTACCCTCTTGGACAGATATTCTCCTGATATTTAGACAGTCCCAATTTTGCTGATTTTTCTTAAGGCACTGAAACCTGGCTCTTTCCTGAAGCGTTGCATTTGAGTGAGGCTATTTTATATGCTGATTGTTGTTTTCTATATATTGCTGTGCCCATGAAATACTGTTTCAGTTATGTTTATATCATTGATTGTTAGCTGTTCTAAGTCATGTGTTGATTGGGCAGCCATTAAAAATTAAATAAACTCCGCAGATACTTGTAGCTAGTGCAAAGTGTGATTTCTTTTGAAGCCAGTGAATCTAACAACATTCTTGATCAGGTGGAACTGTCCAAGTGAAGACATTCAAACAGGATTTGCAGAAAAAGTCCATAAATTACAAATCTGGTCTCCTGCTCCCTGTTTCCCACCACAATTGTTCAGGAAGGATAAGAAATAATGTAACTATGCTACTGAACTTACCTTTCCTGGAAAATCATGGTAAAAGAAAAAAGAGAGGATTAAAAAACAATAAGGCCCATCATGTACACAGATTCCAAACTAAATGAAAATAAAATCTCTGCCAGGCTTTTGCAAAGAAAACTTTGCACAACTGAGGTGCAATTCTCAAATCAAATTAAAGCCTAATATTCTTTGCTTCTACACAAGGCTTTATGTTGTCTTGGGGTCTTAGCCAGCACTTTTAATAGCCAGAAGTGGATGCTTCACAGTCGTGGGATTCAAATTTTTTTACTTCCATTTTTGTGGGCATGGCTTGATGGGTGTGGCAGGAGAAGGATACTGTAAAATCTCCAGTCAGAGGTAGTATTTGCTGGTTCTCCAAACTACTCAACATTTCTGCAACCGGTTCTCTAGAACTGGTCAGAACCTGCTGAATACCACCTCTAATGCTGCAAAAAACTTGAATAAAAACCACTTACTGCAACTGCCAAAGGAAGTCTCTAAATAAAAGCAAGGCAAGACAACACAGCCACTTTGCTCTGCTTTTAGAAATGAGAGGACCATTTAATTTGTTTACCAACTTTGTGGCAATGTTTCCTTTGAACTAGATTCCTTTCAAAAATTTGCAAGCTTATGTCTAAGGGCTGAAATAATTGCAGTAACTATAAACACCAACAATGCCTCCATCATTTCATTTTTTGGACTATAATATTTTTTTTCTATTTGGGTACCCTTGAGTATCATCTGGAAACTTCAGCTAGTACAAAATATGGCAGGCTGTATGCTAAGAGGAAATACCTACGCTGTTTTATAGTGCCAAAATGGCTGAGGCGGTATGTTTTGAGGGTGCAGATTATAATGCTCATTATAATCTTTAAGGTCTTATATAGCTTGGAGACTGGCAATCCATGCAATGACTTTCTGCTACTCTCCTACCATGTGAGATGCAGTGAAAGAACATTCAGAGCAGTGGTGGTATTCAGCCAATTCCGATCAGTTTGGGCAAAATGCTAGTGGAAATTTTAACTAGTTTGGAGAACAGGCAAACACCACCTCTGGCTAGCCATGCCCTCCTGGTCATCACTTACCCTACCAGCTTGCAACTCGCCGCCGCCCGCTTACCCTGCCCTGCCCAGTCACTCAGTATCTTACCCACCATTGCTAGCTTGCCTTGTGCCTTCGCCTGCCATTGCTGCCTGCCTTCTGCCATGGCTCTGATCTCCCTGGGTGCGTGAGCCTACATGCAAGTCTGAGTCAACCACTCCCAGCCTGGCCTACCTGCCTCTGCTGCCGCTGCAAGCCCTGATTGGGTGCCAACTCCTGGGCTGGCCTAGGCCACCATCTCAGGATGGACACAGTGAGGCATGGCCACCTTTCAGACCTGGCTCTCGCCATCCTTGCACCCACATGCCTCCCGCCCGCTATGGGGACATGGGTCAGGGGATGTGCCAGTCCCTGGCTCTGGCCTTTTTGTGTGCCTATACACACTCTATATACTATATAATATATATGTACACATACGGCATATACACATCAGACTAAATAGTGTATTTTGGATGTTCAGTAGCAATAAATAAATAAACAGGGAAAATGTATTTCGTTGAAGCCTTTGAAGCAAAGAGAGGCCAGGCAAGGTGCTCCTTGATGTGGAGTGTTCGGGATAACATTGTTTACCCTAACTGGTTTAGGTGTAATAATAACTATGAATCATAGTTAGTGTATGTTAGAGTGTATACAGCTTTAACTGTGAAATAGCAATTAAAGGAGTGGTTAAGAAAACAATATAAAAGTAGCAAGGCTACAGCTTGCTCGCTCTCTCTGGCTTTGATGATCCCTGATTACTGCTTGGAATCAAGACTGCATTGCTCGAACGGGAGAGACAACAAAGGACTGATTTTTATGTGAACTGACATAGGATATTCTACATGGACTTTGCTAACTGAATACCCCTGAATGGACTGACTACATGGTAAATGAATATTGGACTGTTATTTAACTATGCTATAAACTTATACTGGAATAAACTATATTCTTGATAGCACAAGCGTATCTGTTATTTTTACTGTATGTCAATAAACATACAAGCTTAGCTCACTCATTTATCTGTGTGCCTATCTGACTAACGCTGCACATTCTGTTTAGCTTGTCTACCTAACCCTGGTTGGGGAACCCAGGCTTAACATGGAGTGACATCAAGTTGGCTATGCCCACCCAGTCACATGACCACCAAAATTCCTACAAAGCCACACCCATAGAACCAGTAGTAAAAAAATGTTTAATCCCACCACTGATTCAGAGGCATGCATGCATAAGTGTCTTCCAACTGTGGAATATCATAATCTCAGAAATAATATTATAGTGTTCATTCTGGATATTTAGAATACTGTTGAGAACCTGACAATTAAAAAAAAATATTTGGAGACTAAGACATGAATACTTGAGTGTTGAAATGTACCTAGGATGAACAAGGGGCTATGAATTGCTGCTATTATTAATTGATTATGGCATGAATTAATGATATACGGTTGTGTTATATTTTTCATGTTGATTATACTCTGAAGATATATAGTTATAGCCAAATTGCAGATTCTATTTGCTTTCTTTTAATAAGTTTGAGGGTTAAATGACAAAATGTTGAGGAGCTCTGCTCAGATAAAATTATTTTATAAAGCAGTATTAATACTGCTTTATGAAGGGTTGGTTGTATTAACAGAGGCATAGAATCAAAATGACATAAAATATTAGTACCACTTTATAAATCCTTAGTAAGACCACATTAAGTAAGTCTTAAGTAAGTCTTAGTAAGACCAATGCTGAATCCAGTTTTGGTCACGACATGACAAAAAGACGTTGAAAAAGTGCAAAGAAGAGCAATTAAGATGATTAAGGGCCTGGAGACAAAATCATAAGAACTGTTGCAGGAATTGGGTGTGGCCAGTCTAGAGAAGGACTAGGAGTGACATAATAGCAATATTCCAGTATTTGAGGGGCTGCCACAAAGTAGAGGGGGTCAACTTATTTTCCAAAGCAACAGAAGAAACAGAAATGGATGAAAACTAATAAAGGAGAGAAGCAACCTGGAATTAAGGAGAAACATTCCAACAGGGAGGACAATTAACCAGTGGAACAGCTTGCCTTCAGACATTGTGGGTGCTTCATCACTGGAGGTTTTTAAGAAGAGACTGGACAATTACTTCTCTGAAATAGTATAGGATCTCCTGCTTGAACAGAGGTGGGATTAGAAAGTCTCTTCCAGCTCTATTCTGAAAATAGAGAAGACTGTCCTCCTAATCCAAAAAAACATGAAGATCTTGAAAACTATTTTAATTTACAAAATATTTTGACTTCTATATGGGAATAACCAATGATGATTTATATTTTGCTCCTTAAGTTATGTTCCCTTACAAGGATAAACATGTATGTTTTTAAACGAACAATTATTGAACATACCTGCAAGCTTCAACAACTTCCTTTTTTAAAAAAAATATCCTCTGAAAATTCTCAAAACAAATATGGGCTGATCACTATCACTTTTAAGGGATTTGTGAATTATGATACAAATACTAATTTGCAATTTGGCATGCTTTGATTAATCCTGCAGAAAATCCCTTGATTTGTGAGCTTCTGTTATCTATTAAAAATACTAAAGTTTCCTGCTTTCCATATCTGGGATATCTGCAATTTTCCAAGTTCTCTTATCCACAAGAGATGCAATTTTTGGACAAAGGATGTGCAAGCAAATGTAATATTTTAGTTGTGTACATCAGCTATACTTCTTGTTCATCACCATGTTAAGTAGACCAAAAAGTATTCATTTTCCCCATGAAATCATTCAAGACAGGTCAGCTTAGAAAATAAGAACCTCTTGGATTCCTAGAAAGATCATTATTGCCAGCAGGGTGTTGTAACAGGATCTTGAAAACCTGTCAAAGTAATTCTCCAGCTCCACTTTGAAAGCAAAACAGATTGTAAGAGATTGTGAGTCTTTTTCTCATGTCTCCACTTCCTTTTCTGTATTTCCAGGGTCTGTTAGACATTGCATGTTGCAGAATTCTGGCTACAGACTAATGTCTGTAAGCTACAGAAAAACAGATTCCATTGGTAAGAGTGGTTTAGTAGAGGAGTGGCAGAGTCCCCTTCATTGGTTTTGCCAAGCAAAGTCATCTGTTCAAATATTTCAGATAGAGTCATGGTGGTGCAATGGTTAGAATGCAGTATTGCAGGCTAATGTTGTGGTCCACCAGTGGCCTGCAGAAATGGCAGCAGAGTCGGACAGTAGGAGGAATATGGGCCAGTTCTAGAGTCTGGGGATGGCTCAGATGAGGGATCTGCATCCAACATAGAGATGGGGCCAGGGCCATCTGAGAGTTATGTGTGGACTCTGGAACCTCCAGAATCTAACATCAGAGAAGCAGAGGAACAGGGGGAGCCAGTTCCCAGTGTGCGCTTGTGCAGAGCTGCCAGTAGGCAATAACAGTAAAGATGAAAGGGGCCACTTGGGAGTAAGACTTGGAGATGATTGGCGCCTTCCCTAAAACATAAAGCAGGAGCAAAGGGACATGAGCTTTTGAAGGAAGCAACTTTGTTCATTCTGGTCGGTTTAAACTCTGAAGCTCTGTGTGGACTTTGTTCTCCATTTGGCCTAGTACAGCTAATTGGCAATTTAGTCATTAGCAGCATTTCAAGAGAGATAAGGTGGATGCTTTTCAGCCTTATCCTGAAAGACTATGACAGATTTCTGTTGAATTATTCATAAACTGTTTGAGACTCATTACGGGCTGTGAATGCATATAATTCACAGACACTGAATTTTTTTTAAAAAAGGGTTTTGGGAACAGCGTGTGATTGTTACTGTCTCAGGAAGCCTTGGTCAGAACAGCTAACTCTGCTCACAGCCAGGAGCTCAGTCCTGACTAAAGCAAAGTGACTTAAGGCCCAGTCCCACTGCACTTACGGATGTAAAGAGGATGTAAAATGTTTAAAAAAGCTTGCCATCCATTGGAAAACGCTATGCATCCGTTGTGTACTTACTGCATACGTGTTTCATACGCTCTATCTGCCAAGCATCCATCCACTGCGATTTCATCCACGCAAGAAGTTTTGAGCTGCACAAAACTTTGTGAACGGATGAACTTTCTGCCGTGTATGATGTACATCCACAACATATACAGGCAACAAACGTTCTATGTCCGTTATCATCCGTTAAACATCTGCTCTATCCTCTCTGCATCCTCTGGCCATCCCCTCAACTCACATCTGCAACAGCTGAAAATGAATGAGGGAGGAAACAAAAGGTACATGGAACGTCTACACAGCGTTAGTAGCACAGAAATAGAAAGGATGTAAGCATATGCATCTCGTATATAAAGTATTCAAAACGGACAAAATATTTGTATCTGGGATGTATCTCATATATTTAGGATGTCTGCAGTATGTCTAGAGTATGTAGAAAGCCCCATAGTGGACAACCAATATTCCCTATAAAAAGGGGGAGAAAATTATCTGAATCACTGGGATGGTGGACCATACAGCCCCACTATGGTTGCACTGGAGGTTTATCTATCCCACAACTATCCTTATCTATCCCACAAGCATGCAAAGGCTTAACCATTTTTTAAAAGTTTTCACCAGCACTTCATTAAGTAAACAAAATGAACCAAGTAAACTAAGTGTCTTAAGCAAAGATAACCTTTATTAACTTTCTTAGGTAAACTTTATGACTTTATTAAATAAGCAAAATTAACCAAGTAAAGTGTCTTAAGCAAAGATAAACTTAACAAGTAAACAACTCAGTCTCTGACACTATTCTCAGTCACTCTGAGTCATGTCCATGGTCTCAGCTGTTAAGCGGGCAGGGACTGTGGAGGTGGCTGTGGCTTGAGTGCTGGTCTGAGGCACCATTGGGGTGCTTGGCCCCGAGGGTACAACAGGTGGTGGTGTGTTCAGGAAGCTATCCGAGAGCTAACTCAGTCCTGTGAGGTTGAGAGGCCCTTCATCAAGGACTTGAGATGTCAGGCCCAATACTGATAACATATTGTCCGTTGATGGGCTTGGCTTTGGGGTGGTGGAAGGGTTGGGAGCAGTGTAGTGGGGCTGTCTCGTCTGCATCTGGGTGAGGAATGGCATCTGTGGCATCCGATGAACCTGGGCCTGGACTGGGAAGTTCTGCTTCTGCTGTGGGAAGTCCTGGTAGTTGTAGCCTTGGTAGTTGAGAGGCTTTTGAAAGCCGTGGAAGGGCTGTGACATTGCCTTGGGTGGAGGAGCAGACCTGGATTGGGTAGGAGCAGCTTCATCTGGACCTTGAGGGTTGTGCAGAAGTGCTGTGAACTTCTGCTTCATCACCTGGCACTGGGCCTCGGGCAGGTCCCTCAGGGTCTGGCTCACATAGGTGATGAAGGTGTTCCGGCCCGAGGATGCTCTGTCCAAGTGGACCAGCTGAGAGAGAAGTTCTGTGCTGGTCTCCATTGTGTCCTTGATCTCCAACAGCACACTGTGGTCCTGGCCCTCCAGTCTGCCTCTCTGCCTGCATCGTCTGGAGCTGGGGGTGGGAGTGGGGTTGGCCTCTGGTGGCTGCTGCTTCTTCCTCCATTTGTGACAGCAGGGCGTCATCCTCCACGGGATCCTCCAAGTCTGCCGGCATGGGGAGTGCAGCTGTCAGGGGGGTCTCTACTGTGGGGCCCTCTGAAGACACCTGTCTGGACAGGGTAGCTGTCTCCTGGCTGGAAGAGGACTGGCTGTCTGTGGGCTGTCTGAGGGAGAGGGGTCTCAGAGGGGCTGCTCCTCGGTGGTGCATCTCACCCTCCAGGAAACTGCACTTGGCCATGACATACATCTCCCTGACAGTGAGCTTGACAGCGGCCTGCCTGGATTTCTTGAGGTGTAGCTTGCCATAACAGGTGTGCATGTGCTTCCACCATCCAAGGAGTACTTCTGCAGTGTACCCCAGGCTCTCTGCCTTGTCTCTCCAAGCTGCCTGCTTCTTCTTGGTGTCCCGATACAGTCTGTGGCCCTTTCTCCAGAGGTACTCATTCTCCCTCAGCCATTCCAGCACCTCATCCTCATCTCCTCGGAAATGGTGTACTGTTTCCTCTTTCCCTTCTCCTTTCCTTGCCTCTTCCTCCCTCTGGCAGGGGCTTCAGCAGGGCCTTCAGGGGCTTGAGCAGCAGGGCCTTCAGGGGCTTGAGCAGCAGGGCATTCAGGGGCTTGAACAGCAGGGCCTTCAGGGGCTTGAGCAGCAGGGCCTTCAGCAGCAGGGCTTTGAGGGCCTTGGGGCTGGTCCACCACAGCAGCAGCAGCAGCTTCAGAGTCAGTGCCAGGGGTTGGGATGCTGGTTCTGGCCTTCTTCACCTTGCCAGGGCTTGAACAAGTAGGCACGGGCTTCCTCTTCTTGCCTGACTGATGAACCATGATGTTCCTGCAAGATGTATGTGGCAGCACGTCTTTCTCCTGTATGCTGACTGCGTGCGTGCTGCATCCTTTTATATCCACGGATCTGATGCAATTCATACTCCCCACATGTGCAGTGAACGCTTTGCATCTGATATACATCCACGCTGCATCCCCTTTGTTTCCTATAGGCGTCCGTGATGCATCCACTTCATCCACTATGCATCCGCCCCTTCTGCTATGCATCCACTTTGAAATTCTCCCCCGGAACCCCTTCGGAGGTGTCACCCGCTTCCATCTGCTTTCATCTGCTAGGCTTCCTATGAATATCCATTTAACATCCCCGCTACATACTACCCACGTCTGTTCTTTTCCGTTCTTTTCCTTTCTGTTTATGCAAATTTTTGCCACTTTTTGGAGCAGATGACAACGGATGGAGCCACCCCCGAAATTTTGCTCATCCGCTCTGTCCTTTATGCATATGTTTTGCATTCGTTGGCCAGTGGGACTGGGCCTTTAGCTTTATGTCCTCCCGAGGTCAGTAAAATGAGCGCCCAGATTGTTGGGAATATGCTGACTTTGTAAAATGCTTGAAGGGGTATATACAGTCTGTATAAGTGCCATTGCTATTTCTATTGCTACTTTAACTTGAATTTTTGAACTGAAGAAAGCCTTATTTTCAATTCTCTGATTGCCCAATTGTGTGAAAATATATGAAAGAGAATAGCCTGGTATATGCATATCGCATTATATTACAGGACTCAGGCATGTCATATTCACAAATACTGGTAGCTAGGCAAACATTCTATGGAACTAAAATGCAGAAATTCTTCAAAGTTGCCAGGGTTACACCTTTAACCATTATCTTTAGCTTGCAATGTGCACTAAATTAGAAATGAAATTTTAAACTTGGGCCATTCTGCCCCTGTAAATGAATGGGGAATTAAGTCTGATATAATTTTTATTCTTTACTAAGCAAATCCAACTGAGGAAAATGTTTAATAATATGACTAACAGTACTCAAAAGAAGAATCTTCTGTACTTCCATCAGCTTTACAGCCATGTTTAGGCTGAAAGGATCAAATGGTACTCAGAAATCATTTGATAAACATTTGGAAACAGAAAAACATTTTTTTAAAAAACTCCTGTTGAAATAAGAGGTTTTTTTTCTAAAAGTTTACTATTGTGTTCTGTCTG
This sequence comes from Laticauda colubrina, assembly GCA_015471245.1. Taxonomy (NCBI): domain Eukaryota; kingdom Metazoa; phylum Chordata; class Lepidosauria; order Squamata; family Elapidae; genus Laticauda; species Laticauda colubrina. The sequence goes on from BLBF01000003.1 coordinate 70,589,783, forward strand.
TTAAACTTCATTTATGGCTCTGAATTTAATATTTGCATTCATGAAAGATGTATTGCTATTTTAATCAGTAGATTTTTTTAAATAAATGATTGATGAAGAAGAAATGTGCATGATCCAATCTGCCAACAAATATTAAGAAATAACATTTATTGGCAGATTGGATTGTGTACAGTTAGCACCCCTAAATTGATACAATTCTGCCACTGAACATAATTACATACATAACTGTTTTCTGCATTTGTATACAAAGATAATGGTCATATAATAACAGATTAATTAAACTATTTTTATCCTAATATCATGTCACCTGAATAACATATTTGGATTTAAAATATTTTGCTAGATAATATATCTGAATAAAAATTCTATTAATCCTACCCAAAATAATTATATCTGTCTTTCCTCCAAAAATAAGAATGGCTTTTGTCTATATTATTTATTGATTTTTCATTTTTTATATCTATCTTTTAAAAAAAACGTTTTAGATATTATAATTTTAAAGTATATTTCTGTGAAATATTATTCTGTTGAAATATTATGTGTACTGTTCAAATGCCCTTGTTTATATTATCATGTTTGAAATACTATTGCTGAAGTATTTACTGAAGGCTGTATTATTGCATACACTCTGTATTAAAACTAGATTGCCTAAAATTACATTTTTAGAGGGGAAAAATAGTTACCAGGAATGCTTTCCATCCATTTTATATATCTTTGACTTCTGCTAAATTCATTCTTAGGCTTCTAAAAGAGCATTTTTATTACCCCACGCAAGGCAACGTTTTGGGAAAAGGAGTAAAATCTAGTAAATTGTAGACATCTGGATTTCAACAAGTTAAGCAATAAAATTGCTTAAGAAATTAAATTACTGCCATATGGAACTGATGTTCCAAAGTGATTGAGTTAGCTTGATCTGTGGAACCTTATATTTGCTAAAGTCTACAGCTATAAATGGAGCCTCTGGTGAGGAGAGCATTCACCCAGCTTATGTAGACGGCCTCATGAGATCCAACAGGGTCATGTTCATTCTGTAAGGATTTATGACCTCATATCATTAGGACATTCTTTATTATCTCATAGGTAAACTACTGTAATGTATTTTACATGAGGCTTCTTAAAAATGACTTAGAAGGTTCAGCTGGTGAAGAATTCAGCAATGATGTTATTGACAGGGGAGAATCAGTTTAGTAGAAAGATACAAGTACACTGCTTACTGCACTGGATAACCAAGGATCAAGTAATTGAAGGTCTGGATTTTAATCTATAGGGCCCTATATCAGTGGTGGGATTCAAAATTTTGTATTACCAGTTCTGTGGGCATGGCTTGGTGGGTGTTGCAGGGGAAGGATACTGTAAAATTTCCATTCCCACCCCACTCCAGGGGTAGGTTACTGCAAAATCCCATTCCTTCCCGACCCCACTTGATGGATTTCAAAGATCATTCATTGTGCAGGGTGCCAAGATGTCTGACTGCTTGAGCAACATTTATTCTTTAAGATCATTTTTACAAGCAAAGAAGAGTAGTATAGATACAGTATTTGGATTGGAGAATAGATACCACATGGGTGAAACCTCCCAACCACATTGGTACAACCTCCCAACCAATCCTTAAGACTAGTGGTGATGTTAGTAAATGAGATCACCTATATGTCTGGAAAATCCAGGACTTTTCACCTTCATCAAGGTGAGATCATGCAAGTAGCCAAGAGGCCTTACATAGGTTTTTAAACACTACAGTTTGCTGCAAGCATTTAGTGCCACCCTAGGATCTCAGTAGCTACTATACCCACTAACCTGCTTTCCAGCTCCGTTTTTCTGTGCAGGGCAACCAACGAAGACCCAGCTAATCAGCTGGGACTCGAGAGGCAGAGAATAGATGGGGCTGGACCAGTTAGAGGTGGTATTCTGAACTACTCAAAATTTTCACTACCGGTTCTCCAGAACTGGTCAGAACCTTCTGAATATGATTGGGATCAGTGTAGCTACAGAACTGTTTCTCTTGCCCAATTCAAACTATCCTGGCTGTACATGGTTGGTAACTGCCTCCACATTATGGAACACCTTATTCCACAAGATATAAGAAGCCCAGAATGGATTTACATAGGATCATCAAACTTCTTGCAATATCAGATTTTTAAGTAATGTTCTTGCCTGAGTTGAAAATAGACAAGACCCAGTAGGTATACTGTAATTGTTTTTAGATGCTAAAAGACTATTTGTTAAGTCCTCATGACATTTCTTGAAGTGGGTTTTCATTTCTTTTGGGTTTCTGCAGGTATTTTATTGTAGATTGATATGGTTTAATCAATTTCTAAAACACAGGATTATATTAACAAAACTTCATCTTTTTTCAGGTTTATTTTTGTTTTTGTTTTACGTGTAGCATTTATTCAAAAACATGATCAATAGGAAAAAAAAACAAGGAAAAAGAAAGATCCAATTTTTATCATTTACCAATTCTTGTCTGTTACTGTTAATGGCTCTAATGTTCTACTGGATTTCTCTATTTAAAATACAAAATTGTGTTGCCATCCATAAATATTTTCCCAAGAAAATAGAGAAGTACTCCTTTTCTGATTTATCTTTCACTGATTTTCAAGCATGAACTGGGTACAGTTTTTTGATGATTAGATGTCAAAAATGTCACATCTCTTTCCTTTCAATGATGTCCATTATTTTCTTCATGCTGTCCATAATTTTATTATGTACATTTCTTGAATTTCTAAAGATTCATCTTCATCGAAAGATACTCTTTTAATAATGTTTTCATTCCTCTAAATTTTATCTTCCAAAATCTTTAAGTATGAACACTAAGTCATTTCTGCACAGTTCTGTTTCTGTAATCTACAAGTGAAACTTGAAAAATTGGAATATCATGAAAAAGTTCATTTATTTCAGTAATACAACTTAAAAGGTGAAACTAATATATGATATACAATCATTACACGCAAAGCAAGATAGATCAAGCTGTGATTTGTCATAATTGTGATGATGATGCCTTAAGCCCATGTCACACTGCACCAACAGATGGAAAGAGGATGTAAAACGGAGAGAAAAACTTGCCATCCATTGGTTAACGCGATGCTTCTGTTCTGTACTCACTGCCTCCGTTTTTCATCCTCTCTATCCGTCCAGCATCCGTCGACTGAGATTCCATCCGCTCAAAAAGTTTTGAGCTGCTCAAAACTTTTTGAGCGGAAAATGTATCCAATGCGTCTGTTCTGCATCCGCAACGCATACGGGGAACATCCGTTCTACATCAATCATCTGTTATGCATCCGCTATATCCGCTAGGCATCCGCTATGCATCCGCGCAACTCAAATCTGCTCCAGTGGAAAACAGACACAGGGAGGAAGCAAAATGGACGCGGAATGGACACAAAGCATTAGTAGCATGGACGGAGAAAGGATGAAAGCGGATGCAGCTCGCATACAAAGCATTAAAACAGAAAAAACATTCGCATAGGTGACGTATCTCGGATATTTAGGATATCTGCAGGATGTCTAGAGGATGCAAAAGGACATCTAGTGGAAAACCTATATTTCCTATAAAAAGGGGGAGGAACTCACCTGGATCTCACTTTCAGTCCAGCAGCCCTGCTGTGCAGATCTCTTCAGCCTTCATCTGGCTCTTGCTCTTCCACAGCATCCAGTCATCTCCACCATGATCATCACACACTCCTTTTGGTAGCCACCATCGTTCTACAACAGTGCGAAGCCATCTACAGGCTTTTTCACCTATTCTACACAAAGAAAAGGAGGCAGCCAAGAAGTGTCTGGGTCCAAAGATGGATCACCAGAAGAGCAGAGGACAGACTGTACAACAAGTTGATGGTGGAGCTGAGGAACGAAGACACTCGTGCATTCCAGAACTTCATGAGGATGCCTCCAGCCATGTTTGATGAAGTTGTGGAGCGGCTGAGACCCAGGTTGACCAAGCAGAGCACCAACTTCTGGCCCAGCCTGGACCCTGGGCACAAGGTGGCACTGACTCTGTACTACCTGGCCTCAGGGACCACATACAGAAGCATGCAATATGGCTGGAGGGTGCCACACAACACCATCAGCATTGTGGTCAGAGAAGAGGTACAGGCCATCATCGAAGAAAACCTGGAGGAGCTCCTCCAGTGCCCCTCCACTGAAGAAGGCTGGAAGAAAGTTGCAGAGCAGTGGTATCAGAAGTGGAACTTCCCCTACACCGTTGGAGCCATAGAGGCCAAGCACGTGGCCTGCAAAGTGCCAGCCAAGTCAGGGTCCACTTATTTCAACTACAAGGGCTTCTTCAGCATCATCCTCTTCACCATGGTCGATGCTGACTACAAGTTCATGTACATCGATGTTTCAGGCAACGGGTCATCTTCAGATGCCCAGGTATATAACGCCAGTCACCTCAAGGAGGGGCTGGAACGCAACCTCATCATGGGCTTCCCAGATTCAGACCCCCTGCCCAATGACACACAAGATGTGCCCTACTTCATCATGGGGGATGATACCTTCTCCCTCAGAACCTACCTCATGAAGCCCTATACCTCCAGATGCCTCACTCGTGAAGAGAGGATCTTCAACTACAGGCTGTCCAGGACAAGGCAGGTGGTGGAGAACGTCTTTGGCATCCTGGCCAATAGGTTCCAGGTACTTCTCACCACCATGCAGCATCGCCCACAGACCGTGAGGAGGATTGTGGAAGCTTGCTGCATCCTGCATAATCTCATGTGCACCCGCTACCCAGTGTTGCAGAACAACACTGCAACACTGCACTGAACGTGGACCTCCAGCAGTGGAGTGGCAAGACAGGATGCTGTCTTAATGGATGCTTCCTTCAGCCTGTCTCATCACACTGATGAGATTGGGCCATTTATGTTGAGTGGGTCTACAATAAACAGGGCATTTAATAAAGAGTTGTGTTTATGTTGAAATGTGTGGATCAATGATTACATTGTTGTTGATAATAAAGGGCCACAGGTGTGGCACCTGGGAGGGTGGACCATACAGTCCCACTATGCTTGCACTGGAGGCTTACCTATCCCACTGCTATCCTTACCCATTCCACAGGTATCCTAACCCATCCCACAGCTATTACCCATCCAACAGGTATCCCTGCCAATCCCACACCTATTACCCATCCCAAAGGTATCCCTGCCCATTCCACAGCTATTACACATCCCAAAGGTATCCCTGCCCATCCCACTGCTATCTTAACCCATCCCACAAGCATGCAAAGGCTTAAACCATTTCTAAAGTTTCCACCAAGACTTTATTTAATAAAATAAATGAAGCAAGTGTGTGAAGCAAAGATAATCTTTATTAATAAAAAACTGTAAAAGAAAATGACCAAAGTGTCCCAAGAAAAGATAATGTCATCAGGTAGCAACCCAGTCTCTGGCACTCTTCTTAGTCACTCTGAGGAGTGCTGCTGGAGTGCTGAGGCGTCATTTGGGTGCCTGGCCCTGAGAGGACAACAGGGGATGGTGTGTGGAGGAAGCTCTCAGAGAGCTTGCTCAGTCCTATCATGTTGAGAGCCCCTTCCTCCAGGACATGGGGTGTCAGTCCCAAGACCTATGACAGTTGTTCTGAGGCTGGGCTTGGCTGTGGGGTGGAGGAAGGAGTAGTGTAGTGGGGATGTCTGGTCTGCAGGTGAGCGAGGTGAGGCGTGGGTGGCATCTGTGGCGTGGGTGGCATCTGTGGCATGGGTGGCATCTGTGGCATGGGTGGCATCTGTGGCGTGGCTGGCATCGGTGGTGTGGGTGGCATCGGTGGCATCAATGGCATTGGTGGTACCGGTGGCATACGATGTACCTGTGCCTAACTGGGAAGGGCTGCCTGTGCTGCTGGAGCTCCTGGTAGCCATAGCCTTGGTAGGTGAGGGCCTGTGGAAAGCCTTGGAAGGGCAGTGACATCACCTGGGGTGGAGGAGCAGGCCTGGACTGGGTGGGAGCAGGTTCAGCTGGGTCTGGAGGGTTGTGAAGAAGACCGGTGATCCTGTCCTTTACCACCTGGTACTGTGATTTGGACATGTCCAGGAGGGTCTGGTTCACATGGGTGAGGAAGGGCTTGCGGTTGGAGGATGGGACATCGGTGTGTAACAGCTGAGAGAGGAGATCTACGCTGCTTCTGATGGTGTCCCTGATCTCCAGCAGGACAGTGTGGCTCTGCCTCTCCGGTCTGCCTCTCTGCCTTTCTGTGGAGGTGGAGCTGGGGGTGGATGTGGGTTGGGCTGTGGTGGAAGTGCCCTCTCCTTGCTCCCACTGCGTCATGGGGTCCTCCACGTGCTCCACCATGGGGAGTGCAGCTGTCGGGGGCTTCTCCGTCGTGGGACGCTCCCCAGATACCTGCCTGGACACAGGAGCTGACTCTTGGCCAGAAGAGGACTGGCTCTCAGTGGACTGCCTGAGAGAGAGGGATGTGAGAGGGGCTGCTCCTTGGTGGTGGATCTCACCCTCCAAGAAGCTGCACTTGGCCATGACGTAGGTCTTTCGGTCCATCAGCTTGACCACAGCCTGGCCAGATTTCTTGAGGTACAGCTTCCCATATCAGGTGTGCGTGTACTTCCACCAGCCGAGGAGCACTCCAAAGTGTAGCCCAGGCTCTCTGCCTTCTCTCTCCAAGCAGCCTGCTTCCTTTTGGTGTCTCGATAAAGCCTGTGTCCCTTCAGCCATCGATACTCGTTTTCCCTCAGCCATTCCAGCACCTCATCCTCATGTTCCTCTTCAATGGAGTATTGCCTCCTCTCCCATTCACGCATATGCCTCTTCCTCCCTCTGGCAGGGCCATATGGGCCCTCATCAGAGGGGCTTCAAGGTTGTAGGGGCTGCTCCTCCATATCACCAGCAGCAGCAGCAGCAGCAACAACAGTAGCAGCAAAAGCAGGACCAGCAGCAGCACCAGCAGCACCAGCAGCACCAGCAGCACCAGCAGCACCAGCAGCAGCACCACCAGAGTAAGCACCAGCAGTGCCAGCAGGACCAGCAGGACCAGGAGCACCAGCAGGACCAGGAGCACTAGCAGGACCAGCAGGACCAGGAGCAGCAGCAGCAGAGTAAGCACCAGCAGAAGCACCAGCACCAGGAGCAGCACCAGCAGAGTAAGCACCAGCAGAAGTACCAGCACCAGGAGCAGCGCCAGCAGAGTAAGCACCAGCAGAAGCACCAGCACCAGGAGCAGCGCCAGCAGAGTAAGCACCAGCAGAAGCACCAGCACCAGGAGCAGCACCAGCAGAGTAAGCACCAGTACCAGGAGCAGCGCCAGCAGAAGCTCCAGCACCAGAAGAGTCAGCCCCAGCAGCAGGAGCCCCAGCAGAAGCAGAGTCAGGGCCAGGGGGTGGGAGGGTGGCCCTGTCCCTCTTGCCAGGGCTGGCAGCAGATGGCAGTGGCTTTCTTTTCTTCCCCATGGTTGTTGGGTTGTTGGCTTGCTGGCTGGCTGGCTCGCTGGCTGGAGCTGTGTCTGGCAGCAGGTCTTTCCTCTGAATGGTGACCTGCTTGCGAGCTGCTTCCTTTTATATCCGTGGGGCTGGCGCAATGCATCCTCCCCGCATGCACAGTGAATGCTGTGCATCTGCTATGCTTCTGCTAGGCTTCCGCTAGGCTTCAGCTCTGCATCCGCTTCATCCGCTCGGCATCTGCTCTGCATCTGCTCTTTCCACTGCGTGTTCGCTTCGCTGTGCTCCCCTGGAAGCCCTGCGGATGTGCCATCCGCTCCCATCCGCTCCCATCCGCTTCCATCCACTAGGCTTCCGTGGAGCATCCGCTTTCCATCCCCTCTACGTCCTCCCCCCATCCATTCCTTTCCGTTGTTTTCCACTCTGGTTATGCAAATTTGGGGCACTTTTGAGAGCGGATAACAACGTATGGAACATTTTCTCGTCTGCTGTGTCCTTTTTACAAACGTTTAGCATCCGTCGGCCAATGTGACAGGCCCTTTACATCTCATGAAAACCCCAAATCCACAATCTCAGAAAATTAGAAAATTACATGCAATCAATAAAACAAGGATTGTACATAGAACAATGTCAGACCTTTGAAAAGTAATAGCATGCATATGTACTAAATTCTTGGGTTGGGCCCCTTTTGCAGTAATTACTGCCTCTATGCGGCATGGCATGGAAGCTATGAGCCTGTGGCACTGCTGTGGTGTTATGGAAGACCAGGATGCTTCAGTAGTGGCCTTCAGCTCTTCTGCATTGTTCGGTCTCATGTCTCTCATCTTTCTCTTGGCACTGCCCCATAGATTCTCTTTGGGATCCAGGTCAGGCAAGTTTGCTGGCCTATCAAGCATAGTTATCCCATGGTCATTGAACCAGGTTTTGGTGCTTTGGGTTGTGTGGGCAGGTGCTAAGTCTTGCTGGAAAATGAAGTCAGCATCCCCATAAAGCTCATCTGCTGAAGAAAGCGTGAAGTGCTGCAAAATCTCCTGGTAGAAGCCTGACTTGACCCTGGACTTAATGAAGCACAGTGGACCAACACCAGCAGATGACATGGCTCCCCAAATTAACAGAGACTGTGAAAACTTCACACTGGACTTCAAACATCTTGCAGAGAGTGCCTCTCCATTCTTCCTCCGGACTCTGGGTCCTTGGTTTCTAAATGAGATGCAAAAGTTTGTCTCATCAGAAAAAAGGACTTTGGACCACTGAGCAACAGACCAATTCTATTTTTCTTTAGCCCAGGTAAGAGGCTTCTGATGTTGTTTGTTGTTCAGGAACGGCTTGATAAGAGGAATACGATATTTGAAGCCCATGTCCAGGGTCCATCTGTGTGTGGTAGCTCTTAAAGCACTGACTCCAGCCTCAGTCCACTCCTTGTGAAAGTCCCCAACACTTTTGAATGGCCTTTTCCTGACAATCCTCTCCCTGCTGTTTGTGCACTCCTATCCCAGCTATTTGTGGTCATCCCTGCTGTTTGTGCACCTTTTTCTTCCCTTCCACATAATTTTCACGTTTCCCTTCCACATAATTTTCTGTTAATGTGCTATGATACATCACTTTGGGAAAATCCAACTTCATTTGCAATTACCTTTTGAAGCTTTCCCTCCTTATGGAGGGTGTCAATGTTGGTTTTCTGCACAACTATCAGGTCAGCAATCTTTCCCTTTTTTGTGATTCCTACTGAACCAGACTGAGAGACCATTTAAAGGCCCAGGAACCCTTTGCAGGTGTTATGGCTTAATTAGCTGATTAGAGTGGGACACTTTGAGCCTAGAATATTGAATCTTTTCACAATATTCTAAAATCTGAGATTGTGGATTTGGGATTTTCATAAGCTGTAAACCATCATCATCACAATTATGACAAATCACGTCTTGAGCTATCTTGCTTTGCATGTAATGAGTCTATCTCATATTTTAAGTTTCACCTTTTAAATTGCATTACTGAAATAAATGAACTTTTGCACGATATTCCAATTTTTCGAGTTTCACCTGTACAAAGGGCTGCTTTTGAATCCTATTTGGCTGGTCTAGAGTACAGCAAAACAAATATTTATTGTTATGCCATGGTATACCCATATTATATTTTTACATAACTGGCTGCATCAGTTTTATGGATTATCTGTAGACTTCTGGATGTAATTGAAGGTCCTGGTTACCACTTATAAAGCTCTTCATGGAATATGTTCTGCTTATTTGGGGACCATTTATCTCCAGTAATTTCTGACAATTTAATTTTGTAGGATCCAGTCATTTATTTATTTATTTGTTTATTTATTTAGTCAAATGATTATAAGACAACAGATATAAGTATAAACATAGTTATGAATACATGAAATGGATATATATAAGAAAAATAAAAGAAACAATAGGACAGGGACAGTAGGCATGTTGGTGTACTTAAGTATGCATGCTTATGTCTTACTTCTTACAGTGTAATTCCTCTGGAACAACATTCACTGAAAGATTTGCATACTTTCAACCCTGATCTTATTTAAATGAGGCTTCCAAACCTGGCTATTATTCCAGGCCTCAGGATGGAGCAAATAATGGATCACTTGTATGGTGTTTTGGTCCACAAGATGATGGTTTGTTGCTATTGGGTTATAATAACAGCTTAGAAAATTATAAGAATAAGAGTTTTAAGTTGTTTTCTAGCTCCCTTTTCCCTTGACATCACAATTTTTAGGAAGCTATTTCTACTGGTAAAATTGAATTAATCTCCTTTTAAATGTAAATAAAAGTTATTATAGACCTAGTTAAAACTCAGTTAAATAGCTAAAGTAAGATATATGTCATGAAGAAGAATATAATTCTGGCTGGAGATTTCCCCATATTCATTCCATCACTTTGTTGAAAATAACTTTACAAGATACTGAATAAAATACCTTTGATAAGCATCTGCTATTGGAGTTTTACTGTGCAAATTACAACTACCTGTTAAGAAACTTCCTCACTTTAAAGTTTATCATTGGACATTTATCTTACCTTCTGCCCCTGTCTGAAATGAAATTGGGAACTTGAAATGTAATTTCTCCTTGGGCAACGTAATTTCTCTTTGGATTTAGCTTGAGAATTAAAATATGACCCTACTGAAATCTTGGCAGGTATTGACAACTTGAAAATGTATTTCCATATGATAGAGGATGAAAGAGTTGCCAAAAATCCCAGAGTCTACCAAAGCCTGAAGATCTTTTTCCAGGTCTCCATCTCGGTCTCTAATGAAACAAGAATGATGAAGGACAATTCATCATGACCTACGTCTAGGCTCTGCTTAATTTTTAGGTGCCTCTGGAGGGGAAAAACGTAAGCAAGCAGGACCTGGCTAATTTTTCCCATTTAGCACTGTTCTGTAAGACAAGAAAGTTCCTCTTCAAAAAAAGAGCAATCAGTTTTGCAATGTTTTGCAACTATCTGACGGATCATTGCTCACAAAGTTGTTTGTTGAAGAACAGCAAATAAATAAATCAACAAATAAAATCAATATGATAATTTCACCAATAGGGATACAATCATATACTAAAACCTATGAGGGATTACTTAAAAGCTATTTCAAATTGCTGCAAAATGAATAATTTGGAAATCAAAACGCAACCTACTTAAGGCCCTGTCACACTGGCCGACGGATGCAAAACGTTAGTAAAAAGGACACAGTGGACGAGAAAAATGTTCCATCTGTTGTTATCCGCTCTCAAAAGGGGCAAAAATTTGCATAACCAGAGCGGATAACACGGAAAGGAATGCATGGGGGGAGGATGCAGGGTGGATGGAAAACTGATGCGGAACGGAAGCCTAGCGGATAGAAGAGGATGGAAGTGGATAACACATCCGCAAGGCTTCAGGGGGGCTACAGCAAAGTGGATGCGAAACGGATACAGCTGATGCAGAGCAGATGCCTAGTGGATGAAGCGGATGCAGAACGGAAGCCTAGCAGAAGCCTAGCGGAAGCCTAGTGGATGCCTAGCGGATGCACAGCATTCATAACGCATGCGGGGAGGATGCATTGCGTCAGCCCCATGGATATAAAGGGAAGCAGCTCGGAAGCAGGTCACCATTCAGAGGAAAGACATGCTTCCAGACACATCAAGTGCTTTGCCAGCCTGCCCTGCAAGCATGCCTGCCAGCCTTGCTGCCAACCTTGCTGCCTGCCATCCTGCCAGCCATCCTGCCAGCCTTGCTGTCTGCCTGCCTGCCTGCCAGCCTGCCTGCCAGCCTGCCTTCCAGCCTCCCTGCCAGCCTTGCTGCCTGCCTGCCTGCCTGCCAGCTTGCCTGCCAGCCTGCCTGCCAGCTTGCCTGCCAGCCTTGGTGGCTGCCTTCCAGCCAGCCTGCCTGCCTGCCAGCCTGCCTGCCAGCCTGCCTACAAGCCTTGGTGCCTGCCTTCCTACAAGCCTTCCTGCAAGCCTGCCTGCCTGCCTGCCTGCCTACCTGCCAGCCTTGCTGCCACCTAGCAACCCCACAACCATGGGGAAGAAGAGAAAGCCTCAGCCATCTGCTACCAGCCCTGGCAAGAGGGACAGGGCCACCCTCCCACCCCCTGGCCCTCACTCTGCTTCTGCTGGGGCTTCTGTAACACAGGCTCACTCTTCTGCGGCTGGGGCTTTTGCTGTTTCTGCTTCTGGAGGAGCTGATGATGCTGCTTCTGGCGGTGGTGCTTCTGCTCGTGCTTAAGCCCCTGTCACACTGCACCAATGGAGGCAAAGAGGATGTAAAACGGACAAAAAAGTTTGCCATCCATTGGTTAACGCGATGTACTCACTGCCTCCATTTTGCTTCCTCTCTATCCGTCCAGCATCCGTCCATTGATGTTTCATCTGCTCAGAAAGTTTTGAGATGCCCAAAACTTTTGCACGGAAAATGTATCCAATTCGTCCGTTCTGCATCCGCTACGCATCCGCTACGCATCCGTTCTGCACCCGTTACGCATCCGCTATATCCGCTAGGCATCCACTGAGCATCCGCGCAACTCGCATCTACTCGGACGCAGGGAGGAAGCAGAACGGATGCTGAACGGATGCAGAACGGATGCAGAACGGATGCAGCATGGAAACAATGCATTTAAAATGGAAAAAAGGTCCGCAGAGGGGACCTATCTCGGATATTAAGGATGTCTACAGGAAGCCTAGAGGATGCCTAGAGGATGCCTAGATGATGCAAAGGGACCCCTATACTGCCTATAAAAACAGGAAGCAACACATCTGGATCTCACTTTCAGAACAGCAGCCCTGTGGTGCGGACCTCTGCAGCCTTCCTCTGCCTCTTGCTCTTCCACAGCATTCAGTCATGTCCACCGTGGATCGTAACACGGTCCTTTTGGCAGCCACCATCCTTCTGCAACAGTGCGAAGCCATCTACAGGCTCTGTGAACTCTACTACGGGAAGAAAAAGGGGCAGCCAAGAAGGGTCCAAAGAGGGTTCACCAGAAGAGCAGAGGACGGACTGTACAACAAGCTGATGGTAGAGCTCAGGAGCGAAGACACTCGGGCATTCCAGAACTTCATGAGGATGCCTCCAGCCATGTTTGATGAACTTGTGCAGCGCCTGACACCCAGGTTGACCAGCCTGGAACCTGGGCTCAAGGTGGCACTCACTCTGCGCCACCTGGCCTCAGGGACCACCTACAGGAGCATGCAGTACTGCTGGAGGGTGCCACCCAACACCATCAGCATTGTGGTCAGAGAAGTGGTGCAGGCCATCATCGAAGAATACAAGGAGGAGCTCCTCCAGTGCCCCTCCACTGAAGAAGGATGGAAGAAAGTTGCAGAGCAGTGGTATCATAGGTGGAACTTCCCACACACTGTTGGTGCCATCTATGGCAAGCACGTGGCCTGCAAAGCGCCAGCAAAGTTGGGGTCCACTTATTTCAACAACAAGGGCTTCTTCAGCATCATCCTCTTCGGCATGGTCGATGCTGATTACAAGTTCATGTACATCGATGCTTCAGGCAGCAGCTCATCTTCAGATGCCCAGATACATACCAGTCACCTCAAGGAGGAGCTGGAACGCAACCTCATGGTGGGCTTCCCAGATCCAGAACCCCTGGACACACAAGATGTGCCCTACTTCATCATGGGGGATGACGCCTTCTCCCTCACAACCTACCTCATGAAGCCCTACACCTCCAAATACCTCACCCATGAAGAGAGGATCTTCAACTACAGGCTGTCCAGGGCAAGGCAGGTGGTGGAGAACGCCTTTGGCATCCTGGCCAACAGGTTCCAGGTACTTCTCACCACCATGCAGCATCACCCACAGACCATGAGGAGGATCATGGAAGCTTGCTGCATCCTGCACAATCTCATGCTCACCCGCTACCCAGTCTTGCAGAACAGGCTCGTGGACCTCCAGCAAGGCAATGGGGACATGGAGCCTGGGGAATGGAGGCAAGGGCAAAACCTGATAGACACTGTGGATGCTTCCTTCAGCCTGTCTCATCACACTGATGAGATTGGGCCATGTATGTTGAGTGGCCCTACAATGAACAGGGCATTTAATAAAGAGTTGTGTTTATGTTCAAATGTGTGGATGATTGAGTATATTGTTATTGATAATAAAGGGCCTTAGGTGTGGTACCTGGGAGGGTGGACCATACAGTCCCACTATGCTTGCACTGGAGGTTTATCTATCCCACAGCTATTACCCATCCCAAAGGTATCCCTGCCCATGCCGCAGCTATCTTAACCCATCCCACAGCTATCTCAACTCATCCCACAGCTATCTCAACCCATCCCACAAGCATGCAAAGGCTTAAACCATTTCTAAAAGTTTCCAGCAAGACTTTATTAAAAAAAAGAAATGAAGCAAGTGTGTGAATCAAAAATAGACTTTATTAACAACAAGCTATAAGACAAAAATGAGTCTCTGGCACTCCTCTTGGTTACTCAGTCTCAGGGGTGAAGGGTGCAGGTGCTGTGGAGGTGGCTGGTGCTGGAGTGCTTGTCATCAGCTCCTCCAGAAGCAGAAGCAGCAGAAGCCCCAGCCCTAGAAGAGCGAGCCCATGCTGCAGAAGCCCCAGCAGGACCAGAGTGAGGGCCAGGAAGGCTGGCAGAGAAGCAGGCACCAAGTTTTGCAGGCAGGCATGCAGGCAGGGCAGGCAAGGCAGTCGATGTGTCCGGCAGCAGGTCTTTCCTCTGAATGGTGACCTGCTTCCAAGCTGCTTCCCTTTATATCTGTGGGGCTTTCGCAATGCATCCTCCCCACATGCGCAATTAATGCTCGGCATCCATTAGGCTTCTGCTGTGCATCCGCTTCATCCGCTGTGCATCCGCTCTGCATCCTCTGTATCCATTCCACGTCTGCTTTGCTGAGGTCCCCCGGAAGCCTAGCGGATGTGCCATCTGCTCCCATCCGCTTCCATCCGCTGGGCTTCCATTCCGCATCCGCTTTCCATCTGCTCTGCGTCCTCCCCCCGTCCGTGTTATCCGCTCCGGTTATGCAAATTTTTGCCCCTTTTGAGAGCGGATAACAACGGATGGAACATTTTGCTCGTCCTTTGTGTCCGTTTTGCATCCATTGGTCAGTGTGACAGGGCCTTTACTCTGCTGATGCTGCTTCTGGCAGTGGTGCTTCTGCTGCTTCTGCTTCTGGAGGAGCTGATGATGATGCTTATGGCGGTGGTGCTTCTGCTCATGCTTAATCTGCTGATTCTGCTTCTGGCAGTGGTGCTTCTGCTGATGCTGCTTCTGGAGGAGCTGATGATGCTGTTTCTGGCGGTGGTGCTTCTGCTGGTGCTTACTATGCTGTAGCTGCTCCTCGTCCTGCTGGTCTTCTCATCCTGCTGGTCCTGCTGGTCCTGCTCATGCTCCTGGTCCTGCTGGCGCTGCTGGTGCTTACTCTGCTGCTGATGATCCTGGTCCTGCTGGTGCTGCTGCTGCTGCTGGTGATGATGATGATCCTGCTGGTGCTGCTGCTGCTGCTGGTGTGGAGGAGCAGCCCCTACAACCTGGAAGCCCCTCTTATGAGGGCCCATCTGGTCCTGCCAAAGGGAGGAAGAGGCATATGTGAGAACGGGAGAGGAGGCAATACTCCATTGAGGAGGAACATGAGGATGAGGTGCTGGAGTGGCTGAGAGAGAATGAGTATCTGTGGCAGAAGGGACACAGGCTCTACAGGGACACCAAAAGGAAGCAGGCTGCTTGGAGAGAGAAGGCGGAGAGCCTGGGCTGCACTTCGGAGGTGCTCCTCGGCTGGTGGAAACATATGCACACCTGGTAAGGGAAGCTGCACCTGAAGAAATCTGGCCAGGCCACAGTCAAGCTGACAGACAGAGAGACCTACGTCATGGCCAGGTGCAGCTTCCTGGAGGGTGAGATTCGCCACCTAGGAGCAGCCCCTCTCACAACCCTCTCTCTCCGGCACCCTGCTGAGAGCCAGTCCTCTTCCAGCCAAGAGTCAGCTCCTGTGTCCAGGCAGGTATCTGTGGAGCGTCCCATGGCAGAGGACCCACGGACAGTTGTTTTAACCGTGGCAGAGCGCATTGAGGACTCCTTGGCGCAGTAGGAGAAAGGAGACGACACTTCCACCACAGTCCTACCCGCATCCACCCCCAGCTCCACCTCCACAGAAAGGCAGAGAGCCAGAGAGGAGGGGCAGAGCCACACTATCCTGCTGGAGATCAGGGACACCATCCGGAGCAGCATAGATCTCCTCTCTCAGCTGGTCCACACTGCCTCCTCATCCTCCAACCGCAAGACCTTCCTCGCCTATGTCAACCAGACCCTCACGGACATGGCAGAACCCCAGTACCAGGTGGTGAAGGACAGGATCACCGATCTACTTCACAACCCTCCAGATCCAGAGGAACCTGCTCCCACCCAGTCCAGGTCTGCTCCTCCACCCCAGGTGATGTCCCTCCCATTCCAAGGCTTTCCACAGGCCCTCACCTACCAGGGCTATGGCTACCAGGAGGTCCAGCAGCACAGGCAGCAGCCCTTCCCAGTCCAGGCATAGGTTCATCGGATGCTACCGTTGCCACTGTTTCCACCAATGCCACCAATGCCACCCATGCCACTGATGCCACCGACGACACCGATGCCACCCACGCCAGTCCTCACAAAGCTGCAGACCAGACAGCCCCACTACACTGCTACTTCCTCCACCCCACAGCCAAGCCCGGCCTCAGTACATCTGTCATCGGTATTGGGACTGACACCTCATGGCATGGAGGAAGGAGCTCTCAACATCACGGGGCTGAGCCAGCTGTCTGAGAGCTTCCTCAACACACCGTCCCCTGTTGTCCTCTCAGGGCCAGGCACCCCAGTGGGGCTTCAGACCAGCACTCCAGCAGCAGCCACCTCCACAGCACCTGGACCCTTCAACCCTGAGACTGGGCACACCTCCGAGTGACCAAGAGGAGTGCCAGAGACTGGGTGGCTACCTGTAGTCTTTATTTGGACACTTGACTTGGGTCATTTTTCTTTTACAGCTTGTTATTAATAAAGATTATCTTTGCTTTACACACTTGCCTCATTTATTTTTTTAAATAAAGTCTTGGTGGAAACTTTTAGAAATGGTTTAACCCTTTGCATGCTTGTGGGATGGGTAAGGATAGCATTGGAGTGGGCAGGGATACCTTTGGGATGGGTAATAGCTGTGGGATGGGTTAAGATAGCTGTGGGATGGGCAGGGATACCTTTGGGATGGGTTGAGATATCTGTGGGATGGGTTAAGATAGCTGTGGGATGGGTTAAGATAGCTGTGGGATGGGCAGGGATACCAATGGGCTGGGTTGAGATAGCTGTGGGATGGGTTGAGGTAGCTGTGGGGATAGATAAACCTCCAGTACAAGCATAGTGGGACTGTATGGTCCACCCTCCCAGGTGCCACACCTTTGCCCTTTTATTATCAATAATAATGTAATCATTCATCCACACATGTCAACGCAAACACAACTCTTTATTAAACTGCCTGTTCATTGTAGGCCCACCCAACATACATGGCCCAATCTCATCCGTGTCAGGAGACAGGCTGAAGGAAACATCCATTAATCATCTACCATCCTGTCTTGCCACTCCACTGCACCAGCTGTGGAGTTGCACCAGTGTTTCAGGAGATTGCGCTGCTTCTTCCCTTCATGTGAGGCTCTGTTGCGGCCTTGCACATCCTCACTTTCTATCAGGTTTCACCCTTGCCTCCATTCCCCAGGCTCCATGTCCCCATTGCCTTACTGGATGTCCACAAGCCTATTCTGCAAGACTGGGTAGTGGATGCGAATGAGATTGTGCAGGATGCAGCAAGCTTGCACGATCCTCCTCATGGTCTCTGGGTGATGCTGCATGGTGGTGAGAACTACCTGGAACCTGTTGGCCAGGATGCCAAAGGCATTCTCCACCACCCGCCTTGCCCTGGACAGCCTGTAGTTGAAGATCCTCTCTTCACAGGTGAGGCGTCTGGAAGTGTAGGGCTTCATGAGGTAGGTTCTGAGGGAGAAGGCATCATCCCCCACAATGAAGTAGGGCACATCTTGCGTGTCGTTGGGCAGGGGGTCTGGATCTGGGAAGCCCATGATGAGGTTGTGTTCCAGCCCCTCCTTGAGGTGACTGGCATTGTATACCTGGGCATCTGAACATGACCCGTTGCCTGAAGCATCGATGTACATGAACTTGTAGTCAGCATCAACCATGGCGAAGAGGATGATGCTGAAGAAGCCCTTTTAGTTGAAATAAGTGGACCCCGACTTGGCTGGTGCTTTGCAGGCCACGTGCTTGCCGTCTATGGCTCCAATGGTGTGTGGGAAGTTCCACCACTGATACCACTGCTCTGCCACTTTCTTCCAGCCTTCTTCAGTGGAGGGGCACTGGAGGAGCTCCTCCATGTATTCTTCGATGATGGCCTGCACCTCTTCTCTGACCACAATGCTGATGGTGTTGTGTGGCACCCTCCAGCCATACTGCATGCTCCTGTAGGTGGTCACTGAGGCCAGGTGGTGCAGAGTCAGTGCCACCTTGAGCCCAGGGTCCAGGCTGGGCCGGAAGTTGGTGCTCTGCTTGGTCAACCTGGGTCTCAGCAGCTCCACAACTTCGTCAAACATGATTGGCGACATCCTCATGAAGTTCTGGAATGTACGAGTGTCTTCGTTCCTCAGCTCCACCATCAACTTGTTGTACAGTCTGTACTCTGTTCTTCTCCCGATCCATCTTTGGACCCAGACGCTTCTTGGCTGCCTCCTTTTCTTCCCGTAGTAGAGTTCACAGAGCCTTTAGATGGCTTCGCACTGTTGCAGAACGATGGTGGCTACTAAAAGGAATTTGTTATGATCCAAGGTGGACATGACTGGATGCTGTGGAAGAGCAAGAGGCAGATGAAGGATGCAGAGGTCTGCACAGCAGAGCTGCTGGTCTGAAAGTGAGATCCAGGTGAGTTGCTCCCCCTTTTTATAGGCAGTATAGGTTTTCCCCTGTGTGTCCTTTTGCATCCTCTAGGCATCCTCTAGACATCCTTAATATCTGAGATAGGTCCCCTCTGCAAATTGTTTTTTCCTTTTTAAATGCTTTATTTGCGAGCTGCATCTGCTTTCATCCTTTCTCCGTCTGTGCTACTAATGCTGTGCGTCCATTCCGTGTCCGTTCTGCTTTCTCCCTGTGTCCGCTTTCCTCTGGAGCGGATTTGAGTTGCACGGATGTGCAGTGGATGCCTAGCAGATGTAGCAGACGCGTAACGGATGCCAACGGATGCAGAATATATGTCCCCCATATGCCTAGCAGATGCAGAATGGACGCGTTGGATACATTTTCCGCACAAAAGTTTTGAGCAGTTCAAAACCTTTTGAGCGGATGAAATGTCAATAGACGGATGCTGGACGGATAGAGAGGAAGCAAAACGGAGGCAGTGAGTACAGAACGGATGCATCGCGTTAACCAACGGATGGCAACTGTTTTTCTCCATTTAACATCCTCTTTCCATCCGTTGGTGCAGTGTGACAGGGGCTTTATCTATTTAACAGTAGGAAAGGATTTCAAAAATCAATCTCACAGACTTTGAATCAATACTAGATACAATGAAAGTGTAATCACATTAATTCTAACTCACTGAAGATATCTTTGTATTATCAAGATTATACTAAATACATAGATATGTGGGTGCATTAACTTATGGACTCTCTTTGACTGCTCATATCATCCAATCATATTCATTAATTTGCTTCCAACTGCAATATAAAAGCTGTTGACTATCATCATTTAGCATGGTTAATAAAAGCTAATCTATGAGATTTCTTCCTCATCTACAGAAATCTGATTAAGTCCCAAATAAATTACAGAAATACCATTGGGCATTCATACAATCTGCTCAATAAACAATGAAATTTTCCTATGCCCTTTGTCTAAGCACACAATCATGAGTCTATAGCTGATGTGATTTCTAAATCTTTAGAAGTTAATTGGGCTTATCACTTATATGCTAATTAAACTTCAACTCAATGCTCTATATATAATCCACTGACATCAAATAAATATAGGCTTCCAATCTTATTAAGGCTAACTCAATTGAATAAGATAAGAATACATTGTCTAACTGATGGGGAAAATGTGTGGCAACAGCCTCCTGTGGTCCCTAATTGTGGTCTTCGTGGGATGTTCCTGGGACAGATGAGTAAACAACATTGGGAGTATATGCCAAGAGTATATAATCCTAACAAGGTTAGCAATAGTATGAAAATCATCCCAACTGCCCAGTAAAGCAACCAAGCACCAATATTGGGTAAAATTAATGTAGGAAGATGCTAGAAGCCGATGATCTCTTTCATAAACAATGCTAAAGGCATAATTTTTATTGTATTGTGTAGGAGAAGCAGGGGTGGGATTCTACCAGTTCTATCCACTTCTGTAAAACTGGTTGCTATGAAAAGCACCAAACAGAGAGCATACATAGAACCAGTTCTATGCAACACAGTTGCACAGTTTTATGCAACACAGCTGCAGTTGAAAAAGCAGGAAAAAAGTGCCTTTTCAACTGCTGCACACTTGCATGCAGTGCTGCTCAGCTGCCAGGGCAGCTCAGCAGGTCGTAAATTGCACTCACACGACTCGCACAACTCATGCCCACGTGCGCTCACAACGCAGAGCTACAGAACCGGTAGTTATACCGGTCGGATCTCATCCCTGAGGAGAAGGCAATGGTAAACCACTTGTGTATTTTTACCAACTTGAATGGAGAACATAAAATGGTTGACCATATAGTGCCAGATGATGGCCCCTTAGGTTGGATGATACTTAAGCCAACCTGTTTAAGAAAGAGCTGAAGAACTGAGTACTGATGGTAATTAGAGTCTTGGGGACATCTAGCTGCTGATGCTGTCATGAAGGAAAAGAAAATCAAAATTACAGTAGGAACATGGAATATAAGAAGCATGAACATGGGAAAGCTCAGTGTTCATGCTTCTCAACTACAAATTAAAATCTTAGGCATCAGCAAATTGCAATGGATAAGACTAGACCCTTTTGGACAGAGTACCACACTGTTTATTACTTGGAATATCAAAAATAAAAAAGAAACTGTGTTGTTTTTATAGTTAGAAAGTGTACAGCAAGAACAATATTTGACTACAATGCAGTCAATGACCAAATATGTAATATTGATTATATTGGTGGACAACTTTTTAATATAATAATTGTTAATATTTATGCTCCAAACACCAATGCAGAAGAAGAAGAATTGGGGAATTTGATGATCAAGTTCATTGAAATCAACATGACATGAAAACAAGATCTGATGCTTATTATTGGAGACTGGGATATGAAAAATAGAAACATGAAAGAGGAAAATATTGTTGTATTGTATGGTTTAGGAAACTGAAACAAAGCAGGAGACTGATTTATCAGTTTCTGCCACTCCAATGATTTCTTCATAGGTAACACTGTCTTCAAGCAATCAAATGGCACCTCCATACATGGTCATCACCAGATAAAGTATATAAAAATAAAATTGTTTAGTTTACTACTAAAAGGAAGTAGTGAAGCTGAATTATAGCATCAAAATCATGGTCAGGTACTGACTGTGGAACAGATCATAAACTCTTCATGTGCAACCCAAAGGGGTTTTTTAGGAGGCAACTGGACTTTCTTGGTTTTTCTTTGAAGACATTTCACTTCTCATCCAAGAAGCTACTTCAGCTCTGGCAGGATAGTGGGGAATAGAAGGATTTATATTATTTGCAGATAATATAAATTATATTATCAGCAGATAGCTGACCCTTTTAGAGGGTCGTTGAAGCAAAAAGTCCAGTTGCCTCCTGAAAACACCATGACCTGGCTGACTGAAAATATCTAGAGACTTTTAGCTATACAATTTGGGATGAATACCCTTTGAATGGTGTGGGAGGAGGAATGGATTTCCAGGAGAACACAGATAAACCTCCAAGTGCTTCAAAGACTCTCTAAAAGGACGCAAATGACCAGCTGTCTGCAAGGAATATAAATCCTTCCATTCCCCACTATTATGTCAGAGCTGAAAAAGCTTCTTGGGTGAGACGTGAAACGTCTTCAAAAGAAAAATCAAGAAAGTCCAGTTGCCTCCAGAAAAAAAGCACCTTTGGGACAACAATGACCTGGATGACTGAGAATCTCTACAGACTGTTCATATACCCGTTATTTTCAAAGACTACATCAGAAATCACTTTGTAATTTTGAGTCTTATTGATAATGTAATCATAGGATGAACAAAGAAGTAATTAAAAATGAACAAGAAAAATAGACTGCCAAGAATGAAAAAAGAGAAGAAAGCAAACTGGATATCAGAATAAAGCATGGAAATAGTCAAGTTGAAAAGAAAGCAAAGAAATTAGCTACTGTTAGGAATATGAGTCACCTAACAGCTATTTGGGTTAAAAATACATAAACCAGGATAGACATTTTAATCCTGTCTCTTTAAGAACATGCTAAAAACTGCAATTGGGTGTGGTTTCTCAAATGGCCATAAGATGGAGCCAGAAACCTGGGTTGTTTAGTCTTAGTATAAATCTCAGAAGAGAGTGTATCTTTGTTTCCTTCTGTTGGAAAGTATTGCCGTTGCTCCATTTTTCCAAATTGACTGATATTCCTGGATTTAATGTAAGACTGACACGGAACTGTTTTTGACACTGGAATTTGATATTTGGATTATCCCTGGATGACAACTGACTGATTTTACCTGTGAATGACTTTGGACTGTCTATTTTGAACTTTGCTTAAACCTTTAATGAAAGTAAAACCCAACATTTACTGTACAGTGTATCTGTGTGCTGTGTGTGTATTATTCAAACACTAACTCTCAGTTATCTGAGCCTGGGCCCATAACCAGTGTTGAGGTAATTCCCCATTAGGAGAATGAGTGCATACAGGGAGGCGTAACTGAGAGTAGTGTGAATGCACAGTACTGTATACAGACGGCTGTTTACTGTTTAATTGTGGTTTACTATCTTGGTAAAGATGGCACAAGTCACTTCAACATGTCTATCACTGATAACCCGGTTGGATGGAACAAACTATGTTTCTTGGTCTATGAAATGCAGTCTACTTCTGTGTAAAGAAGGTTTATGGAATGTAGTTCAAAATCCACCAGATGTAAATGCTTGGGATCCAGAAAATGAGGATGATGCCAAGAAGATTGCTGACTTTAAACAGAATAACGAATGAGCTCTTCATATAACTGGACTAAAACTGAGTGACTAGAGCTAGTCCATATTCATGGAGAAGAGTCTGCTGCTCGGTGTTGGGAGAATTTGAAGAGGACTTATGTTTGTGACAGTGTAGGTGCACACATACATCTTACACGTAAACTTTTTAGAGCACGTCTTCTGAAAGGTGGAGATATATTAGCTCATTTAAACTTCATGAAAAGAACTTTTAAAGAGCTACATGAAAAAGAACTGATATTTTCAGAGCTGCATCAAGTTTATATCATTCTTTCCTCATTGGATGAAAGTTATGATGATTATGTATCTTCACTGGAAGTCCTGCCCAGAGATAAACTGACATTGACTGACATAACCGGAAGATTGCTAGAAGAAGCAAGAAGATGGCTGGATAGGGGCCAACTGAGGAAGGAACAACCACAAGAAGAGAAATTGTCTTCAACTGCCTATACTGCTAGGAAATGTTTTTCTTGTGGGGCTAGGGGACATATCACTAAATTCTGTAAAAAGGGGAAAAAACAGAATACTGATAAACACCGGAAGGCCAAGAAGAATGTTAGTTTAGCTATGTCTAGCAATTCAACTGTAAAAAATGATCTGTGGGTTGTTGATAGTGGAGCATCGCAATGCATTACTAAAGATAGAAACAGGTTTGTAAAAATGTCCATCAGGAAACAACATGTATCATTGGCAAATGGATGGAGGATTATAGCATCAGGTAAAGGTACTGCATATTGTTCTTGTATAAATGAACATTTAACTATGTTATACGTACCTGAAGTAAAATTTAATTTATTATCAGTTAGGGCTTTAGTTAATATTGGTTATGTAGTAACCTTTAGGGGAGATAATTGTATAATAGAGAAAGAGGGTAAAAGGGTTACTACTACTTTGAATGATGATTTATATGTGATACATGATGATCAGTTGAAGATGGTAAACACAGTTTATAACAATGTTAAGCCACATGATGAATGTATACATTTACTGCATAGACGTCTGGGGCACATTAATTTCAAAATGCTCAAACAAAATGTTGAATTGTGTTAAGCCTGGGTTCCCCAACCAGGGTTAGGTAGACAAGCTAAAC
>BLBF01000003.1:70613905-70627747 GCA_015471245.1 Laticauda colubrina
TATTATTTCACCTAAACCAGTTAGGGTAAACAATGTTATCCCTAACAAATTGTCAGAGGGAGTAAAAATTGAAACCCTGTAGCAAGTATGTAAGTTCCTGTCACACAGCACCAATGGATGCAAAGAGGATGTAAAATGGAGAGAAACACTTGCCATCCGTTGGTTAACACGATGCTTCTGTTCTGTACTCACTGCATCCGTTTTTCATACTCTCTATCCGTCCAGCATCCGCCTACTGACATTTCAACTGCTCAAAAAGTTTTGAGCTGCACTAAACTTTTTGAGCGGAAAATGTATCCAACACGTCCGTTAGACATCCGCTACGCATACGGGGAATATCCGTTAGACGTCTGTCATCATCTGTTATGCATGCGCTATATCCGCTAGGTATCCGCTGCGCATCCGCGCAACTCGCATCTGCTCCAGCAGAAAACGGACACAGGGAGGAAGTGAAAAGGACGCAGAATGGACACAAAGTATGAGTAGCACAGACGGAGAAAGAATGAAAGCGGATGCAGCTCACATAGAAAGCATTAAAACAGAAAAAACGTTCACATAGGTGACGTATCTCGAATATTTAGGATGTCTGCAGGATGTCTAGAGGA
This sequence comes from Laticauda colubrina, assembly GCA_015471245.1. Lineage (NCBI taxonomy): Eukaryota > Metazoa > Chordata > Lepidosauria > Squamata > Elapidae > Laticauda > Laticauda colubrina. The sequence continues at coordinate 70,614,511 of BLBF01000003.1, forward strand.
TGCAAAAGGACACCTAGCTGAAAACCTATATTTCCTATAAAAAGGGGGAGGAACTCACCTGGATCTCACTTTCAGTCCAGCAACCCTGCTGTGCAGACCTCTTCATCCTTCATCTGGCTCTTGCTCTTCCACAGCATCCAGTCATCTCCACCATGGATCATCACACACTCCTTTTGGTAGCCACCATCGTTCTACAACAGTGCAAAGCTATCTACAGGCTCTTTCACCTGTTCTACGCGAAGAAAAGGAGGGGGCCAAGAAGTGTGTGGGTCCGAAGATGGATTGCGAGAAGAGCAGAGTACGGACTGGATAACAAGCTGATGGTGGAGCTGAGGAACAAAGACACTGGTGCATTCCAAAACTTCATGAGGATGCAGCCAGCCATGTTTGACGAAGTTGTGGAGCTGCTGAGACCCAGGTTGACCAAGCAGAGCACCAACTTCCGGCCCAGCCTGGACCCTGGGCTCAAGGTGGTACTGACTCTGCGCCACCTGGCCTCCGGGACCACGTACAGGATCATGCAGTATGACTAGAGGGTGCCACACAACACCATCAGCATTGTGGTCAGAGAAGAGGTGCAGGCCATCATCGAAGAAAACCTGGAGGAGCTCCTCCAGTGCCCCTCCACTGAAGAAGGCTGGAAGAAAGTTTCAGAGCAGTGGTATCAGAAGTGGAACTTCCCACACATCGTTGGAGCCATAGATGGGAAGCACGTGGCCTGCAAAGCACAAGCCAAGTCGGGGTCCACCTATTTCAACTACAAGGGATTCTTCAGCATCATCCCCTTCACCATACATCGATGCTTCAGGCAACGGGTCATCTTCAGATGCCCAGGTATACAACGCCAGTCACCTCAAGGAGGGGCTGGAACGCAACCTCATCATGGGCTTCCCAGATCCAGAACCCCTGCCCAACGACACACAAGATGTGCCCTACTTCATCGTGGGGGATGACGCCTTCTCCCTCAGAACCTACCTCATGAATCCCTACACTTCAAGATGCCTCACCCGTGAAGAGAGGATCTTCAACTACAGGCTGTCCAGGGCAAGGTGGGTGGTGGAGAATGCCTTTGGCATCCTGGCCAACAGGTTCCAGGTACTTCTCACCACCATGCAGCATCGCCCATAGACTGTGAGGAGGATCATGGAAGCTTGCTGCATCCTGCACAATCTCATGCACACCCACTACCCTGTCTTGCAGAACAGGCTCGTGGACCTCCAGCAAGGCAATCGGGACATGGAGCCTGGGGAATGGAGGCAAGGGCGAAACCTGATAGACACTGTGGATGTGCAAGGCCCCAACAGAGCTTCATGTGAAGGGAAGAAGCAGCGCAACCTCCTGAATCACTGGTGCAACTCCCCAGCTGGAGCAGTGGAGTGGCAAGACAGGATGATAGATGCTTAATGGATGCTTCCTTCAGCCTGTCTCATCACACTGATGAGATTGGGCCATGTATGTTGGGTGGTCCTACAATAAACAGGGCATTTAATAAAGAGTTGTGTTTATGTTGAAATGTGTGGATCAATGATTACATTGTTATTGATAATAATGGTCCAAAGGTGTGGCACCTGGGAGGGTGGACCATACAGTCCCACTATGCTTGCACTGGAGGTTTATCTATCCCACAGCTATTATCCATCCCACAGGTATCCTAACTCATCCCACAGCTATTACCCATCCAACAGGTATCCCTGCCAATCCCACAGCTATTACCCATTCCAAAGGTATCCCTGCCCATCCCACAGCTATTACCCATCCCAAAGGTATCCCTGCCCATTCCACAGCTATTACCCATCCCAAAGGTATCCCTGCCCATCCCACTGCTATCTTAACCCATCCCACAAGCATGCAAAGGCTTAAATCATTTCTAAAAGTTTCCACCAAGACTTTATTTACTAAAAGAACTGAAGCAAGTGTGTGAAGCAAAGATAATCTTTATTAATAACAAACTGTAAAAAAAATGACCCAAATGTCCCAAGCAAAGACACAGTCATCAGGTAGCAACCCAGTCTCTGGCACTCTTCTCCATCACTCTGAGGCGTGCTCATCGTCTCAGGGGTGAAGGGTCCAGGTGCTTTGGAGGTGGCTTTTGCTGGAGTGCTGGTCTGAGGCACCATTGGGGTACCTGGCCCCGAGATGACAATTGGGGACGGTGTGTGGAGGAAGGTTTCAGAGAGCTGGCTCAGTCCTATGATGTTGAGAGCCCCTTCCTCCAGGACATGGGGTGTCAGTCCCAAGACCGATGACAGTTGTTCTGAGGCTGGGCTTGGCTGTGGGGTGGAGGAAGGAGGAGTGTAGTGGGAATGTCTGGTCTGCAGGTGAGCAAGGTGAGGCGTGGGTGGCATCTGTGGCGTGGGTGGCATCTGTGGCATCAGTAGCATTGGTAGCGTCAGTGGCATCGGTGGCATCAGTGGCATCGGTGGCACCGGTGGCGTATGATGTACCTGTGCCTGGACTGGAAAGGGCTTCCTGTGCTGCTGGAGCTCCTGGTAGCCGTAGCCTTGATAGGTGAGGGCCTGTGGAAAACCTTGGAATGGCAGTGACATCACCTGGGGTGGAGGAGCAGACCTGGACTGGGTGGGAGCAGGTTCAGCTGGGTCTGGAAGGTTGTGCAGAAGACCGCTGTTCCTGTCCTTGATCACCTGGTACTGTGATTCGGATATGTCCAGGAGGGTCTGCTTGACATAGGTGAGGAAGGGCTTGCAGTTTGAGGATGGCATGTCAGTGTGTACCTGCTGAGAGAGGAGATCTACACTTCTTCTGATGGTATCCCTGATCTCCAGCAAGACAGTGTGGCTCTGCCCCTCTGGTCTGGCTCTCTGCTTGCTTTCTGTGGAGGTGGAGCTGGGGGTGGATGTGGGTTGGTCTCTGGTGGAAGTGCCCTCTCCTTGATCCCACTGCATCAGGGAGTCTTCCACGCACTCTGCCACGGGGAGTGCAGCTGTCGGGGGGGTCTCTGTCGTGGAACGCTCCACAGATACCTGCTTGACACAGGAGCTGACTCTTGGCCAGAAGAGGACTGGCTCTCTGCAGACTACCTGAGAGAGAGGGTTGTGAGAGGGGCTGCTCCTCGGTGGCAGATCTCACCCTCCAAGAAGCTGTACTTGGCCATCACATAGTTCTCCCGGTCCGTCAGCTTGACCGTGGCCTGGCCAGATTTCTTGAGGTGCAGCTTCCCATACCAGGTGTGCATGTGCCAAGGAGGACCTCCGAAGTGTAGCCCAGCCTCTCCGCCTTCTCTCTCCAAGCAGCCTGCTTCCTTTTGGTGTCTCAATAGAGCCTGTGTCCCTTCCGCCATAGATGCTCATTCTCCCTCAGCCATTCGAGCACCTCATCCTCATGTTCCTCTTCGATGGAGTATTGCCTCCTATCCTGTTCACACGTGTGCCTCTTCCTCCCTCTGGCAGGGCCATCTGGGCTCTCATCAGAGGGGCTTTGAGGTTGTAGGGACTGCTCCACCACACCACCACCACCACCAGAAGCAGCAACAACAACAGTAGCAGCAAAAACAGGACCAGCAGCACCAGCAGGACCAGCAGGAGCAGGAGCAGCAGCAGGACCATGATCATCAGCAGCAGAGTAAGCACCAGCAGGACCAGCAGCACCAGCAGGACCAGCAGCACCAGGAGCACCAGCAGGACCAGCAGGACCAGCAGGACCAGCAGGACCAGCAGGACCAGGAGCAGTGCCAGCAGAGTAAGCACCAGCAGGACCAGGATCAGCAGCAGCAGTGTAAGCACCAGCAGGACCAGCAGGACCAGCAGGACCAGAAGCACCAGCAGCACCAGCAGGACCAGGAGCAGCGTCAGCAGAGTAAGCACCAGCAGAAGCACCAGCACCAGGAGAAGCGCCAGCAGAGTAAGCACCAGCAGAAGCACCAGCACCAGGAGCAGCGCCAGCAGAGTAAGCACCAGTAGAAGCACCAGCACCAGGAGAAGCGCCAGCAAAGTAAGCACCAGCAGAAGCACCAGCACCAGGAGCAGCACCAGCAGAGTAAGCACCAGCAGAAGCACCAGCACCAGGAGCAGCGCCAGCAGAAGCTCCAGCACCAGAAGAGTCAGCCCGAGCAGCAGAAGTCAGCCCGAGCAGCCCCAGGAGAAGCAGAGTCAGGGCCAGGGGGTGGGATGGTGGCCCTGTCCTTCTTGCCAGGGCTGGCAGCAGATGGCACAGGCTTCCTCTTCTTCCCCATGGTTGTTGGCTGGAGCTGTGTCTGGCAGCTGGTCTTTCCTCTGAATGGTGACCTGCTTGTGAGTTGCATCCTTTTATATCAACGGGGCTGACGCAATGCATCCTCCCCGCATGCTCAGTGAATGCTTTGCATCTGCTAGGCATCTGCTAGGCATCCGCTAGGCATCCGTGATGCATCCGCTTCATCCACTCGGCATCCGCTCTGCATCCGTTCCTTCCATTGCACGTCCACTTCGCTGTGGTCCCCCAGAAGCCCCATGGATGTGCCTTCCGCTTCCATCCGCTTCCTTCCCCTAGGCTTCCATGGAGCATCCACTTTACATCTTGGCTACATCCTCCCCCCATCTGTTCTTATCCACTCTCAAAAGTGCCCCGAATTTGCATAAGCAGAGTGGACAACAGTGGAAAGGAACAGATGGGACATTTTCTCCTCCGCTGTGTCCTTTTTACATACATTTTGCATCCGTCAGCCTATGTGACAGGCCCTTTATACTGTAATGCTTGTCGTCAAGAAAAGAGTAAGGTTACTCCTACAAACAGACTTAATGGGTTTAAGACCAAAGAACCTTTAGAGGTTGTTTTTGCTGACATAATTGGTCCTAAGAAACCAAGTTTAGGAGGTGCCTGTTATATTTTGAGTATTATGGACCATTACTCAAGATACGGTTTCTGCTATCTAATGAAAAACAAAACAGAAACATTCCAACATTTCTTTAATTGGCTAAGGTTTGCTGAGAGAAAAATGAAAAGTAAAGTAATTACTTTAGTAACTGATAATGAGACTGAGTTTGTTAACAAAAGATTCCAAACTAAATTGAAATTGGCTGGTGTTGAGCATAAACATTCTGCACCTTACAGACCACAACATAATTCGTTTATAGAACGAAGAGGGCAAACATTATAAGCCATGGCTCGCACTATGTTATCTGATTCAGGTTTACCTGAAACACTGTGGGGTGAAGCCATAATGTGTTGTAACCATGTTTTGAACAATGTAGTTAATACAACAACTGGAGAATTGCCATTCACTCGTGGGAAGGCAGACAACCAAATTTAAGTTACCTACACACATTTGGAGCTCCAGCATGGGTGCATATTCCCTCACAAGTAAGACTGAAAGGGCAACATTGATCTAAGAACTTATTTTTTGTGGGTTATGAGGCCAACCATAGATCATTTAGATTCTGGGATCAAGGCACAGCTCATATTTATTGTAGTGCTTGTGCAAAATTTCTAGAGCATGTTGGGTGGGATAAACTGTAACAGGAATCCAGCAATGATATTATTATTGACACCCAAATAGTTCCTAAAGATAAAATCAGTAAACAACAAATAGCCATTCAAGAGGAAGAACAGGAGAAAGTAGTAGAACAGGTACAGGAGGAGGTAGAAGAACAGGAGCGGGTGGCACAGGAAAGTCCACCAGTTAGCCCTGTATTACCAAGACGTTCAACCCGAGTAGCATGACCACCTAATAGATATCAAGCTAGTGTTGTATGCCAAGTGAATACAGTTCCTAGGAACTATAGTGCAATAAAACTGCATCCTGCTAAGGATCGGGTTGCTTGGCAGAAAGCAATGGATAAGGAACTGGAATAATTAAAAAGATTGGAGGCATAAAAAAATGTTAAGTTACCACCAGGTAAACATGCTGTTAGGAATATGAGTCTCCTAACAGGTATTTGGGTTAGAAACATATAAACCAGGATAAACATTTTAATACTGTCTCTTTAAGGGAATGCAAGAGCATGGAATTGGGTGTGGTTTCTCAAATGGCCATGGAGCCAGAAACCTGTTTGGTTTTCATCTGAGTCTCAGAAGAGAAGAGATTGTATCTTTATTTCCTTCTGTTGGAAAGTATTGCTATTGCTCCATTTTTCCTAAATGACTGATATTACTGGATTTAATGTAAGTCTGATACTTAACTGTTTTTGACACTGGACTTTGTTCCTCGAATATCCCTGGATTGAAAAACTGACTTTTGGACTGCTTATTTTGGACTTTGCTTAAAAATTTCTGGAAGTAAAAAACCTACATTAACTGTTCAGTGTATCTGTGTACTGAGTGTGTATTATTCCAACACTACTCTCTGTATGTCTCCCTGTATGCATTCATTCTCCTAACGGGGAATTACCTCAACACTGGTTATGGGCCCAGGCCATACCAGCCTCAGATAACTGAGAGTTAGTGTGAATGCATAGTACTGTATACAGACAGCTGTTTACTGTTTAATTCTGGTTTATTATCCTGGTAAAGATGGCACAAGTCACTTCAACATGTCTATCACTGATAACCCAGTTGGATGGAACAAACTATTTTTCCTGGTCTATGAAATGCAGTCTACTTCTGTGTAAAGAAGGTTTATGGAATATAGTTCAAAATCCACCAGATGTAAATGCTTGGGATCCAGAAAATGAGGATGGTGCCAAGAAGATTGCTGACTTTAAAAAGAACAACGAATGAGCTCTTTGTATAATTGGACTAACACTGAGTGACCAGCAGCTAGTCCATATTCATAGAGAAGGATGTAAATAGGATGTAAATGGATATATAAATTGAAGACAGGTGTGGATGGGACTGTTACCCATAAAGCCAGGTTAGTAGCACAAGGGTTTAATCAGACAGCAAATGACTATGATGAGGTGTGTGCACCTAGTCTGAAGGCTACTACATTAAGGACAGCATTAGTATGGGAAGCTAAGGAGAAATACATTGTAAATCATTTGGTTGTAGAGACAGCTTATCTGCAAGCACCATTGCAACACATGATATATTTAAAGAAACCTTTAGGTTTCAAAGATGATTATACAACTGATTGCTGAAAATTGAAAAAGAGTCTTTATGGTTTGAAGCAATCAGGATATGAGTGGAACCAATGTATAGTTAAAGAATTAACTAAGATAGGCTTTTTAGATGGCATGGCTAATCCATGTATGTTTAAAAAGGAAACTAATGGTATAATTTCATTATTGCTATTATTTACTGATGACATAGCATTAATCATCAAAATTGAACAAGAAGCTACTGAGATAATTTCACTATGGAACCAAAATTTAAGATAAAACAATTAGAAGAAATCAAATAAAATCATGGTTTAAAGATAGATAGAACTAGGGGAGGATACAAGATCTCACAGGCATGTAAAATTAACCAATTACTAAAAAGTTTTGAAATGGAACTTTGTCAGCTGGCTAAAACACCAATGAGTCAGAAATTTAGCCATAGTGATGTTCAAAGTCCTATTTTTGATAAGAACATTTATCAGTCTTTGATTGGTAGTTTATCTTATCTCAGAAATTGGTCAAGACCAGATATAGCATACAGTATTAATCAATTAGCAAGATTTAACGCTGAGCCCACTGAAAGGCACTGGCAAGCTGCTAAACATGTGTTAAGATACCTGAAACAAACAATGCATTATGCATTGTATTTGGAGCCAAAAGATGAATTGAATTTGACTGCATATGCTAATGCAAGTTTTGCGACAGACATAAATACATGAAAATCTACATCAGGTACTGCTGTATTATTGGGAAAAGCATTGATTGGATGGAGGTCTATTAGACAGAAGCATCTAAGTTTGTCAACAATGGAGGCTGAATTCTCATGTTTGTCTTTATTATGTACAGATTTAATTTTGTACAAACAATTATTAATTGATATGGGAATTGATGTAAAAAATCCTGTTGTTGTTTACGAAGATAACCAATCAGCAATGAAGATGGCTTCAAATATTGCTGTTAAAACAAAAATGAAACACACAGATTTAAGATATTTAAATGTGAGACAATGTGTGCAAAGTAAGATGATTAAGCTAGAATACTGTATGTCAGAAAACAATATAGCAGATCATTTTATAAAGGCCCATTTTATGAAGCATAAGGCTAGCTGTGAAGATTATGGAATTAGAATGTAAGGTTGTATATATTGTCTTACCCAAAAGGGGAGAATGTTAGGAATATGAGTCACCTAACAGCTATTTGCGTTAGAAATATATAAACCAGGATAGACATTTTAATCCTGTCTCTTTAAGAACATGCTAAAAACTGCAATTGGGTGAGGTTTCTCAAATGGCCATAAGATGGAGCCAGAAACCTGGGTTGTTTAGTCTGAGTCTGTGTCTGAGTCTGAGTCTGAGTCTGAGTCTGAGTCTCAGAAGAGAATGTTTCTCTGTTTCCTTCTGTTGGAAAGTATTGCCATTGCTCCATTTTTCCTAATTGACTGATATTCCTGGATTTAATGTAAGTCTGATACGGAACTGTTTTTGACACTGGAATTTGATATTTGGATTATTCTTGGATGACAACTGACTGATTTTACCTGTGAATGACTTTGGACTGCCTATTTTGAACTTTGCTTAAACCTTTATTGAAAGTAAAAACCTACATTTACTGTACAGTGTTTCTGTGTACTGTATGTGTATTATTCATACACTACTCTCAATTACGTCTCCCTGTATGCACTCATTCTCCTAACGGGGAATTACCTCAACAGCTACTATAAGAGAAAAGGAGCAATATTACAACAAAACATTGAAGATGGAAATAGAAAAGGAGAAACAAGGAAAGTCTTTCAAAAATTATCTGCACTCAAAAGGAGATCCTAACTTCATATTGGTGTGCTAAAAGACATTAGTAGATAGTAACCAAGGAGATCAAGCTCAGATGGATGATATGTAATGAAACACTATAAAGTAAAGATATGAATGTCCAAGATATCTTAAATAATAGTGTCTATTTACAAGAAGTTCTAGTTCTAGTTCTAGAAGATGGTCAGAGGAAGACGCTGGTAATTATCAAGTTGGAGGATTACAGGAACTGATGGAATACCCATAGAATTGTGGCAAGCAGCAGGAGAAGAATCAGTAAGGCTAGGAAATCTGGAGAATGATAAGGTGGCCAACAGATTTGAAGAGATCAATCTGTATCCAATTCTAAAAAAAATGAAACTCAATAGAGCATACAAACTATTGTAAAATTTCACAAACTAGCAGAATAATGCTAAAGATCATTCAGTGAAGATTACAGCCTTATATGAGAAAAGAGATGTCAAATGTTCAATCTGATCCTACTCATTATTTCTTGCAATGTCCCCCTCCTCTCCCCTCACACTCACTATTGTCTGGAAAATGTTATGTATTCTACAATAAGAATCTGTTTGAAAGAAATCTGTTCTTGCTCTGCTTTCTTCCCCATTCAAGAAATAATAAAATCATCATTTCCTTCTCTTCATTCCTTTTTTTAAAAAGATATTCGTTTTATTTCTGTATCTTTTTAGATTTTTAATATCCCCAATAACTTTTTACATGGGTAAAGGTGGGAAGAAACACAATTCTTTCAAAATAATTCAAAGAGCAATGGAGATTAAGAGCCTCATTTTTGTTTTTTGTCTTTTTATTGCCAGTTTTCTCTTGCTGTTGAACATCATGATGGTTCATTTTCCCTGGAGCTATAATCTTTATGGATCAACTGAAGAAGAAATTCCACTGAACACAAAGGACTTACTTCTGTGCAAATATGCATATGGTATGATGCTTTTACTACTTAATACTGTAAATATACCCCTGCCAGTAAAATCAAGCAAGGTCTGTTTTTTCATGTAGACAAGTGCATTAATTCCTAAAATCTCAAGTGGGAGCTTATATACAATGTTGTTAGAAAAAATAGTCTTTTGTAAATTTAGCAAATAGCTCTGTTGGGTTTAGCAGTAGTAAAAGTAGAAAAAAATCCCATTTCTTTCATAGCATAGTGATTTGCATCAAAGGCAAAAAGGAGAAACTTTTACACTCTATTCCAAGGCAAGGAGTCAACCTCTAGTTAAGACTCCTTTGATTCCTTTGTAAGTTCACATTTCCTCCTGCTGTGGGACTAAATGGAATCCCTATTTGTTATAGCAAGTGTGGAAGAAAAGAATTTTTGAGCAGCAAAATAGGACAAAATAGGAATAACACCATATTATGACTTTCCTTCTTTGCATCTCTTTCAACACTTCACACATGCTTACTGCATGGACTACTCCCTTTCCCCATTTCTTGTTTAAGTGTCAGTGGACTTATCTTCTCAGACATTTGAAAGGTAAAGTATTTTGATGAAATTCTGTGGTCTCTTACCACACTTCAGTTAAGTGTGGTAAGGTATCTTGGATCAACAGAAAACTAAATTAGAATAACATTTGCTGCCTTTTCTGCTGATCCATCTCCTGACTTTTATCTGGTTTGCCACCAAATAGCAGTGGCCTCATTAATGTGTTTGGAGTATGTTTTATTTTCAAGATATTTCTTTTTTAAATATTCAGAATATGATAACACAAAATACAGAGTATTCACACACACACACACACACAGAGAGAGAGAGAGAGAGAGAGAGAAAGAGAGAGAGAGCTAAATAAAACAATCCTTAAACTTAAGAAAAATTGAAACCATAGAAAAAGTTAAAAGTCCCAAATGAAGAAATGTAATGAATTCACTGAAAAGTCTCATCAATTATGGACTATATAATTATGGACTATAATCACTGGAACAGAGTATGTGATAGATTATATGTGTGTTTGTGTGTGTCTGTCTATATAGCGAGGGATATAAATCCCCCAGGAACTAAGACTAACTTGAGCACAACCAAGATCCTACCTGAACAGAACACACCCACAGCCAATCAGAAAACAGCCAACCCCCCTACCAATCAGAACACAGCCAAACCCACAACCAATGAGAACACCCCCCCCAACCAATCAGAACACAATCAAGTCACACCCCCACTAGCAGTTAAAAGAAGAAGCAGCTGCAAGCTCACATTACTCTGAGAAGCACAGAGCCGAAGAAACAAGCCTGAAGATGATGAATGTGACTTCATCGAAACATCACCTAGATACTTCCAATTTTACACGGGAGAAAACCCAAATAACCAAAGATCCACATACAAATACCTGCGAAAACCTCAGAACATATATGTGTGTGTGTATGTGTGTGTGTGTATGTGTGTGTGTGCTGTTCAGCTTCCTTTGGGTATTATCCCACGTCATTGTACTGCTTTTAAAGTTTAGCAACGTTTCAGCAGAATCTCATCTGCCATCATCAGGCTTCTGTATTGAGTTCATATGTGGGTCAGGCTATCACAGCCCTTAGTTTTAAATTTAAGGATAGCCCATTGCTGTCCCAGGATGGCTTTTTTTTACATCCTGATTGGTTGGGAGTCTTGGTCTGTGTTTATTGGACTTGGAGTTTGTTTGATTGGTGTTTCTGGTTTCTTCTGTCTGTTTTGTGGCTTTGATTGGCTGGCAACACTCTGTTCCTGTGTTGGAGGCTTTCAGTGCAGCTTGGCTTCGAGTAAAAGGACAGCTGTTATCTATTAGGAAGCTAGGTTTCACCTGGGTGCTTGGTGGGGGGGGTGTTTGAGCTGGAGGCATCAGAGGGAGTCTGTTTGTGCCCAGGTGTTTGCCTGGCTTGTGGTGTGGAGATCTTTCTATTTGAGAGTGCAGGTTTCCAAATGATTGACAGTCTGCTGGAATCATCTCTTCTATTCATGCTTTCAGGTCTTTTTTCAATCTCTATGGCTTCTCTGATGATTCTGTGGCTGGGGTTTTCTATAATGGCTAGGGTTTTAGTGCCATTAAAGTTGATGTTGTGACCTGTGGTTTTCATGTGTTGGAATAGTGAGGAGGTGTGTTCCAGCTTTTTTACTGCATTTTTGTGTTCATCCAGGCGGGTACTTATTCTTCTATTGGTCTGTCCAATGTATGTGGCCAGGCATGATGCACAGGGAACTTCGTATATGCTTTGGTTTTCCAGGTCAATTTTGTCTTTGGGGTTTATAAGGATGGCTGTTATTTTTTTGTCTGTTTTGAAGGCAGTCTTGATGAATCTACAAAAGAACAGATGGCACACTGGGACACACCATATACCAGAAAGAAAACACACACCAACCGCTAACTCAATGCCCAATCCCACCACCACCCAGCACAGATAAATTCCGTGGCTAAAACACTAATCACCAGAACCAAATGCCTGGCAGACAAGACACATATAAAGACTGAACTATGCACCCTGACTAAAGTACTGACAGCCAATGGCTTCCACAAAAACAAAATCACCAGCTTGATCTATAAAAACACACCAAGACATAACAGAGACCTAGAAGATCAACAGACTTATGGAACAGCTGTCCTGCCCTACATAAGAGGTACTACAGACAAAATCAGGAAGATACTACACAGGCATCACATCAAGACTGCCTTCAAAACAGACAAAAAAATAGCAGCCATCCTTAGAAACCCAAAAGATAAAACTGACCTGGAAAACCAAGGCATATATTTAGTTCCCTGTGCATCATGCCTGGCCACATACACTGGATAGACCAATAGAAGTATAAGTACCCGCCTGGATGAACACAAAAATGCAGAAGCCATAGAGATTGAAAAAAACCTGAAAGCATGAATAGAAGAGATGATTCTACCAGACTGTCAATCATTTGGAAGCTTGCACTCTCAAATAAAAAGATCTCCACACCACAAGCCAGGCAAACACCTGGGCACAAACAGATTCCCTCTGATACCTCCAGCTCAAACACACCCCAACCAGGCATCCAGATGAAACCTAGCTTCCTAATGGATGATAGCCGTCCTTTTACTCGAAGCCAAGCTACACTGAAAGCCTCCAATACAGGAACACAGTGTTGCCAGCCAATCAAAGCCACAAAACAGACAGAAGAAACCAGAAACACCAATGAAACAAACTCCAAGACCAATAAACACAGACCAAGACTCCCAACCAATGAGGATGAAGAAAAAAACCATCCTGGCACAACATTAGGCTAGCCTCAAATTTAAAACTAACGGCTGTGATAGCCTGACCCACATACGAACTCTATGCAGAAACCTGATGATGGCAGATGAGATTCTGCCAAAACGTTGCTACAACTTTGAAAGCACAAGTACAATGACTTGGGATAATACCCGAAGGAAGCTGAACTGCATCTATATAGATTTAGATTTAGATTTAGATTTAGATTTAGATATAGATATAGATATAGATATAGATATAGATATAGATATAGAT
>BLBF01000003.1:70627757-70656021 GCA_015471245.1 Laticauda colubrina
AGATATAGATATAGATATAGATATAGATATAGATATAGATATAGATACATACAAAAATACACATAATCACATAAAAGTATATATATTATCTAAGATTTCATTGGCAATTGCTTTCATGGAAGAAAAAAATTGATAACGAGGAATTGTTAATCAGGAGGATATAGCAGATGAGTATTTTATGAAGCATGCTAAAAGTGTGTACATGCTGATTATAGAGTGACACTTGTGGTACATGGGCATGTGTAGGTACATGTTCATCTATGATATTTATTCTGTGAACTTGCAGTTCTACTGGGAGACAGTTTTAACTAACTATTTTGTGTTTACAGATCTTCTTTGATGCATGGATTAAGTCTGACTAATTTGTTTGGGGGTTTGAGAAAGCTTGAGTAAAAGATTTTCCCACATTTTCTATTTTTACTTGATTAAGTTAGTTTCAGCTTGACTGTCAATCTAATGGAGATGTTAATACTCAATCTGATATGGATTCTGTTAATTTTTATGGTTAGATGGAGACAGTATAAGGCATGAAATATATTTTGATATAAAAACTTTCCACAAGTTATCATATCCCTCCTAAATCCACTCAGCATTTAACACCTAGTAAAGCATATAAAGCTATGTCAAACAAGTTGATTTCCCCTTGGAAAATTAAGTTGTGGCCACTTCTTACACTCTCTGAAGTCTAAAGTTTGTGCCTTTTCCGTCCACCTTTCAAAAGATGTAATAGAAACTTTGCTTTGTACTTTTCATACAGTACAGATGGCTTCTTTGTTGACATTTTCCTGATTCCTGTCTTTAAGAATTATATGCAATTTCTGTATTAAGCATCTTTGAATCATGTTATGGTTATACATGATGTAATATAGGACCCCATTCAATACAAATTCAGATTTGGAATACGAGCTTTCATGGGTGCACAATAAATTCATGAAATATAGTAAAATTCCAGACTCATCGGAAGAAGGAGGAAACAGGAAGGAGGAAGAAAGAAGGAAGATGACTTCCACCTGGCCATGCTTTCACTGATAGCAAAACCTTAAATTTGAGTCTTTTATATCTGTAACTCAGCTTTTCCCCAGCCAAGTGATTTCTGTGTGTACAATTATTCATTCTACTTCTACTAGATTTTCATTTAGTTAACTTTATTTTGTTCTCGAAACAGAAGTAGCAAGTAGAATAGGAAAAGGGCCAAGTCTTGGCTATATAAAGAGCCAAGCTGATTGCAAATTTGAACATTTCTTCACTTTGGGTACAATGCAGCCTAATTACTATTTTTTGTTTAAGCTCTTCAATACAGTGGATTTAGTCAACCAATTTTATATTTGACAACAGCATGTTAATTGAAACCTTTGAGAACTATTGTTCAGGTATCTGGAGCATAATGAAAACAAGAGCATCTCTGAGGGAATATGCTTGTAGTATTTGAATTAAGAGGTTCCCCTCCCACCCCAGTTAACGTCATATAATAAATATGAAATCCACAAAGTGCAAAGCATCCCAAACAGAAACAATTATATGTATTTGTTCATGTTTATATGCCTTCTTCAAATATGCTTTATGTTGTGTGCTCATAAAAAATTAAATTATACTCAGAAAACCTAAGAAATAAAAAAAAATGTAATATACCAGTAGACCCCATATGCATGTATGCACTTGCAATTGGCACAGTTCTTATCTCTTTCTCATATATAAACACATGTATCTATATCTATCTTGACTTTTAAACTTTTAAGTCAGTTTAAAGGACCTTTTAAAGTCACTTGAGGGCATCCACAATTTAAATCAGTTTAGATAAGTTGATTTGATATCTTAATTCCGTGAGCATTATTACAAGCATACTACTGATTATATTTGTGTCTGGAATTAGTTTTAATTGTCTCTCCAATTTTAATCTCACAAGATTAAATTGGCCTTTTAAAATGTGTTTATTCTTCTACTCTGGAAGCTCTTAAAATATCCTTGGTACATGGATACAATGTAAAAGAAGAGACATTAGTATTATTCTTGTTATTATTAAGGGTATATATTATGGTATAATTGTACAATATAAAGCACCTTATGAAAAGGGGACGCAAAATGAAGCAGGCACCACTCCTCTTCTTAATTTCATTTAGTATATCTTTTCATTAATATTGCATTTTCTTTATTTATAGAAGACATTATATAGTTTTATATTATCAAAGCAGAGTATAAACTGAGTCTCTATCCAAACATTGCATTAAACCATAATGTGCTTCCTTTTTTGGTTTAACAAGTCATGTGAACCTAACTATGTTGGTTTCTAATAAATATTTATTTCAATCTCTTGAGAAATTCATAATGCTAGGACAGAAAAAAGGAAAGACAAGTAGAGGATGGCTAGAAGCAAGGTGGATAGATTTAATTATAGCAATGGGAGACCAGAAAAGCTAATGGGCCACCGAATATCCTAGAGAAGATTTATCTACATGGTCAGTAAAAGTTTATGCTGATGGCACATAATCAACCTATTTATTGGCATGGCGTGCTGGTCAACCAAGAATAGTGTTCAGCCGAATGGGAGATTAAAACTTTCAGAAATGCTAAAATTGTAGGCATTTGCTTATCTTTCAAAACTTTTAAAATTCTCTGCTTTAAAAGAGGTCAGCAAAGTACACTAATTTGGGAAAAAATGATTCAGTTAATTAACCTTTGGTGTTGTTTAGACATAACCCAATATAATTGGAATGCAAAACATTGTGGGTATTATTAACCCTTTCCCAGTTGATTTCCAAATGACTCCTGCTGCCAATATGAAAAAGAGAAAACAAGAGAGCAAATCAAGAGAAGGAGGAAAAAGAAATTGTTCCAATTTGTGTAACAGCAGAAAAGAGGATTAAAAACCTTGGGAACATTTTTCAACATTTAAATCTTTAGGAAAATATATGGATTCAGCAAATGGTGGGATGGCAGGGGAACCTTTGTGAGAAGACATTCACCACAAATTAAAGGACATAATAAGAACATTTATATGGTGGTGTGATTTCCATTGTGTCTCTTCTTTCCAACTTTGTATAATGGAGAAACAAATGTATTTCTATTGAATGATTACCTGACATTAATTGCTATCACATCTTCATGACCACATATATAAACTTTCTCCAGGATATTTTTCCATCCTGGTCCTGCAGGTCTTCCAATAGTGTGTCTGCTGCTGCTGTAATGGTCCTCTGCTGGTTGCTTTCTTCTCTTTTCTTCAATCTTTCCTAGCATTAGAACCTTCTCTAGAGGGTTCTATGACAACTCACCACAGCCAACTTACCACAACCAACTCACCGTGGGACAACTTGCTGAGGGACAAGAGTTACATAATATCAAAGAAATAGTGGAACAGAATCATTAAAGAAATGATGCCAAAGGAGGGACAAAATAAATGTGAATGACAAAAATTTAAATAATGTTTTAAATTATTTTAAACAATTAAATTCAATTGTTGAATTGTCCCACAGCAAGTTGTCCCACGGTGAGTTGGCCAAGTTGAATTGTTCCGCAGTGATTTGGCCAGGTTGAATTGTCCTGCAGTGATTTGGCTATGGCAAATTGGCCATGGCAGGTTGACGGTGGTAAGTTGGCTATGGCAGGTTGGCTTAGGCGAGTTGTCCCATTCCATTTCCAGAGAGCTCAGTTTTTGCATAAGTATGCAAAAGTATGATCGTTTGAGCCTGGCCGAATAAAGAAATCTGGATAATTTTATATGTTAGTTTTGTTGGGTTATCCATGATATCCATACTAGTCTTGTTGAAATTCAAATTATCAATATTTATTCTATCCTACTGCTTCTTCTTTGACTTCTTCAAAGGTTGACTTTGGTCTCCCAAGAATGCAACAGAGAAAGCCATTGCCTGCAAGATTCTGATCATTATAGATTGCAAACATAGGAAAATCTCGACTGTTGATTTTTTTACAGTTGATCATTGATCCTAAAAGGTGGAATCTATCCAGTTCCTCATTATCTTCATTTTCAATTCAAAGGCTATTGTTATATTTATTGTCATTAGTTTGGTCTTTTAAAAATTTAATCTTAGTCCCATATTTTCACTGTGCCTCTTGATTTTTATTACTGGAGCTTTCAGGTCATTTGAATTTTAAACAATCAGATTAATATCATCAGCATAACATACGATATTCATTTTTTCCCTTTTGTTTTACATTTTGGTCATCTTCTTGGAATCCATCTGATGTCAATATATAGTATATTGTATTTCACATATACGTTAAATAATTTAGCAGAGAATGTACAGCTTTGTCTCATTCTTTTGCTGAACCTCAGCCCATCTGTTTCACCATCTGAATTGTAGCTTCCTGGCCTATATATAATTTTGCATAAGAATAGTAAGACATTCTGGGATTTCCATCCTCCTAAGCATATTTCCCAGTTTGACATGATTGACACAGTCAAAGTCATTGTACATTAAGAAATTGTGCATTTTTTCTAAATGTAAACCTTTAATAATTTGGGGTTCAGAACAGGGAAACTCCAAATATTATGGTACCAAATAACAGCCAGGGAGAAAACAATATATAGGATTATTTACAAAGTACCAGAGATTATTATACCATGAAAGACAGATAATTCACAAATGTTACTTTGATTACTTTGTAATTAAATACATATAAGAACACTGTCACCTAAATTCCTTTGGAAAGGATTCTTGAAAACAAATTAGTTTACATTAAAATGAATGAAAGTTTGTACAACTCCACCAACCCACTCATACATAGTTTTTTTGCCATCCAAGTATTGTGTATTTAGACATTTCTTGTAGAATTGCCATTGATTATATAAAAATAATACCCCACATTTTGATTATTTCAAGAGGGGTCTTTAGCTTTCATATCAGTTTCAGAAGGCATAGGAAGAGAGTTAAAAATCTGGATAGAATCTTTTCTATCTAAACTTGAAAATTATCCTACTTAAATACACATTAATATATTTGGAATAAGCAATATTCACTCTGTATTTAAGTTTGGATTTTTGCTTACTGCTCAGAAATATTCAATAATTTAGATTTCTTGGCATACTTCTTTGCTGATTTGAAAAAATAACTGATAGATTACTATTTGATACAAGAGTAACTGTTTTATAAAATAATGAAAATCAAATCAATCCAAAAAACAAAACAGGAAAACACCACCAAAAGTCTTTCATGTACAAATTCAGATTCTATAGTTTCATATTAAGATGGCATTATCTAAATTTTGCATAGCCTACTAAAAGCTAATTCTGATCCCAGTTGCCAGATATGTCCTCAGATACTTGTCCCATTTGAGCATCAGGCTGTGCTGTTTAGAATGGATAGCATTTTCTCTAAGGTTGAATGTTATTCAATTTCTAAATTATAAATCAAACCTCTCAGGGTATGTGTATATAATATATATACATACATATACATATACATATACATATACATATACATATACACCCTGACATTAAAAAAAAGAAGAAAGGGTGAAACTCTTATGATTTTCCCAATGTCCCATGCTAAATTGTCAAGTACAAATATAATTATTTTTTACTGTCTATTTTAATGATTGTTTTCTGACATAATTCAAGAGATGAAGCTGTAGGAGAAGAGTGATAATTGGCTGTGTCATTTTGGCTGTCCTAGACAGACAGCTGTTAAAAACATAAGGCTGTAACTTTTTGTCTCTTGTCACGAGACAGGAAGGCCAATAAGTTGGATAAACTTGGGTTTTCTCTGCACAGCTTTGGAACAGACAGCTGCTGATTAGCTATTTTTATATAAATGATGCAGGTGTGGCCTCATCAAGAACACTTTCTTTCAATTTAGGGAAATGCAACTCACAAAGAAATGTCAGAAGGAAGAAGATTGTTCACTTCAGCAGCTGCTTAGAGTAAAAACAAAACAGTTTAACTGTCCCCATTTGTAGGAAGAGTCAAAAACATGCTCAAAGACTCATAGAAAGTCATGTTTAAATGCAATGGTGGGGGCAGACAAACCTCTCATTTTCAGTCCAAGAACTGCATAAAAAGGAGTTATATTGAGGGGATTTGGGTCACAAAACATATACATTTGAGAAATGTGTACACGCTTGCATCCATGTATGTTTGAAAAGGTGTGCTATTGGGTTGGGTTATTGGGGCTTTTATTGGTGGGTTGGGGGGGTGCCTTTGGGTTAATCTTGTCTTTCAATGATTGTACAGAAATGTCACTATGGTTTTCCTGGTGAAATTTTCATTAGTAGTTTGGCATTGCTTCCTTCCTAGGGCTGAGAGAGAATGACTGGCCCAAAGTCATCCAGCTGGCTTTATGCCTAAGGCAGTATAGGACCAACAGTCTTCCACTTTCTAGTCTGATGCCTTTAACCATTACTATAATTATTTTAAATTTATTAGCCATCCAACTCCAATGGACTAGGAACAATTTATACTAAATTGCCTATATTAAACTGGCTCTCCTGGATGTGTGTAAACACATGAATGCACATGAACACACAAAAATATCTTTCAGAAATACTTGGGACACTTTAAATAACAATTTATATTACAGTATATATCCATGGTGCACAGTGGTTAGAATGCATCACTGGAGGCTACTTCTGCTGTTGGCTGCCTGCAATTTGCCAGTTCAAATCTCACCAGGTTCAAGGTTGACCCAGCCTTCCATCATTCCAAGGTCAGTAAAATGAAGACACAGATTTGGGGGAAAATATGCTGACACTGAAACTGCTTAAAGAGATCTGTAAAGCACTGTGAAGCTGTATATAAGTCTAAGTGCTATTGCTATATAAATTCTGAAACATTATGAGTCTCACATAGCCTAATCATTGCAGCCATACCACACACAAATCTGTCTATATTTAATTAAAATTTATATTATGCATAAATACACCTCCTTAAGGAAAGGTGCACATAACAACTGGTTTTAAATCCTATTATCAGTAAAGGCCTGGTCCCACTGGCCAACGGATGCAAAACATATGCATAAAGGACACAGTGGACGAGCAAAATTTCGGGGGTGGCTCAATCCATTGTAATGCGCTCCAAAAAGTGGTGAAAATTTGCATAAACAGAAAGGAAAAGAATGGAAAGGAACAGACGTGGGTTGTATGTAGAGGGAATGTTAAATGGATGTTCATAGGAAGCCTAGCGGATGAAAGTGGAGGACACTTCCAAAGGGGTTCCGGGGGAGAATTTCAAAGTTGACGCATAGTGGAAGGGGCGGATGCATAGTGGATGAAGCGGATGCATCACAGACGCCTAAAGGAAACAAAGGGGATGTCACGCGGATGTATATTGGATGCAAAGCGTTCACTGCGCATGCAGGGAGTATGAATTGCGTCAGCTCCGTGGATATAAAAGGATGCAGCACGCACACAGTCAGCATACAGGAGAAAGATGTGCTGCCACATAGATCGTGCAGGAACACCATGGTTCGTCAGTCAGGCAAGAAGAGGAAGTGCCTACTTGTTCAAGGCCTGGCAAGGTGAAGAAGGCCAGAACCAGCATCCCACCCTCTGGCACTGATTCTGAAGCTTCTGCTGCTGCTGCTGCTGCTGCTGCTGCTATTGCTGTTGTGATGGACCAGCCCCAAGGCCCTCAAAGCCCTGCTGCTGAAGGCCCTGCTGCTCAAGTCCCTGAAGGCCCTGCTGCTCAAGTCCCTGAAAGCCCTGCTGCTCAAGCCCCTGAAGGCCCTGTTGAAGCCCCTGCCAGAGGGAGGAAGAGGCAAGGGAAGGAGAAGGGAGAGAGGAAACAGTACAGCATTTCCGAGGAGCATGAGGATGAGGTGCTAGAATGGCTGAGGGAGAACGAGTACCTCTGGAGAAAGGGCCACAGACTCTATTGGTACACCAAGAAGAAGCAGGCAGCTTGGAGAGACAAGGCAGAGAGACTGGGGTACACTGCAGAAGTACTCCTTGGATGGTGGAAGCACATGCACACCTGGTATGGCAAGCTACACCTCAAGAAATCCAGGCAGGCCGCTGTCAAGCTCACTGACTGGGAGATGTACATCATGTCCAAGTGCAGTTTCCTGGAGGGTGAGATCCGCCACCGAGGAGCAGCCCCTCTGAGACCCCTCACCCTCAGACAGCCCACAGACAGCCAGTCCTCTTCCAGCCAGGAGACAGCTACCCTGTACAGACAGGTGTCTTCAGAGGGCCCCACAGCAGAGACCCCCCTGACAGCTGCTCTCCCCATGCTGGCAGACTTGGAGGATCCTGTGGAGGATGATGCCCTGCTGTCACAAATGGAGGAAGAAGCAGCAGCCACAAGAGGCCAACCCACCCCCACCCCCACTCCCACCCCAAACTCCAGAGGATGAAGGCAGAGAGGCAGACTGGAGGGCCAGGACCACAGTGTGCTGTTGGAGATCAGGGACACAATGAAGACCAGCACAGAACTTCTCTCTCAGCTGGTCCACTTGGACAGAGCATCCTCGGGCCAGAGCACCTTCATCATCTACGTGAGCCAGACCCTGAGGGACCTGCCCGAGACCCAGTACCAGGTGATGAAGCAGAAGATCACAGCACTTCTGCACAACCCTCAAGGCCCAGCTGAAGCTGCTGCTACCTAGTCCAGGTCTGCTCCTCCACCCCAGGCAATGTCACAGCCCTTCCATGGCTTTCAACAGCCCCTCACCTACCAAAGCTATAACTACCAGGACTTCCCACAGCAGAAGCAGAACTTCCCAGTCCAGGCCCAGGTTCATCGGACGCCACAGACACCAGTCCTCACCCAGCTGTAGACCAGACAGCCCCATTACACTCCTCCTTCCTCCACCCCACAGCCAAGCCCATCAACGAACAATCTGTCATCAGTATTGGGCCTGACATCTTAAGTCCTTGATGAAGGGGCTCTCAACCTCACGGGACTGAGTCAGCTCTCGGATAGCTTCCTGAACACACCATGCCTGTTGTACCCTCGGGGCCAAGCACCCCAATGATGCCTCAGACCAGCACTCAAGCCACAGCCACCTCCACAGTCCCTGCCCGCTTAACAGCTGAGACCATGGACATGACTCAGAGTGACTGAGAATAGTGTCAGAGACTGAGTTGTTTACTTGTTAAGTTTATCTTTGCTTAAGACACTTAATACAGTTTACTTGGTTCATTTTGCTTATTTAATAAAGTCATAAAGTTTACCTAAGAAAGTTAATAAAGGTTATCTTTGCTTAAGACACTTAGTTTACTTGGTTCATTTTGTTTACTTAATGAAGTGTTGGTGAAAACTTTTAAAAAATGGTTAAGCCTTTGGATGCTTGTGGGATAGATAAGGATAGTTGTGGGATAGATAAGCCTCCAGTGCAACCATAGTGGGACTGTATGGTCCACCATCCCAGTGATCCAGATGATTTTCTCCCCCTTTTTATAGAAAATATTGGTTGTCCACTATGGGGCCTTCTACATACTCTAGACATACTGCAAACATCCTAAATATACGAGATACATCCCAGATACAAACTTTTTGTCTGTCTATTTCCGTGCTACTAATGCTGTGTAGACGTTCCCTGTACTTTTTGTTTCCTCCCTCTTTCCGTTTTCAGCTGCAGCGGATGTGAGTTGAGGGGATGGCCAGAGGATGCAGAGAGGATACAGCGAATGTTTAATGGATGGTAATGGCCATAGAACATTTGTTGCCCGTATATGTCGCGGATGTACATCATACACGGCGGAAAGTTCATTCATTGACAAAGTTTTGTGCAGCTCAAAACTTCTTGCGTGGATGAAATTGCAGTGGATGGATGCTCAACAGATAGAGCGTATGAAACACATATGCAGTGAGTACACAACGGGTGCATCGCGTTTTCCAATGGATGGCAAGCTTTTTTAACATTTTACATCCTCTTTGCATCCGTAAGTGCAGTGGGACCGGGCTTTTTAAACTTGATTCATTTTTATTTTATAATTAACTGCAGACTTTGATTTATTTCCCCATTGTACTCTCTAAACAAGATTAGAAGTTGGAATGTACCCTCTCAGCTTTAGTCTTTACAAGGCAGATTGGATTCTTCAATCTGATCTAGCCAATATAATAGCCTAATGGATCACTAAACTTCAAAACCCAGTCTTATCTACCAGACCCACCAATTTAATTGAATAATTTTGCCATCATCGTATTAGAGAAGAATGAATGTAAGATCTTCCTTATGTGCATAAATAATAGCATTGTGATAAAATAGTCCTTTAGCTTATGTGGTTTAGATAATTGCATAGTTAATGTCTTTCATGTGACCTGGAAGATCTCCACAATTAACCTGAGAATTAGTGTTAGCTAATCTGAAGTATTGAAATTAGGGCTGAGGGGGGAATATAGGGGGGGGGAGGGGGAAATCAAACCAAATCTATCCAGCAAGCACCAAATAAAATACAGGGTTTAGTTCAGGTAATCTCCCATACTGAGAAATTTAATGTTGTCTCAAAAAATTAAGCAAAAGCCACTGGTGTTAAACAAATCAATGTTTCATTATGTGCTAGTTTTCATAAAAAACATCTTAAAATGCAGTTATATAACTGCGGGATTTTTAAGGTATTGAGATTTAATAGCTGACCAGCTGTTGTAAGGCTGATGGAATGAAGATGAATCAGCATGGTTATTGCCGCTTTAAGACATGGGTCCCACAGGGTTTTACCACTTTAAGATGCTGCATGAGGCCATGAAAGGGCATATCTCTCTGTCCTTGTGTTCTGTCTTCATTGTGGTACTCCCTGCAGAGTAAAGAAGACTTGATTGCTTGGCTGGTATGTTCCTACCACCTATATTTATGTATATAGCAGTCTTGTATATAAGCCACTGTTAAAAGATAAAGCCTATGTATGCTGTGTTGTCTCACAATAGTAGTTATGCTATAAACACTCTGACAGGGACATTAGAAATGGCCATAAATATGGACTGATTGCTGAATGCCTGCAATGTTGGCACGTATCTATGGTTAAGGAGGTGGTGCTCAGAACTTCAAATCTAAGTCATAATTACCCCAAGGAAAATCCATTGTAACTTTGAGTGTTTGCTAAGTGACCAGTCATAAGTTGAGGACTACCTGTATTCCAAAATAGGGGTGAGGCCAAGATAAAAATATAGATTTATGTTCATCAATGTTATTGCATTATTTATTTTGAATGTGATTTTTCTGCTGTAAAGGAGGGACACTATTAGTAATTATACTGGACACTCCAACATAGTTCAATCTTTATCTTTAATCAACAGATTAACTGGTGTTTTGCATTCAAATATATTCAATCCTTTCATCTATAATCATAATAGTTTTCAAAGTTTTGGTTCATCAATTTATCCTCTTTTTAGAAACATCAACTTCAATGGATAGTTCAGTAGATAATTAAGCATTCAGTGGATAATTCAGGAAAAGCTTCATTGACATAGGCTGCAGGGGAAGAAGAAATCATTATTTTGGCCCCTAGGCCTTTATCCTCTTAAAAAGATATTACTCCCATATGTTTGATGATTTCTACCTTCTGTCACATTAAACATTAATTTGCAAACTGTTTGGAGGGGATTAAGCAGGTTCTGGAAGTCCACATGAATTATAGCTTATTGTTCTGCCAAGACACTTCTTTATTCAGAGAAGGAGGAAGAACTGAACTAAATCTAATCCTTATTTATTGGCAAATCAATTTAACACAAATTTCCTAAAATAAACCATGGACTGGAACAAAGTTTATCTTCAGAGACCATACTTCTTCAAAATGTTTTTTCAGAGACATGTTGAGCTCAAAGCTGCAAACCAAAACACATGTTAGAAAAAAGAGTTGCAAACAAAAATGTATATTTGAGGGAGAACCTGCTGCTTAGTTTCGATTATCTGAAAAAAATTGTGTAACAGGTGCATTAAATAAAAAGCATATAAAATAAATGCAAATATTAATATATATAGTAGAAATGGATATGAAGGGTGGAAGTGGAATTACAGGTAGTCCTTGACTTACAATCACAATTGAACCAAATTTTATGTTGCTATGTGGGAAGTTGTTAAGTTAATTTTGCCCCATTTTTCAACCTTTCTTACTTACCACAGATGTTAAGTGAATCACTGCAGTTGTTAAGTTAGTAACATAGCAATAGCACTTAGACTTATATATGGTTGTTGATACTTAACACTTAACATGGTTGTTAGGTAAATCTGGCTTCCCCATTGACTTGTCAGAAGGTCACAAAAAGTGATCACATGACCCTTGGACAATGCAACCATCATAAATAGTTGCCAAGCATCTGAATTTTTATCATATGACCATGGAGATGATAATACAATGGTCATAAATGTGTAAAATGGTCAAAAGTCACTTTTTCAGTATTGTTATAACTTTGAACAGTCACTAATTGAACTGTTGTAAATCTATTAGCCAGAACAATGTCATTGAATGAGTCAAATGCTCCTTAGTGTTCAACAATAAATTTCCTTTTTACCACTCTGTAATCCTTTAATTCAAAATAGGCATGATTGGATGAAGCTGAGTGTTCCGTTTGGAAATAAGGTGTGCAAGACCGGGTTCCAACAAACAACTCTTTATTAAAACAGTATAGTGACTTGTAACGGAACAAATACCCAAGCCGCGGCAGCCCTTCTTATAGCGGTTTGCTCGCGGCTTGTGGCCAATGATAGTTGTTCAAGTGTTCCCGCCATCAGGCGAGCCAATCGGAATGGCACTTAACTGACCAATCCGAGAACGGCCTATTCGGCCAATCAGTTTAAGATATTTGGAGTCTACCAAGTTCTGTACAAAACACCCCTCCTACTTTGGTTTCGTCCAACGTGTGTAACGTAGTCACGCAGGTAAGTAGGGCTTTTGCGGGTCCTAGTTGACCTGCACAGCTCAGTCCCAGCGTGGTCCTCAAACGGTTCGGACAGGATCGCTTTCTCTCCATGTCTTCTCCATGGAACCTCCTGGAAGGATGAGTCAGCCTTGCCGCTCCTGCCTGAGTTCCCTAGGCTGGTTGAGGTGGCTCTGCCGCTCCCTCCTGGTTTGTCCGGGCTGGTCAAGCTGGCCTGGCTGTCTCCTTCCCAGAAGGCCTCACCTTGCTCTCCTGCTCCTGGACTTCTTCTCTGGAGGTCGTCTATGGGTAAACGCTCTTTTTGTTTCATTTGGGATTCTAGTTCGGGTTTGTGTAGTGATTGTTGTCATGTTATTGGAGGTTCGTCTCTCCCTTTTTTATTATTTTGTGTTTCCCCCCCCCCCTCGGTTGTTTTTGGCTCATTTATTGGTGTCTACGGCGGTGGTGTAGTGTTGTGTTCCAATGTTCGAGAGCGAAGCTGGTCGATGTGCCGCTTCCATGTTCTGCCATCGTCTAGTGAGAGTCGGTATGACCGGGGCCCTGGAATTTGGGTAACTGTGGCTGGAAGCCATAATGGGTCCCCAGTAAGATTCTTAGCGTAGACTAAATCGCTGATATCAAAGGAGCGATATTTACTGGAGGAGTCAAGGGGTTTGTCACATGTATAGGTGGGGTGCAGTCTATCAAGGTAGGAACACAATTTTCTACCCATGAGGAGTTCTGCTGGGCTTTTGTTAGTGGTTGTACTAGGAGTGATATGTTGAAGTTAATAGTTTGTTAAGTTTATCTTGGACATCCCCCATGTCCATTTTTTCTAGGGCCTCCTTAGTATAATGAACTATGCGTTTGGCCCATCCATTAGAAGCCGGATGAGTCGGTGCTGTCAGGGCATGCCGGATGCCCTGTGCAGCCAAGTATTGCTCGAAAGCTAAAGTGGTAAACTGGGGCCCATTATCTGACACTACTACATCTGGCAATCCATATGTGGCAAAAAGTTTGTTTAATTGTTTTATGACTGCTTCCATCATAGTGGACGCCATAAGGATAACCTCTAACCAGTTCGAGTAGGCGTCAACGATTACAAAATAGGTGTTCCCTTTCATTGGACCAGCAAAGTCAATATGCAGTCTCGACCATGGGCCTCTGGGAGTTTCCCATTCTATGACTGGTGCCAGTAGAGGGGGAGGCCTTGATTTTTGGCAGTCATGGCATGTTGCCACCCATCATTCAATGTCTTTATCCAGCTCTGGCCACCAGACATAACTCCTGGCCAGGGTTTTCATTTTGACTATGCCCGGGTGTCCTTCATGCAACATGCACAACACTTCTTCCTGTAACATTTTTGGGATTACCACCCTATCCCCCCACAGTATACAGCCTTTTTCAATAGACAGTTCAGTCTGTCGGTTGCAAAAAGGTTTAAAAGTCTCGCCTCTATTCTCATCTGGCCAGCCCTTACCTACCCAATGCAGGATTCGAGCTGTCAGCGGGTCTTTCGCGGTAGCTTTAGCGACGTCTGCTGCGGTTAATGGAAGATTCGACCATGACTCAATTTGGAGAGTGGAGATGGTGGGAGCTGGGTCACCTTCTATGTCAGGCAGCGGGGAACATCTCAAGGCATCCGCATGGGTGATGGTCTTTCCTGGCCGATGGATGAGTGTGTAATTGTATGCAGCGAGGAATTCTGACCACCTCATCATTCTTGGTGACAGAATGTTTGGAGTTGCTTTGTTTCCTGCTAGGATCTCCAGCAGGGGTTGGTGGTCAGTGGTAATTGAAAATGTCCTACCATATAGGTATTCGTGGAATCTTTTGACACCTGCAATGATTGCGAGGGCTTCTCAGTTGAGTTGGCTATAGTTCCTTTCAGATTTTGACAGTGTTTTGGAACAGAAGGTGATTGGTGCCTCTCTGCCTCTGGTAGCTTGTGACCCAGGATGGCACCGATTCCAAAAGGCGATGCATCACAGATGACCATCAATTGGAAAGTGTTGCTGTACTGAATCAAAATGGTGTTAGAAGTTAATAAGTCCTTAATGTTCTGGAATGCTGCTTGTTCTCAGTGGCCCCATTTCCAGACAGTTTTTTTTATCTAACAGTCGATGTAAAGGTTCTTCTACGGTTGCTTTTTTGGGCAGGAAGACATTGTAGAAATTAATGAGACCTAAGAATGCTTGTAAGTCAGTTTTGTTCTTAGGTCTGGGTGCATTTTTGATTGCCTTTATCTTCTTTTCAGTGAGGTGTGCCCCTTGCATATCTATAAGGTAGCCTAAAAATTCGACCTGATCGGTGACTAGTTTACATTTTTCTCTTTTGACTTTAAGCCCTGCTTCTCTGAATCTTCGCAAAACTTCTCTTAGTCTATTTTCTAATTGTTGTGCATTTTTTGCTGATACTAATACATCATCAAAATAGGGGATGACTCCTTTGAATACGTTTAGAAGGTGTTCCATGAGGCTTTGGAAGGCGCCCGGGGCAATGCTAATGCCAAATTTAAGTCGGTTGCACTTGAATGCCCCTCTGTGCGTGACTATAGTCTGTGCCTCTGCAATCTTGGGGTCAACTGGTAGCTGTTGATACACTTGTGCGAGATCAAGTTTCGCAAAAAAATTTCCTCCCCCTAATGAGTGCAATAGGTGTTGCACTACCGGTACTGGGTACGCGCTTTGTTGGATTGCATGATTTAGGTTTGCCTTATAGTCTCCACAGATGCGCACTGACCCATCTGGTTTGACAGGAGTCACGATGGGTTTTTCCCAACTGGCATGGTCGATTGGATCTAACACTCCTTGTGCGATGAGTTTGTTAAGCTGCTCATCTATTTTTGGCTTTAAGGCAAAAGGAATGCATCTGGCTTTGAGCCTGATGGGAGCTACCTTTGGATCTAGGCTGAATGATATTGGGGTCCCCTTGTACATACCTAGGGTCCCATCAAATACATCCCAGAACTCTTTCAGCAGGTTCTCTTCCCAGTTGGCTGCAATGATGCTGTTGATCCCGGTCACTCCGATTCCCAGAGGCATGAACCATTCGATTCCCAGCAGGCTAGGGCGATCATGGTTGACGATTGTCAGAGGCAGCATTTCAGTGTGGTTTTTAAATTCTACTAGGAAATTTCCAAGGCCCACTACCGGGATTCGGTTTCCCTGGTAGTCTTTTAATATCAATTTTTGCTGTTCCAGTTCACTTTGCTTGATGTCTGGTATCAGGTTTCTGATAGTGTTCCAAGATACCATTGACAGGTATGATCTGGAGTCTACTTCCATCTCACAGGGCTTTCCTTTGATTTTCACATTTATCTGGAGCTTTTTTGCATTTGCTGCCCTGGCATTTCCGATGGTTATATTTGGTGTGTTTCTTCTCTGTCGTTCGTTCGCCGGTTCCTGCTCCCTCGGCTCCATCTGCTTCCGTCTTGTCTCTCTTCATTTTGGGGGGGGGGGGGGGGGCCGCCGTGTCTTTTTTGACTATAGCTCTTTTTGTTCCGACAGACCCTTGCAATGTGCCCCCATTTTTCACAACATCTGCAAATGGCATCTAAGAATCTGCATTCTGAACACGGGTGATTTCCTCTGCATCCAGCACACTGGAATTCTCACCTGCTTCTTCCTTTTTCCCTCCATTTTCTTTCTGACTGAAGACTATGTATGTCTTCATTGTCATCATCATTGTCACTCGGGGAGTCGAGATCTTCATGGTGGGCAGTCGCTGTGAGCTGTTTCTTGCTTCCTTCCACCCTCTTTTCTCTGGGTTGATTCGACGGATCTGGAATGGAGTTCATCTGGCGCATAGTGGCTGTGGATTTCTTGGCTGCTTCAGCGGCGGTGGTTTCTACGATGGCCTCAGTCACTGTAATTTTGGTCTGTTTAGCAGCTTGCTTTCAAGTGTAGCATCCTTCAATCCGAGGACCACGCGGTCTCTCATGGCCTCGTCCATGTTCTGAAACTCGCAGGCTCTTCCGATGTGTCTTAGGGCTGCTCCGAAATCCCCAATGCTCTCGTCTTTCCGTTGGTCTCATTTATAAAATTTGTGCCTTTTGATCAGGTTGGAGACTATAGGCATGTAATGGGCTCGTAGCATTCTGTTCAGTTCAGGCCATGCCATCTGCTTAATGTCTCTCAGTTTAGCTAATGCCTTGGCCAGTTTGAAAATGGCTGGTCCATAGTGCATGAGGAATACAGCTCTCTTCCTCTGGTCAGTTATCTCCTGTAGCTTGTTGCTTTCTAAGAAAATCAGAAAGTGGTCAATGTATGACTCCCAATCTTCTTCGGCTGGGTTGATTGGTGCGGGTGGTGCATTGTTACCGGCCATCTCGGTTGCTCGGTTCTGGTTGCCGCATGCTTCGGCCTCGCTCTTCTAGGATGATCCCGTCCTTGTCGCCAGTGTTCCATTTGGAAATAAGGTGCATGATACCGGGTTCCAACAAGCAGCTCTTTATTAAAACAGTATACTGACTTGTAACAGAACAAATACCCAAGCCGTGGCAGCCCTTCTTATAGCTGCTTGCTCACGGCTTGTGGCCAATGACAGTTGTTCAAGTGTTCCCGCTGTCAGGCGGGCCAATCGGAATGGCGCTTAATTGACCAATCCGAGAACGGCCTATTCGGCCAATCAGTTTAAGATATTTGGAGTCTACCAAGTTCTATACACAACACTGAGCATTTACTGACCAGATACTCTTCCTGACATTAAGTGAAATAAAGGTGTTTTCAAGCTAAGCTCAAGTTGTAATGACACTTTCAATACAGTTTTCTTATTTATTTATGTATTTATCCTAGACTTACCACAAATAGAGACCACAGTCTGGTCAACATTGGAATTAGAATTTCCAGGAAGTTCTCTGTGCAAATATTTATGAGTTTCTGATATCAGCAGAAGGCAGCTAGGTCTTGCCACTGAAGTTCAAAAATAATTTGTTTTAAGTTTTCAAACTGACTTTTAGATTTCACATGACAGTGTATCCTCAGGAGGTGAAAAGTTAATTATAAAAATAAAACCCTTCTGATTTTGCACATGCCAGTTTATGAAAAATCTGGGTACAAATGTTAATAACTATGTTGCTTTTCATATTAGATCCCAGGGGGAAGTATGATATCTATAAAACATGCTATACATCAAGCAAAAAACTTTTCCATCATGTATACTCCAAGGTAATAGTATTCTCTCAACTAATAATGTGTCCCTTGATTTAACTACAAAGAGCTATACTGTTATGAATATATTTTTTCTTGAACTTGGTTGAAGTGAGCTTTGTTGTATATATTACTCTCTTGTTCTATTATGAGTAACACGAGTTAATTCTGTCAAGTCTAGATGGAACAAAATAAATAAAAATTCAGCCTTA
This sequence comes from Laticauda colubrina, assembly GCA_015471245.1. Classification (NCBI taxonomy): domain Eukaryota; kingdom Metazoa; phylum Chordata; class Lepidosauria; order Squamata; family Elapidae; genus Laticauda; species Laticauda colubrina. The sequence goes on from BLBF01000003.1 coordinate 70,645,868, forward strand.
AGACAGTTTCTCAGAGGTTCATTCAGTCTGATTAAGCTTTGCTGATGCCTTTTTAAGAAACCACTCTTCCTAGACCCTCTCCATAGCACCAGAGACTTACTGCACAAGAATCAGCCAACCCTGAATGACTGGTGAGACAAGACTTCAAAAATGATTTGTGCTTTGCCTGCAAAAAAAACCATGATGGTGGGAGAAGAGGTGAGGAAGGGGGGGAGGGGGAGAGAGAGGAAGTGTTAAGGCCCTGTCACACTGGCCGACGGATGCAAAATGTTTGTAAAAAGGACACAGTGGACGAGAAAAATGTTCCATCCATTGTTATCCGCTCTCAAAAGGGGCAAAAATTTGCATAACCAGAGCGGACAACACGGAAAGGAATGGACGGGGGGAGGAAGCAGGGCAGATGGCAAGCGGATGCTCTACGGAAGCCTAGTGGATGGAAGTGGATGGAAGCGGATGGCACATCTGCAAGGCTTCTGGGGGACCGCAGCAAAGCGGACGTGGAATGGATACAACGGATACAGAGCGGACGCCGAGCAGATGAAGCAGATGTACAGCGGAAGCCTAGTGGAGGAAGCAGATGCAGAGCGGAAGCCTAGCGGATGCCTAGCGGAAGCCTAGCAGATGCCTAGCATTCACTGCACATGCGGGGAGGATGCATTGCATCAGCCCCGCGGATATAAAGGGAAGCAGCTCCCAAGCAGGTCACCATTCAGAGGAAAGACCTGCTGCCAGACACATTGACTGCCTTGCCAGCCTGCGTTGCCAGCTTGCCTGCCTTGCCTGCCTGCATGCCTGCCAGCCTTGCTGCCTGCCTGCCTGCCAGCCTGCCTGCCAGCCTCCCTGCCAGCCTACCTGCCTGCCAGCCTTGCTGTCAGCCTGCCTGCCAGCCTTGCTGCCAGCCTGCCTGCCAGCCTTGCTGCCTGCCTGACTGCCAGCCTGCCTGCCATCCTTGCTGCCTGTCTGCCTGCCATCCTTGCTACATGCCTGCCAGCCTGCCTGCAAGCCTCCCTGCCAGCCTGCCTGCCAGCCTTACTGCCTGCCTGCCTGCCTGCCAGCCTGCCAGCCTGCCAGCCTGCCTGCCAGACTGCCTGCCTGCCAGCCTTGCTACCAGCCTGCCAGCCAGCCAGCAACCCCACAACCATGGGGAAGAAGAGAAAGCCTCAGCCATCTGCTACCAGCCCTGGCAAGAGGGACAGGGCCACCCTCCCAACCCCCTGGCCCTCACTCTGCTTCTGCTGGGGCTTCTGTAGCACGGGCTCCCTCTTCTGCGGCTGGGGCTTCTGCTGCTTCTGCTTCTGGAGGAGCTGATGATGATGCTTCTGGCGGTGGTGCTTCTGCTGGTGCTTACTCTGCTGATGCTGCTTCTGGCGGTTGTGCTTCTGCTGATGCTTACTCTGCTGATGCTACTCCTCGTCCTGCTCGTCCTGCTTGTGCTCCTGGTCCTGCTTGTGCTCCTGGTCCTGCTGGTGGTCCTGGTCCTGCTGATGCTCCTGGTCCTGCTCGTGCTCCTGGTCCTGCTCGTGCTCCTGGTCCTGCTGGTCCTGCTCGTGCTCCTGTCCCTGCTGGTGCTGCTGGTGCTTCGTCTGCTGCTGATGATCCTGGTCCTGCTGGTGCTGCTGGCACTGCTGGTGCTTACTGTGCTGCTGATGATCCTGGTCCTGCTGGTGCTGCTGCTGCTGCTGGTGGTCCTGCTGGTGGTGCTGCTGTTGGTGGTGTGGAGGAGCAGCCCCTACAACCTGGAAGACCCTCTGATGAGGGCCCATGTGGTCCTGCCAAAGGGAGGAAGAGGCATATGCGAGAACGGGAGAGGAGGCAAGACTCCATCAAGGAGGAACATGAGGATGAGGTGCTGGAGTGGCTGAGAGAGAATAAGTATCTATGGCGGAAGGGACACAGGCTCTACAGGGACACCAAAAGGAAGCAGGCTGCTTGGAGAGAGAAGGCAGAGAGCCTGGGCTACACTTCAGAGGTGCTCCTCGGCTGGTGGAAGCACATGCACACCTGGTACGGGAAGCTGCACCTCAAGAAATCTGGCCAGGCCGCGGTCAAGCTGATGGACAGAGAGACCTACATCATGGCCAAGTGCAGCTTCCTGGAGGGTGAGATCCACCACCGAGGAGCAGCCCCTCTCACAACCCTCTCTCTCAGGCAGCCTGCTGAGAGCTAGTCCTCTTCCGGCAGAGAGTCAGCTCCTGTGTCCAGGCAGGTGTCTGTGGAGGGTGCCATGATGCAGAACCCCCCGACAGCTGTTCTAACTGTGGCGGAACATGTGGAGGACCCCCTGATGCAATGGGAGAAAGGAGATGGCACTTCCACCACAGTCCAACCCGCATCCACCCCCAGCTCCACCTCCACAGAAAGGCAGAGAGCCAGACAGGAGGGGCAGAGCCACACTGTCCTGCTGGAGATAAGGGACACCATCTGGAGCAGCATAGATCTCCTCTCTCAGCTGGTCCTCACCGCCTCCTCATCTTCCAACTGCAAGCCCTTCCTCACCTATGTGAACCAGACCCTCATGGACATGGCGGAACCCCAGTACCAGGTGGTGAAGGACAGGATCACCGAGCTGCTTCACAACCCTCCAGATCCAGATGAACCTGTTCCCACCCAGCCCAGGTCTGCTCCTCCACCCCAGGTGATGTCCCTCCCATTCCAAGGCTTTCCACAGGCCCTCACCTACCAGGGCTACGGCTACCAGGAGGTCCATCAGCACAGGTAGCAGCCCTTTCCAGTCCAGGAACAGATTCATCGGACGCCACCGTTGCCACTGGTTGCACTGATGCCACCGATGCCACCCACGCCACTGATGCCACCGACGCCACAGATGCCACCCATGTCACTGCTGCCACCCACGCCAGTCCTCAAACAGCTACAGACCAGACAGCCCCACTACACTGCTCCTTCCTCCACCCCACAGCCAAGCCTGGCCTCAGTACATCTGTCGTCAATACTGGGGCTGACACCCCATGGCAAGGAGGAAGGAGGTCTCAACATCATGGGGCTGAGCCAGCTGTCTGAGAGCTTCCTCAACACACCGTCCCCTGTTGTCCTCTCAGGGCCAGGCACCCCAGTGGTGACTCAGACCAGCACTCCAGCAGCACCCACCTCCACAGCACTTGGACCCTTCACCCCTGAGACTGGGCACACCTCTGAGTGACAGAGAAGAGTGCCAGAGACTGGGTGGCTACCTGTAGACTTTATTTGGACACTTGACTTGGGTCATTTTTCTTTTACAGCTTGTTATTAATAAAGATTATCTTTGCTTCACACACTTGCTTCATTTATTTTTGTTAATAAAGTCTTGGTGGAAACTTTTAGAAATGGTTTAAGCCTTTGCATGCTTGTGGGATGGGTTAAGATAGCAGTGGGATGGGCAGGGATACATTTGGGATGGTTAATAGCTGTGGGATGGGCAGGGATACCTGTGGGATGGGTTAGGATACCTTTGGGATGGGTTAAGGTAGCTGTGGGATAGATAAACCTCCAGTGCAAGCATAGAGGGACTGTATGGTCCACCCTCCCTGGTGCCACACCTATGGCCCTTTATTATCAAAAATAATGTAATCAATCATCCATACATGTCAACATAAACACAACTCTTTATTAAATGCCCTGTTCATTGTAGGCCCACCCCACATACATGGCCCAATCTCATCAGTGTGATGAGACAGGCTAAAGGAAGCATCTATTAATCATCTACCATCCTGTCTTGCAACTCCACTGCTCCAGCTGGGGAGTTGCACCAGTGTCTCAGGAGGTTGCGCTGCTTCTTCCCTTCACGTGAGGCTCTGTTGCAGCCTTGCAGATCCTCAGTTTCTATCAGGTTTCACCCTTGTCTCCATTCCCCAGGCTCCATGTCCCCATTGCCTTGTTGGAGGACCATGAGCCTGTTCTGCAAGACTGGGTAGCGGGTGCGCATGAGATTGTGCAGGATGCAGTAAGCTTTCATGATGTTCCTCACGGTCTCTGGGCGATGCTGCATTGTGGTGAGAAGTACCTGGAACCTGTTGGCCAGGATGCCAAAGGCATTCTCCACCACCCGTCTTTCCCTGGACAGCCTGTAGTTGAAGATCCTATCTTCACGGGTGAGGCATCTGGAAGTGTAGGGCTTCATGAGGTAGGTTCTGAGGGAGAAGGCATCATCCCCCATGATGAAGTAGGGCACATCTTGTGTGTCGTTGGGCAGGGGGTCTGGTTCTGGGAAGCCCATGATGAGGTTGCATTCCTGCCCCTCCTTGAGGTGACTGGCATTTTATACCTGGGCATCTGAAGATGAGCCATTGCCTGAAGCATCGATATACATGAACTTGTAGTCAGCATCGACCATGGCGAAGAGGATGATGCTGAAGAAGCCCTTGTAGTTGGAATAAGTGGACCCTGACTTGGCTGGCGCTTTGCAGGCCACGTGCTTCCCATCTTTGGATCCAACGGTGTGGTGGAAGTTCCACTTCTGATACCACTGCTCTGCAACTTTCTTCCATCCTTCTTCAGTGGAGGGGCACTGGAGGAGCTCCTCCAGGTATTCTTTGATGATGGCCTGCACCACTTCTCTGACCACAATGCTGATGGTGTTGTGTGGCACCCTCTAGCTATACTGCATGCTCCTGTAGGTGGTCCCTGAGGCCAGGTGGTGCAGACTCAGTTCCACCTTGAGCCCAGGGTCCAGGCTGGGCCAGAAGTTGGTGCTCTGCTTGGTCAACCTGGGTGTCAGCCGCTCCATAACTTCATCAAACATGGCTGGAGGCATCCTCATGAAATTCTGGAATGCACGAGGGTCTTCGTTCCTCAGCTCCACCATCAGCTTGTTGTACAGTCTGTACTCTGCTCTTCTCCCGATCCATCTTCAGACCCAGACGCTTCTTGGCCGCCTCCTTTTCTTCCCGTAGAACAGTTGAAAGATCCTGTAGATGGCTTCACACTGTTGGAGAATGATGGTGGTGACCAAAAGGACTGTGTTACGATCCATGGTGGACATGACTGGATGCTGTGGAAGAGCAAGAGGCAGATGAAGGCTGCAGAGGTCTGCACAGCAAGGCTGCTGGTCTGAAAGTGAGATCCGGGTGAGTTGCTCCTCCTTTTTATAGGCAATATATGTTTTCCACTATGTGTCTTTTTGCATCCTCTAGTCATCCTCTAGACATCCTTAATATCCGAGATAGGTCCCCTCTGCAAACGTTTTTTCCGTTTAAAATGCTTTCTTTGTGAGCTGCATCCACTTTCATCCTTTCTCTGTCCGTGGTACTAACACTGCGCATCCGTTCCGCGTCCGTTCCGCTTTCTCCCTGTGTCCGTTTACCGCTGGAGCGGATTTGAGTTGCGCGGATGTGCAGGGGATGCCTAGCGGATGTAGCGGACGTGTAACGGATAACGACGGATGCAGAACGGATGTTCCCCGTATGCCTAGTGGATTCAGAACGGACACGTTGGATACTTTTTCCGCTCAAAAAGTTTTGAGCAATTCAAAACTTTTTGAGCAGATGGAATCTCAGTCGATGGATGCTGGATGGATAGAGAGGAAGAAAAATGGACGCAGTGAGTACAGAACGGAAGCATCGCGTTAACCAACGGATGGCAAGTGTTTATCTCCATTTTACATCCTCTTTCCATCCGTTGGTGCAGTGTCGCATGGGCTTTAAAGGAAGGATTGAAAAATGAAATGGGAAGGTTACAATAACCCTTGTGAAGTCTCATACAACAAAGAGTCTTGTAGCACCTTACCATTTAATAAATCTATTCCTACCTCAGCTTTCATGGATCACAGTCCACTTTATCATGGATCAAATTGTAGCTTAATCATGTTCAACTGAGGCTTTGAGGGTATATGTGGAGATCTAATTAGATACTCAGCACACATTGCAGAAAGATATTTAAAACAAAGACATCTGCTCCTGAATTTCCAATTGTCTAAATCACGAATGTCAAACTCATGTCATCACAGCAGCATCACGTGACACATTGGGACTTTCTCCCCTTTGCTAAACTGGGTGTGGGCATGGTCAAGCATGTGATGCATCTGGCCCACAGGCTGGGACTTTGACAGCCCTGCTCTAAATGATGGTAGCCTTAACTTCAGTAGAAGAGTAGGACAATCTGCCACCTTTAAGCTTTATTTTCCTTTTTTATTGAAAAAGAAAGTTGAAATTACATTAAAAAACAGCAGTGACTAAATATTTATCTTTTATTTAAAAGCCCATGCTTAAAACATTTTAAAGAATAAGAATCCAAGGCTGGTCTTGGTGTATATGCTAAAGTCAGCCCCACTTTGAATCATTGTCTCAACTCTCAGTCCCCCAAACAAATGTCAACCACAATTATTTGGCCATTAGGTGGCCTTCCCTTGCTTTAATACACAAGGGAACAACCGTCTTGTTTCATTCTTACATTACCAGAGTTGCTTCCTTTATGTGGTTGTGTATTATTTCTGTGTCCTGGCAGGCCCCAGACTTCCTGTCTTAGCATATAGCATTTTAAAATATGAAATCTTTGGACTGCTTTAATATCAATTCCAAAAAGCTTCGGCAACTTTATTTTTAAAGTAACGAATGAATTATCGGACACAAACAGTCACCCACTTAACATTCTACCTTGCCATTCTTAACTGCCAGAAGGAAGTGACATCATTCTGTAGAATGAGATTGGGCTTGAGCCAATTTTCCTCATGCCCATATTACCATATTGTTCCTTCACAAAGAACTACTGCCCTGGAACCAGGTTGGATAAATGAGCAGTCAGTGGTCTTTCCTAAGAGACAATTTGCTCACTCTCCCAGTTCAAAAAACTAAATCATCACATGGATTATCTTTGATTTTGGATTTGGCAAATAACTACTAGTCTGAAACCCATTTCAGTAATAGATCAGGAGGAGAAAGTAAGATAATTATAAAACAAGCTGTACATCAAGCAATGTGCTTCGGCAAAATTTATTTTAGAAACATATAAAACTGACCTCAGAAAGAAACTACTAGGCCATTGGGTCTGCCCTTTGAGTTCTTTGTTTTTTTAATGTACTTATTTATTATGTTACATTATTATTTTTATCTTTTATTGTTATATTTTAATTTTGTTAGATGGTAGATATGCTTTTATCTCAAGCATCTTTAAAATCAGTTACTGATAACTGATCCATTACTTCCCCTGGAAGTTGATTCCGAGCTTCCATTACATAACTGTTTCTGTGAAGTAATTCTTTATCACATTACTTTTGAACTTCCCTCTTGTCAGTTTGAGATTATGCCCTTGTGTTCTTGATTTTTGCTTAATGTTGAAAATACTGCTTTCTAGAACCTTAGTTTAAAGCCCCCTGTAGCTAATTTTCTATGGGATATGCATAATATTTTATATGATACAATTTTAGATTTTTTTTCAGAAGATGGAGTCAAAATGATTAGGCCTTCCTTCTTTTCCTTTTCGTTTATTTGATGGGTGATATTTGATAATAATCTAACTGTTCTTCACAACCCTTGCTTGCTGCAAGCAGTTCAAGTCTTTTGGTACCTTTATTATATGGATATCTATGTTCTGCTTAGAGTCATCTTTAAGCAGAAGCTGAATAAATAAATAAATGCAAGAAGACATTTTAAAGGGACACTTCCTCCATAAAGTAAGTTCTGTAATAGTTTATATGTGAAAGGAAAAAAATAGCTTATATATGAAAATAAAAAAAAAACAGAATTTTTGGTGCTGTTGTAGTTGGTTGTTTTCTCTTTATCTCTAAACAATTCCTAGACCCTGATTTGACTAATTTTTAATTAAATGTAGTTAATGTGTGCTTTTTAAAAAAACCTCTTTGGGTATTAGAATTTTTCTGCTTGAATAATTTTGAAAAACATTATGGGTAAAAGATGGATTTTCTAAATTGCAATTGTACAGATAATTAATAATGTAGAATTACTGCATGCACGGTGAGCAATAAATACAGGTTCCTTCAGCTGATAGAATGATGTTCAATGAAAATGTCACAAAATTTATTCTAGTTTATCCTTCTTACAGCAAATGCGGAATACTTAGGACCTGAGAATGGCAGATAGTATTGAAACAAGCAGATATAAATATAGCAAAGGAATATAATTACTGTGTTGTGATTCTGCATTCACTCTCATCTCTGTAATGGAGTTGTTCTGACCAACTTTTCATATTAACATTTATTTGGTCAGTTGTATCTATTATACATTATCTTACAGTGAGAAAGATCAATTTTTACATGCAAATATATATACACAGGCATCCAAACACACACAATAATTTGGTGATGTGACACTGATTTTATGTAAATGACAAAAATCAGACACGTGGACAGCTGTAAAATAAAGTTAATTTTAGTACCTAATGCAGAAAGGATTAGTTTGACAAGAACAGTATGTTACAGTTCATCAGTAAAACTATTTCTCCTGAATATGCTGGGAAACAAAAGAAATCATTTTGCATATTTTACAGGTTCTTGTCCCCTCAGTAATTGGCTTGAGTTTTACATTAAGAGCAGCACCAAATATAAAATACAGATTTGACAGTTTACATGTGAAAACCAAAATCAGGCATCTGGGGTTTTAAAATGAGCAACTTTATATTAGTTAAAAAAAAGAGACTATCTACAACTTTTCCTAGATATATGACATAATCAGATTTCCTATGGGTGCTGCTAAATGTTCAGAAAAAAAATGGATATAGTTGCAATGAGCCTCTTAAACCCTCAGCAGAGAATGGATAATTTCAGAATTAAAGCACTGAAAATATATCTAAAAAATCATTACTGGAAGGAAATACATAAGCTAATATGCATTTAGATTGCATATGTTTTGGGACATTCAGCAAGACAGCTCAACTGGTTTGTCAGGCTGTGACATTGCACACAAGCACAAAAAACCCACACCCGTTCTATCACTTTTTGTCATAAATGCAAACAAAAGGATACAACATCCAAAGGATCTCTTGAGGAAGACACTTTGAGCTCAGAGAAAAGTGAGCAGTTCAGCAATTCTGCTCTGTGGTAGAATTAAATTATATGTGAATTCAGACTGCTTCCTTTTGTTAACAGATACACTAATAAAATTAATAAAGGAGAATATTTGTAGCTCAAGGTTGACATGAGGGGTCCTTGGTATTCTCTGAGCTTGCTTGTTTTATTGCAGACATTCCATTAGCCAAACTAGGTAACACTAACACTGATAATGTTACCTAGTTTGGGTAATGAAATGTCTGTAACAACAAAAAACTAAGCAAGCTCAGAGAGCACCAAGGATGCCTCACACTAATAATTTGGTTTGTATCTGGCTTGCAAAAATTCACATGATCACTAGATTGCATGAGAAAGAGGCATAGAATACTCATTTTTTACAACCATCTAATATCTCTCAGATTTTTGCAGCCCAAACATGGCACATTATTACTATTCATATACCTCATTATTTTTTTTTAGAAAAAAAAGCTGTATTGCATATTTCTGAAAAAGAAAAAAAATTCTGACTGAACAAAAATGAAGTTTTCACATACAAAGAAGTTAACTTTTAAAATGTCATTGCTGTTAATGTTATCCTAAGAGTTTAGAACAATCTTGACCACAAACTTATAGCAAAGAGTCACTTGAAGACAATTGGTTTGAAACCACTTAGGGAGCAAGCAGAAGGATAGGGAAAGCTAGTATGGTGTAATGGATAAGGCTCCAGGTTGGAAATTGGGAGCCTGTGAGTAGACACAAATCTAACTGGATGGCCTTGGGGGGAAGTGGGGGGACACACTCTCTCTTAATGCTAGGAAAGAGTTATGGGCAAACAACTGCTGATAAAGTTGCCAAGAAAACTGCAGGGACAATAATGTGCATGTGCATGCACGTGTATACACACACACACACACACACACACACGTACAAGGTAGCAGTGCCCATATATGTGACTGGCTGAACAGTATGCCCCAGAGTGTCTGCAATCCTGTGTATAACCTTTGAGATGAAGTATCTACCAAGAACAAGTACCATGTGGCTCTGTAGGAAGAGCTCTCTGGCAACCTGAGACTGCCAGATGTTGTGCTAATCAAAAACAGATGAATGGAATGGAGTGGAGTGGAGTGGACTAGGGTAGGATAGAGTAGAGTAGAGTAGAGTAGAGTAGAGTAGAGTAGAGTAGAGTAGAGTAGAGTAGAGTAGAGTAGAGTAGAGTAGAGTA